>CM019151.1:59059829-59144064 GCA_009733165.1 Naja naja | reverse complement strand
AGTACCCATCACACGTTCCATTCACAAAGAGGATGAAGGGACAGGAGGCTCAACTAAATGAAGAACAATTGCAGGAATTGAGTACATCTACTCTAACGAAGAGAAGGACTAGGGGTGACATGATAGCAGTCTTCCAATATTTGAGGGGCTGCCACAAAGAAGAGTGGGTCAACTTGATGTGTGATGCAGGGATGGGGCCAGGACCATCAGGGAGTGGAATGCTGCCTTTGGGGATTTTGGAGTGGGGATTTTTGGAGTGGGGATTTTTGGAGTGATGAAGAGGTCCTGTGTCAGGCGATGCATGCAGGGCTGCTCAAAGGAAAGAGCAGCTGCAGCAGCACGGGTGACTCGGGAGTAAGGCTGCAAGGTAATGGCCCCTCCCTGGGGAGATAAAAGCCAGCTGAGAAACCAGAGTTCTTTGCAGAAGGCAAAGAAGTTTTACACTCGAGCCTGGTGGACGTTAGGAATATCTGAGTTGGTGTTTGGAGACTCTTTGTGTTGGAATTATTGCTTAGTAGCTTTATCTGGTGTTCTTGGCAGCCTTGCAAAACCTTGGCAAGGCTCATTCTTATCGGAGCTAGTTGGTTTGAAGCTGCCTTTTACCCGTGAAGGAACGATCAAAAGAAACATTAAAAAGTTGTGCTGAAACATTAAAAGTTGTGCTGTTACCTTTGTCTCGTGTTTGCTTCCTTGGAACCAGGTTTGGGTCAGAACATAAGGAGACATTTCCTGATAGAACAATCAACCAATGGAACAGAAGTTGCCGTCAGAAGTTGTGGGTGCTTCCATCACTGGAAGTTTTTAAGAAAGCATTGACCAACTGTTTGTCTGAAGATGTACGTATGAACTTCACCTCCCAGTATTCCCAACATCTTAACATTACCATGTTTGAAAACACACAGTACTAAACCACAGTTTGAGCAACTACCCTAACGAAGAGGTGTGGGTCAACTTATTTTCCAAAGCACCAGAAGACAAGAAGCAACAGATGGAAACTCATCAAGGAGAGGAGCAACCTCGCACTAAGGAGGAATTTCCTGACAGTGAGAACAATCAAACTAGTGGAACAACTTGCTTCCAGAAGTTGTGGGTGCTCCATCAGTGGAGGTTGTGAAGAAGAGGTTGGACAGCCATTGGTCTGAAGTGGTATAAGTTTCTTCCTTGAGCAGTGGGTTGGACTAGTGGACCTCTAAGGTGCCTTCTAATAACTCTGTCATGTCCTGTTTCCTCTGCTGCATTTCCATGTTTGTTGGTTACGATGAGAAACCAATAAATGCAACACGAGGCAAGAGAGTTTAATCGGAGTGGCGATCCTTCACCAGCAAGAGGGAATGGAACATTTCAATTCCATATGTCACCACCCTCAGGAGATGGGCCTGCCAGGATCCATCTGCTTCGGCCTTCTGTTCCTAAGCCCACTTGGCCAAAAGACTCCGGATCGTTGGAAGCCGAGCGATATCTGGAGAAGGCGAGAACAAACCAGCGGAGAAGGAGGAGAGAAGCCATCCAATGGCTTACTCGGCTGGATTTTCTTTTAATGACCCTTGCAAAACATGCAAATGTTGGGAGGGAACTAGCGGGCTGGAAAAAAAGACTCCTGTTTTTGCTTAATAGCATGGCTTTCTTACTCGGAGGCAAACTCGGTTGTTGCACCTGAGCCCCGAAGGGCCTATTGTTGTGCGTCTCCCTTTGGAACCTGGAATGGTAATGAAAGAAAATGGCATTCCTTTCGGATCACTTGAGCAAAACCGAAGCTCTGGAAGCACCTGCAAATGTTTTTTTTTTCTCCAAGCGTCCAAAGGGGGGGGGAGGAGTCTGATTTCCCTACTCAGACTAAAAGAAAAGCTATCAAACTGCAAAAAAAACCTCATAAAGCAGGAACCCTCCATTGTTATAATAGTTGGGCAGTGTGAAATTACCGTAATAGTTTCATCACACATGTACACACCCAAAAGGGCACCATGAACTTATTCTTCACCGTTGCTTTCTCATTCTCTCTCTTGCTCTCTTTCTCTTTCTCTCTTTCTCTCTCTCCTTCCCTCCCTCCCTCTCTCCTCTTCCAGATTTTGCACTGTTAGTCTTTCCCCTTTTCCTCCCCACTGGCCCTTACTAATACCGTGTTTTCCCCCAAAATAAGACCCTGTCTTGTATTTTTTTTTGCCACCAAAAAGGACACCAGGTCTTACTTTCAGGGGACATCATCCACTGACTAACCACACTTGCGTGCATTGCCCCCAGCCTCCTTTTCACTGTCAGAGGCCTTTAGGAACTTCTTCTGCGGCCAGCAAGGCTTTCCTGAAGGCCTCTGCGGCCGATAAGAGAGCTCAGGATCGATCCAGAGCTTTGTTCTCAGCTCCAGAGGCCTTCAGGAAAGCCTTGCCAGCCTTGCCAGCTACAGAAGAAATGGGCCAGCAATACAGGTATCGGGGGGGAGGCCTGGCTACAACTGTCCTAAGATAAGTAGTAGGGCAGCTCCACCACCCGCCATCCCCACCCTAGCTTAATTTTTACCCGTCCACTCTGGAAAGGGTGGGATCTTAATTAGGGCTTGTTTTGGGGGTAGGGCTTATATTGGGCACATGTGTAAAAATCAAGCTAGGACTTACTTTCAGGGTAGGTCGTATTTTCAGGGAAACAGGGTATTTGCTTTTGTATTTCTGTATTTTATTCTATAACCCAGTAAAATGTTTAAATCCAGAAGGCACAGATTTTGCACAGTTGGCTCTTTGTGAAGTGCATCACCAAATCTGATATGATACACTGGTCTGAGTAGCCCTCGACTTAAGTTCACTAAGTGACCATTCAAAGTTACAACATCGCTGAAAAAAGCAACTTACGACCGTTTTTCACACAACCATTGCAACATCCCCCTGGTCACGTGATTAAAATTCAGATGCTTGGCAACTGACTCCTATTTATGATGGTCACAGTGTCCCAGGGTTACGTGATCCCCTTTTGCGGCCTTCGGACAAGCACAGTCAGCGGGGAAGCCAGATTCCCTTAACAATTGGGTTATTCACTGAACAACCATCATGATTCACTTAACAACTGTGGCAAGAAAGATCACAAAATGGGGCAAAACTCACTTGACAACTTTCTCGCTTAGCGACAGAAATTTGGGGCTACATTGGGATCATATGTTGAGGCGTACCTGTGGTGTGTATCGGGGCTCCGTGATGGTGTAATTTACTTTTCAGTTTAACTTGTGAGAATTCCCTAGATGGGAGCTAAGCAAAGATGAAAAGCTGTTGCAAATACAGGTAGCCCTCCATTTACAACAGTTCGTTGAGTGACTGTCCAAAGTTGGAACTTTCCCAAGCTGTTGTGACTTCCAATGTGTTCTGACCTAAGGCTTCCCAAGACCACAAAGCAGACTCCTCGTCCCGATAAAACCCCTTTTATTTAGGTTAAAGGGAATTCCTCTCCAGCAAAGTCCCGGCCAACAGTCTTTTATGAGATTTCACAACTACAGACCTTTATCAGGCTTGGAGAGCTGCCAGACCAATATCTTTCAGATGCCACACCGTAGCAGACAATACTTAGCAAGAAGTCAGGAACAGATCTTCACCCTAATGAATTGAGCTAATTGTCTCCTGCAAACCCCAGTCCCCTTTCGCTCCTCTTTATTCCCTATGGGAGGGGCCATTCACCATCCACCTGTGGCTTTTATTTCCGAGTTGACCCTTGTTCCTTAACTGTTCCCTTCTCCTGGCAACTCTGTGCATGAGCACACTGGGAACAGGCTCCAGCTGTTCTTCTTCCCCACTGATCTCCGACTCCGAAGGCAGCTGATAACTGTCAGACAGTCCTGGCCCCATCTCTGCCTCCGATGCAGAGCCCTTGTCCGAGCCTTCCCCAGACTCCAGGACTGGCCCATGTTCCTCTCCAACCTCCTCACTGTCTGAATCTGCCACCAGCTCCACTGGCCGCTAACGGGCCACAACACAATGGTCACTCAGCGAACTGTTGTAACCTGAGGATTACCTATAGTTGCCTAACAATCTGCATTTCTCCATCTTCCTTTTTCACGGAAATGATAGAAACACACAGTTTACGTTATATTTTTGCTGGTTGTCCTTTTAATCCTTTATTATTGTCCTTCACTTTGGGGGGAAATTACAAAAGAAGAAGCAATATTTATTACATTGCAAACGCTTCCATTTGTGAACGTGTCGAGGGGGTTTAATTGTTCAGTGGAAGAGTGTTTGTGTCCAGGCCAGGTATCCTGATAGACTAAAATAAATATGCTTCTCTGTGATAAGCCCAGTATCCCCATCTCTTAAACAGAAGATTATAGTGGTGGCTTCCAGAGCCGCTATATATTTGTCTCTTTTTGAACACAGCAGTAGATTATAGTGCTTGCGAGATGCAGTCAGCTAGAAAATTCATTCTTCGGCTCCTGTTTCCATTTGGAAAGCTTCAGAAAGCAGGTTCTTGAAGCAGTTCCATCCAGTGTGTAACTGGACTACAAAGACAACAATGCAGCACTTTTACTGTTGCTGTGTTATGTAACAGGGTGTTCTGTCCTAGGCTTCCCAAGATCATGAAGCCGACTCCTTGTCCCATAAAACCCCTTTTATTTAGGTTAAAAAGTGAATTCCTCTCCAGCAAAGTCCCGGCCAACAGTCTTTCATTATCAGGCTGGGAGAATTGCCAGGCCGATAGCTTCCAAATGCCACGCTGTAGCAGCAATTACTTGGCAAGGAGTCAGGAACAGATTTTCACCCTAATGAATTGAACTAATTGTCTCCTGCAAACACCACTCCCCTTTTGCTCCTCTTTTATTCCCTATGGGAGGGTCCATTCACCGTCCACCTGTGACTCTTGTTCCTTAGCTGTTCCCTTCTTCTGGCAGCTCTGCGCATGCGCACACAGAGAACAGGCTCGAGCTGTTCTTCTGCCTCACTGATCTCCGACTCCGAAGGCAGCTGATAACTGTCAGAGTCTTCCCCAGAATCCAAGACTGGCCCATATTCCTCCCCAACCTCCTCACTGTCCACTGGCGGGCCACAACACTGGGAAATCCTGCACAAGACTCACATGGGTATGGGCCCTGCTGCCTTCTAAATGCAGCTACATTCTTTCTGAAGAATAGAGGGAGCCATAAAGTCAACGCAATGAACACGACACATTTGGCTACAGAGATACTGTTGGAAGAAATAGAACATGAGAAGAAGCACAGGAATAGTGAAAAAAGCAAAAAATCAGGATGGACAGAGGAGGAGGAAATCAAAGAAGACGCCAGACCAGGTCTGGAAATCAGCTGCTAGAGATAAGAAATGCCATGTAGTAGGTCATACAACTGTCAAGAAGGTTGGCATGGAACAACAGGCTAACAGAGTTGGAAGGGACCTGGGAGGTTCTAGTCCAACCCCTGCTCAAGCAGGAAACCCTACACCACTTCAGACAAACAGTTGTCCAGTCTCTTCTTAAAACCCTCCAGTGATGGAGCACCCACAACTTCTGGAGGCAACTTCTGTTCCATTGGTTAATCGTCCTCCCTGTTAGGAAGTTTCTCCTTAATTCCAGGTTGCTTCCTTCCTTGATGAGTTCCCACTCTCTGCCCCCTGTGCTAGGAATTTTTGCACGTGCTTTATTTTAGTGCATGGTAATGTCCCTTGGCCACCACCAGCTTCTTCATTGTACAGGCAGTCCTCAACTTATGACCACAATTGAGCCCCAAACCTTTGTGGCTAAGTGACAAATTTGTTAAGTGAGTTTTGCTCCATTTTACGACTTCCCTTGTCTTATTTGTTAACTGAATCACGGCAGGTGTTAACTTAAGAGGTGCAGAGGTAGGTGATGTGATAGCAGTCTTCCAATATCTGAGAGGCTGCCGCAAAGAAGAGAGGGTCAACCTATTCTCCAAAGCTCTAGAAAGCAAGACAAGAAACAACGGACGGAAACTCATCAAGGAGAGAAGCAACCTGGAACTAAGGAGAAGCTTCCTAACAGTGAGGACAATCAACCAGTGGAACTGAAGTTGCCTCCAGAAGTTGTGGGTGCTTCCATCACTGGAGGTTTTTAAGAAGAGATTGGACAGCTGCTTGTCTGAAATGGTACATGGTTTCTGTGATGACCCGGGGTGTGGCACAAAGGCAACACAGTCAAATAAGCAATAAGAGTCCCTTTATTATCTCCAACTTTGCCCCCAATGTCCAGGTTACCTTCAGGCTGGAGAAAAACTTGCTGTGCGCAGCTTCACTTTTTAAACACTGTGTTCCCAGCTGCAGCTAATGAAGGGAATCAGGGCCCTTTCCTCCCCCATAAGCCACGCAACCCCCATTGCTCCCTTCTCCGTTCTTCCCTGCATGCCTTAGGATGAAGAGGGGGTGGCCCTGGGTCTTCCTCCAAATTCCCTCTCCCTTGCTCTACCTCTCCCCTGCCCTGCCAAGCCGAACTTTGCCCTTCCCCAGTTTCCTCCACAGCCAACGGAGACACTCTCCCACTCCTTGATGGCTACTCAGCCTCCCCCTCCAAATCAGATTCCGACAGGGGCATGACAGTTTCCTGCTTGTGCAGGGGGTTGGACTAGAAGACCTCCATGGCCCTTCCAGCCTTATGTTTCTATGAATGTGACTGCAGTCCAAATAGTACCATTTTATAAGGTTACAGAGCAAGATCCTTAGCGAAGGGGAGAGGGGCGCTTACATTGGGCATCATTTAACACAAACCCTCACATTGCTCCCCAAACTTACAATTATGGGAACTGAATGTCTTCAAAAGAGAAGAGACTTGGCGTAATTCTGAAAAAAGTTAACTTCAGAACAAGTCAGATTATATTTCCCTTAGCACAGCCAAGAGGGACATTAAGATTATGCTAGACAAAGGTCAGAGAGTACCTAGTGGATTTAAAGAGCAGTTGTAAAATTGGCATTTAGGCTTAATTGACAGTCAAAGCAGCCATTCTGGAATATGTTAAACCAATTTTCGTTTTTTCCCTGCACCCGATTATTGAAAATCAGTTGTGCACAGTTAAATGTCTAAGTAATGATAATCTAATCTTGATACTTTAAAGGCATGGGTCTTGAAAACTTGGCAGGAGGCTGAATGAGCTGCAATTTGTCAATATCAGAGAATTGATAGAAAAAAAGCATGTTAGGAAAAAAAATAACTTCTTGCTTAGATTTAAACATTTGAGATGCATAGGGTTTGTTTTCAAAATGAATTAATATAATGGATCTTGACTACAAACCCAGGATATTTAGGCAAGCATGGTTAGATAACTGCTTGTCTGTTGCAGAGCAATTCCTGCATGTATTTTCCCTAAAAAGAAACCCCCATTAAATTGGTGGGATTTACTTTTGAGCAACAAGCAAAGCATTTGCTTCCTTTTAACCTCTGGTGCGATTATTTTTTAATTTTAATTAAAAACTATTAAAAGAATGGCTGCTTAAGAGAGAGGAGTTAATGCCAGAATATTAACTATTTCTATTTTTGAGTTCAGGAGAATTTCTGGAGGTGCTCCAAATAAGTAGCTGTAGGTTTGTGATAAAGTAATGATAATAATATGGAGTTTTCCTTCTGTGACCGACAAAAATCTTGATTTTTTGTCCTTTCCAGAGGACATCATGGGATAATCAGTGAAAAGGCTTGCCTTCAGAAGTTGTGGAGGTTTTTAAGAAGAGACTGGAGAGCCATTTGTCTGAAATTGTGATGACCCAGGGTGGGATACAAAACAAACACAGTCACAGAAAACAGGTGAAGCCCCTTTTATTCCTTCCCTTTGCTTCCAAGCTCCAAATATTCTTGACCGAAGACAAAAAACTCCCACACAAACAGTTACAAGAAGAAGGAAAAATGCAACACAAACCAGGCAAGATAAGGGCTGGAGGACGTCCACAGATAACACACACTGGGAAGGATGCCAAACTCAGAGAGGAACCATAAACTAGAGATATTTCCACGCTTTGTTTCCAGCTTGCCCTTACTCATGTCTGTCCTCTTATCCAGTTGTCACAGCTGCAGCCCATGAAGCGGATCAAGGCCCTCTCCTCCTGAGGAGACCACGTCTCTCCCTTATCCTCTCCTCCCTGTGTGCCCTAGGATGGAGAGGGGATGGGCCTGGGTCATCCTCTGACTGCTCAGCCAGTCTCTGCCCTTCCCCAGCCTCCTCCACAACTTCCGGCGCCACACTTCCACTCCCTGTCTGCTGTTCCTCCTCTCCCTCAGAGTCAGTCTCAACAGGGGCATGACAGAAATGGTTTAGGGTCTCCTGCTTGAACAAGGGGTTGGAATAGAAGACCTCTTAAGGTCCCTTCCAATAACTCTGTAATTCTGTTATCCTCAGTTAACTTGACCCAATAAAAACAGTTTAAAGGCTTAAAGTTTATTTATTTGCCAAGGTTGGGGACCCCTGTGGTAGATAATTCCCTACGACAATCATAGTTACACCAAAGACACTATTAATAAACAACATTGCAAAATATATATATCACAAATATGGAAACAGGATAGTGGGAATTATGATAGGAGCTGGGCAAAAATTAGAAGACGCACATACGATTCTGTAGGATAGGGAGAGAATAGAAATAGTTATGAATTTCCCAGCCAGTTATAAAAAGCCCCAAATTTGCTCTTTCCTACTTCAGTGTCAGGAATTGTTCAGTTTCAGCTTTGCCCTGCAGTAATCCATTTGATAATAATCCGCTTAATAATAGTTAATAATCCACTTGAGCTCCTATTTCCCCCACTCTGCTTTTAGCTTCCTAACAACACTTGCTATCTAGTAATAAGCAGGGAAAGGTTTCCAACAGATTTATGAAAAGTTAGACAAGATTTGTTTTGGTCGAAGGGATAGGCTACCTGTGGTTTTCTTTTTTTGTCTACCTAGGACAATGTTTTCACCTTAGCAGCTTGAAAACGTGTGGACTTTCACTCCCAGAATTCCCCAGCCAGCATGCTTTGGGGGGGATTCTGGGAGTTGAAGTCCATGCATCTTACCAGTTGCCAGACTTGAGAAATAGGGTCTAAGGACGAATGCAAAGACCAGGTTTAAGCATAAAAACAAAAGTGGCTCGACAATGTCTGGTTAGAATTTGTCCAATCAAGTTTGCCCATATTTGACACTCTATCTCAGGAGTCCCCAAACTTGGCAACTTTAAGACTTGTGGACTTCAACTCCCAGAATTCTCCAGCCAGCATAGCTGGCTGGGGAATTCTGGGAGTGGAAGTCCACAAGTCTTAAAGTTGCCAAGTTTGGAGACCTGTGCTCTATCTCCTCATTTGCACCTCATCTGACTTTCTCTGTATTTCTTAGGAATATTTCCTAATTTCTTATTTTAGTTTTTTTGGAAAACCCAGAATGGACTTTAGTTAGTTACCTGGGTGGAGTGCCTTCCTTCCTCTCTCTCTCGGCCTATGTTGACTGAGTTCAAATGGCGTTACACCCTTTCAAGTTCTTCAGTCAGAACTGAAAAAGCCTCTTGGATGAGAAACGAAACATCTTTAAGGAAAAACAAAGAAAGTCCTGTCAGAACTGAAGAAGCTTCCTGGGTGAGAAGTGAAACCTCTTCAAGAAATAACAAAGAAAGTCCAGTCAGAACTGAAGAGGCCTCTTGGATGAGAAGTGAAACGTCTTCAAGGAATAACAAAGAAAGTCCAGTCAGAACTGAAGAAGCCTCTTGGATGAGAAGTGAAACCTCTTCAAGGAAAAACAAAGTCCTGTCAGAACCGAAGAAGCTTCTTGGATGAGAAGCGAAATGTCTTCAAGGAAAAAACCAAGAAAGTGCAGTCAGAACCGAAGACACTTCTCGGATGTGAAGCAAAACGTCCTCAAAGAAAAAGAAAGAAAGTCCAGTTGCCTTTTGGGAAAAAGGACCTTTTGGTTTAACGTAGATCATGTTGGACTTTGTTTAGTGTGAACAAGTAGCAGTATCTCACTTGGCACTCTAGCAGAATTCAAGATTACATTCTTAGTGTGTTCTTGGGACTCACTTCAGATACTTTTGAGATGTTATTCTGGCACCTCCCCATTGCTACGTGACGCTAGAGGAAAATCAAGGCATGTTTTATGATCAGAAATGAAAACAACGCCTTGGACTTGCACTAAATCTAAAACGATAAATGAAAATGCAGTAAATTTGCCTGAGCAGTAGCAGCTCACAGGCTCAAGGCACACACACAGAGAAAAATATGAGTGCCTGGCAAAAAATGCCTTATGACAACTGTGAAATGAAAGTAAAGAAAACCACAGCAAGCAGATTGGAAGAGGCACAAAATGGTAAACACCAGACAGTTTTCCAACCGGTGCACAGAAGATGGGAGCCTTCATCACCTCCATCCACACACCAGAAGTTCCAACTAAGATATTTGTAGGATCCTTGGGGCTCTCTGAGTGTGGTTGTTTTCTTGCAGACATTTCATGACCCAACTAGGTAACATCATCAGTGCTAGAGGGCAGTTTGCAGAGAGGAGGAGAGGAGGGGGGGAGGAGGGGAGGGGGAGGAGGAGGAGGAGGAGGAGGAGGGAAAAGAGGAGGAGAAATGTGGGGTCCTTGGGAGTCTCAGAACTTGGTGAAAATTTTCTTGCAGACGTTTCATGACCCAACTTGGTAACCTCATCAGCGCTAGAAGGGAGTAGAGATTGTAGAGTGGAGGAGGAGGAAGAGGAGGGGGAAGGAAGAAGAAAGGGAAGAGGAGGAGTAGAAGGAGGAAGAAGACTTGTGGGGTCCTTGGGGCTCTCTGAGTTTGCTTGTTTTCTTGCAGACATTTCATGACCCAACTAGGCAACAACATCAGTGCTAAAAGGGAGTGGGGCTTGTGGAGAGGAGGACTGGGGCTCTCTGAACTTGCATGTTTTCTTGCATTACCCAACTAGATAACATCATCAGTGTTAGAAAGGGGTTGACTCAAGTTTGTTGCGTGTGGGGAGGAGAGGATTGGGGGCTCTCTGAACGTGTTTGTTTTTGTTTGTCCTGCCTTCTTGGTGCTTTGGAGAATAATTTGATCCCACTCTTCTTTGGGGCAGCCCCTCAAATACTGGAATAATGCTATCATGTCACCCCTAGTCCTTCTTTTCTCTAGACTAGCCAAACCCAAATCCTGCAACTGTTCTTCATAGGTTTTAGTCTCCAGGCCTTTAATCATCTTAGCTGCTCTTCTTGTCCTTTTTCCAGAGTTTCAGCATCTTTTTTTTTTGCAATGGCATGACCAAAACTACATGCAGCCTTCCAGGTGTGGCCTTACTAAGGCTTTATAAAGCGGTACTAATACTTCACGGGCTGTCAATTCTGTGCCTCTGTTTATCCAACCAAAGCATGGTCCACATTCCAAAATATCACCATGGCTATTCTGATGTCTCCCTATTTTTTATTTATTTTTTGCCAAGGCCTGTTTGGAAGAGGAATAATCAAATACTTCCAGACTCCGGAATCTAATTTCTATTTCAAAAGCGCAGCGAGAATATGAATTTCCTGTGCAGAATGTCACTTTTTTTTCCAGAACAAAGAAACAACAAGCCAATTTGTAAGCGTGCCTTTTTAAAGAACGTTCAGTTTGTTGTTGCTATTTAAAAAAAAAGGAATGAAATACCCAGCCCCTAAAACGAAACAGAGCAGTTGCATGGATTTAATGCAGCACAATGAATCTGTCTACATAAAATAAGAGCTGGAAGGACACTGGCTATAAAACCCACTTAGGATGCATCATAGATTCATTCAAAATATTTACGAGGCCGTTGTTGTTGTTTAAAAAAATAGCCTTATTTGTTTTTAAGGATGGGGAAATGACAAGACTCATTTTGTGTCCGGGGCCTGCCAGATTGAGGTTCACAAACCTGATCTTGCTTCGATTTGCAATTTTATGCCTTTCTTCCTGCAGGAGTTCATATATAACTTTCAATGCTTATGTTCATGCCAGCTGCAAGTTTATTGACTGGCTGAAATCTGTATCCCAGATCTGTCACTATAACCCTATAACCTTATATAATAGACTTTCTGCAGTTGCCATAAAGTTCCATTATTGGTTTTCCAGCTGTTTGTTCACAATCCTGCCTCCCACCCATCCACCCACCCCCCAAAATTTATCTGGTTTCAATTGTACATGAATATTTAAAATATTCTTTATTATTATAAGGAATTGAGCCAAAAAAATTTCTGGCTTGTTTATGCGCCCACCAAGCACAATAAAACGTCCCTTCTTGTTGCTTACATGTCCAGCATAAGTTTGAAAGATCTTTATACGTTCTAGAATCTACATGATTCTTCTTCTGACATGTGCCAATCACACATCATTGCATAAAAATTCTCTTTAAGACTATCACCATGGTGTCACTAAGTACAAAAAGCCTCTCTACTCACCATAATTTCACTAAAATTCCATTTCTCCCCCTGGAACACAATTTTAAAAGCCAACATTCTTCCGTAAAATCGAGTGTTATGAAAAATCACAGGGTGATTTTTTTAAAAACATGGCACTAATTTAAACTATTTCTATTCTACTAGTTAAAGTAAATGACTTGGCAGCTCTGCTCACTTCTAATATGTTCAAGGATGCTGCAGTTTGCTTTCATTTGATGGTGCTTGGAATCAACAGACTGTAATTTGGACAGGAAAACCAATTCTCACCTTTCCCATTCATCACTCCTGATAGTTCAGTTAACAAAAAGGAAGAATCCTATTTCTTCATCTTCTGCAGCTTGCTGAAACCAGGCTTTGACATCCTTGTTTTCAAAAATAACACACCTAGCTCAAGAATGAAGATCCTAAAAAGTTCTATCAACTTGCTAAGATGGAATTGGGATGGCAGTGCTGATGTGTAGGTTGTGGCCTCCACATTTTCAAATTATTTTCCCCATATGTGGTGGAGAGGGTATGAGTGTCTTGCTACCCTACCCAATAATTTGCTTGAATTTATATTGTACTTTTTTCATATTCATAGTCGAGTTTTGGAGAGGGGGAGGGGGAGAGGGAGGAGAAGGAAGAGGAAAGAAGGGAGGGGAAGGAGGAGAAGGGAGAGAGAAAGAGAAGAAGAAGGAAGGAGGAGGAGGAAGAAGGAAGAAGGGAAGAGGAAGAAGAAGGGAAGAGGAAGGAGAAGGAAGGAAGAAGGGAAGAGAAAGCAGAAAGAAGAAGAAAAAAAGAAGAGGAAGAAAAAAGGAGGAGGAAGAAGAGGAAGAAAGAAGAGGAAGAAGAAAAAGAGGAAGAGGAAGAAAGCAGGAGGAGGGAGGAAGAAGAGGAAGAAGAAGAAAAGGAAGAGGAAGAAGCATGAGAACGAGAAGAAGAAAGAAGAGAAAGAGAAGGAAGAGGCGGAGGAAGAAGAAAAAGAAGAAGAGGTAGAGGAAGAAGGAGGAGAAGAAGAATTATGAGGACTTCTTGGCAACTTCCATGAGGTTTCTTTGGGACCAATTCAGAAGTGGCTTTTACCACCCTTGTCACTTTCTAAGATGTTTTTTCAACCGTCTAGGTGAATTGTTACCCTTAGTGGACAGACATGCTGACCCAGATACTCCTGCTTGCTGAGAAGTCCATGGGACAGATCTTTTGGAAGCACCCATAACTAGTAGTATGACCATCATGGCATCCCTGCAGTCAGGTGATCCAAATTCATAACTCTTACTTATGACAGTTGCCGTATCCCAGGGTCACGTGATCCCCTTTTGCAACCTTCCGAAAAGCCAAGGCCGAAGCCAGATTCACTTAACAACCATTTTGCTCATGTCCGAGCTGCAAGGATTCACTTATCAATTGCAGCAAGGAAGATTGTAACAAAATGTCTTAACAGTAGACATTTTGGGCTCAATTCTGGTCGTAATCTGAGGACTACCTGTAAAACATCCACATTTTCTTGCACTGAACTGGTATAACATATACCGGGGTCAGCAACTTTAAATACTCAAAGAGCCATTTGGATCCATTTCCCATAGAAAAGAAAACACCGGGAGCCACAAAACCAACCGGAGGTTGGAAAGCTCAATAAATCGTGTGACGGGCAGGTGTTGCACGTTGTGTTGTGGTTCACTGGCAGCCTGTGCAGACAGCAGCAGAATCGGACAGTGGGGAAGAACGGGGACCAGTCTGGGAGTCTGGGGAGGACTTGGACAAGGGTCATGCGTCTGATGCAGAGATAGGGCCAGGACCATCTGGGAGTGGGGTGCTGACTCCGGAGCCTCCAGAGTCTGGCAGCAGCGAGGCAGAGGAAAAAGGGGAGCCTGTTCCCAGTGCGCGTGTGCGCAGATCTTCTAGAAGGCGAGAGCAGCTGAGACAAAAGGGGCAACTCAGGAGTAAGGCTTGGAGGTGATTGCCCCTCCCCTAAAGTATAAAGGAAATGCAAAGATAGAGAAACCTTTTCAGGAAGCAAAGTCGTTCGTTCTGTTCAGATTAATCCTTGAAGCTCTGTGTGGACCTTCTGCTTTGGTTGGTTTTTTTACAGTTCATTTGGCACTTTTGTTGTTGGCAACAATTCAAAGGAGATAAAGGTGGGTGCTTATCTTGAGGGACTGTTTGGGACTCATTACGGGCTGGGAATGAACGTAATTCCCAGCGTTGAAATAAAACAAGAGTTGTTTTAACTAAGTGTGTGCTTAATTATGGTCTTGGGAAGTCTTGGTCAGAACACATTGGCAGTTGTGACACATATTTTGAACGACAGGGAGCTGCAGTAGAGGGATGAAAGAGCCACATGCGGCTCCAGAGCCGTGGGTTGCTGACATATACTATATATGACATTTCATTTTTTTTAAACATAAAACAGAGCCTTTATATGATTGAAAGTGGGGCTTAAGAGTAACCCCTCCTAAATCTAATTTGTATTTGTAGATAAATGTATTTTGAAGTTCAGATAGGGAATGTAGCTAATTCTGCCAATAGAACACAATAATAAACTTTCTGATGAAGCGACGTGCTTGAGAGATAAATTCACTTTTCACCACGCTGATGTATTTGTAGATTTCAACAGTATTGTGCTTGCAAATAACGTTTATTTCTGTGGTGGAAATATGCAAGAGTTCATTTTCATAAAACATGACTAGGCATGTATTGAAGATTTAAAGTGCATTCATCTGCTATTTTTTTTCCATATAAATATTCATTTGGTTTAGTCTTCTCAGGTGCTGGAATTTTAATCTGCATTCAGATAGAGGTGCTTTAATCAGCAAGTTCATAAAAAGCTAACTCCCCCCCCCATAAAAATATAATAAGAAATAACAGAGGGCCTCTAGAGCTTAAAAGAAAAAACAACAACCACAAGATATAAAACAGGTAAACTGCATCTTGAAGGGGCAAAAAGATAAAAAATAAAAGCCTGATTAAATGCTGCATCATTATATCAATATTCTATTAAAAATAAATCTCTGACGCCAGAATGTCTCAAACCACCTGTTGCTTTAGTGCAGTTTTCAAAGATGGGTAATGAGGGAAAAAATATAGAAAATAGATAAGCTCCTAACATCTCTTTACTGTATATCCTTGGAAACTGTCTGGATTCTTTAGAACAATTTCCAGCTTGATGTACAGGTGGTCCTTGACTTATAACAATTCGTTTAGTGACTGTTGGAAGTTGCAATGGCACTGAAAAAGGGACTTATGACCGTTTTTCACACTTGTGACCGTTGCAGCAATTCCCTGGTCACGAGATCAAAATTCGGATGCTTGGAAGCTGGCATGTACTTATGACTGTTGCAGTGTCCCAAGGTCACATGATTCCCTTTTTGTGACTTTCTGATTAGCCAAGTCAACAAGGAAGCCAGATGTCAACTTGTAAAACATTCTTATGCCTATTTCCAAGTTGCCATAAATAGATAGATAGATAGATAGATAGATAGATAGATAGATAGATAGATGGATGGATGGATAGAAAGAATTCTTTATTGGCCAAGTGTGATTGGACACCCAAGGAATTTGTCTTGGTGCAAATGCTCTCAATGTACATAAAAAGAAAAGATACATTTGTCAAGAGTCAAGAATCATCAGGTACAACACTTAATGATAGCCATAGGGTACAAAGAAGCAATCAAATCATACTAGGAAACAGTCCATATAAATCGTAATGATACAAGCGACAAAGTTACAGTCGTACAGTCACAAGTGGGAGGGGATGGGTGATAAGGAATGAGGAGAAGATTAACAGTAATAGTAGTGCAGACATAGTAAATAGTTTGACAGTGTTGAGGGAATTATTTGTTTAGCGGAGTGATGGTGTTCAGGAAAAAATTGTCCTTGTGTCTAGTTGTTCTGGTGTGCAGTGCTCTATAGCGTCGTTTTGAGGGTAGGAGTTGAAACAGTTTATGTCCGGGATGTGAGGGGTCTGTAGATATTTTCACAGCCCTCTTTTTGACTCATGCAGAATACAGGTCCTCCATGGAAAGCAGGTTGGTAGCCATTGTTTTTTCTGCAGTCCTAATTACTCTCTGAAGTCTGTGTCTGTCCTGTTGGGTTGTAGAACCAAACCAGACAGTTATAGAGGTGCAGATGACAGACTCAATCATTCCTCTGTAGAACTGGATCAGCAGCTCCTTGGGCAGTTTGAGCTTCCTGAGTTGGCGCGGAAAGAACATTCTTTGTGGTGCTTTTTTGATGATGTTTTGATGTTAGGTGTCCATTTTAAACAAGGGAGAGGGGGAGAAATCTGAAGGAGCAGTACAGCAGTTCAAAACCAGAAGTACATTCCAACACTTATCTTACAAAGATTGTAGCTAGGCTACAATTACGTACGCCAGAGTTGGCTTTATTTAGGTTAATGCCAGCATGTTGCTCCTAATAAATCTTTTGAATTTTTTTGAAGCTTGGCTCGAGGCTCATGATTCAATTAGGGCAATCGCCGGAACCCTGACAGCCAGATTCACTTCACAACTGACTAACTTAAGAATTGCAGTGATTCACTTATCAACGGTGGCAAGAATGGTTGTAAGATGGGGCAAAACTCGCTTAACACCTGTCGTGTTTAGCCTTGGGCTCAATTGTGGTCGTATGTCAAGGACTACCTGTTTCTGGGTATTGAACTACTTGTAGCTGCGAACATCTGGATGGGGGAAAAGGGTAAACAAAGATAGCAACTGGAACCATGTGACTGAAGCTCCAACCTTTTTTCTAGGGCATCACATGGTATCAGCTGTCATCTTGGCTTTTTTGATCCTGTAAGGCAAGGGATTTTAAATTTGGAACGGAGATCAAGAATGCGATATTGTGGAGAGATTCTCCTTTGCTTTGTCTCCAGCCAATTCTGTTTCTTCTGCATCATTTTGCCTACAGGTTTTTTTATTTTTATTTAAAAAAAAAAGATTATTAGGGCTTTGAGTAATTCATTTGTTTCCTATCATTCCCTTTGCTCCAAGATTAGAAGTTCTCAAGAGTTGAAAAATAATAATAATTCGATGGGAGAAAAATAATAATAATTAAAGTTTCCAGAAATAATAAGGAAAAGCAGCAACAAAGACAACAGGGACAATAGATACATTTTTAAAGTGCAAGAAAGATAAAACTTTGACAATCCATTATTCCATGGTAGAGACAAAACAAATATATTAGATTTATATCCTGCCCAGAGCTTGCCATGTTTTGTGACTGTGCGTGTATGTTGAGCAGTATTTCCCATTTTCAGCAATGGTTTGGGCATTTGATGAAAAACCCATTTGCTCTTTCCCTTCCTTTATCTTTTCAGTCCTCAGCTTCATTTTCCAAGAGGCTATTAAATCCAACTGGTAGCTCCCATAATTTTATCCATGACATCACCATTGTACATTGTGATAAATTCATCGGTACCAAACCACCACGACAAAAAGGAAGTTACCTCATGGTGTGGAGGCTGAGGAGAAAGAAGAGAAAACACAACAATAAATGGATTGTCTGCTTCACAACATCTCCCTGGCCATCGTTGTTGGTTGAATCCTTGAGCAAAACCACATTTTTTTTTGTGGGAGAGGGGAAAAATTGATGGTTTGGATCAGTGGCAGGATTCCAAACTGTGCGCTACCGGTTCTGAGGGCTTCGTGCACACATGCAGCACTCAAAGATTGCCTGAGCTGTTTTTTAAGCTCAGCTGAGGCGCGAATCAGCTGAGCTAAGTATCAATGGAATAAAGCAGGGGTCACCAACCTTTTGGACCTCAGGGACCACCAAACTCATAATTTCAAATCCCGCGAACCAGAGACCCTGGGAAAATCCCCAAAAAAGTCTGCAGGAAAATTCCCCACCCCGTTTTCCTACTGATCGATCATTCTTTATTTGGGATCTCAGGATACCATCTCCAGCTCCGTTCTCGGGGTGGGGAGAGAGAGACTTTTGGCTTCATGCAAGGAAAGCAGCAGAAGCAGCAGAAGTCTTTCTTTCTCTCCCCCAAACTCCACCAGGAATGAGTCTTTGCTGGCACAGCCTCTTGGAGCAGGAGGCCTTGCAGGGTCCCGAAGACTCATTTCTAGCGGAGTTTGGGGGAGAGAAAGGAAGACTTTTGCTGCTTTCCTTACGTGCAGCCAGAAGAAAAAGCAGAAGAAGAAAGAAGTGGAAAGAATCAGCCCAGTGGCCAGGCCAGGCACATGGGGCGAGTGAGGCAAGTTCCCCGCTCCCCTCACTACCTTATGTTGTTCGCAATGCAGGCAACACAAGCCTTGTGTTCCCAAGGGCCATGTGGGCAGCACAGCCTTGTGTTCCCACACAGCCTGGATTAATTGCTTTGGGGGTGACATTTCTCTGCAGACCACCAAAATTTTCTCATGGACCACCAGTGGTCCCCAGCCCACTGGTTGGTGACCACTGGAATAAAGGATGGGAAAGAGCAGGGGTGGGGTGGGGGAGAGCAGCCAGAGGTGGTATTTGCCAGTTCTCCAAACTGGCCAAAAGTTCCACAACTGGTAGGGCAGAACTGGTCTGAACTGGCTGAATACCACCTCTGATTTGGATCAATTTGATATATGATGTATAGTTTTTTTCTTCTTTCAGTTTGTTTTCATAGTTATGAAATCAGCCCGGCTCTTAAAGCCTTCCTAGATTCATACATATTTTTATATTTAATCAAGAAAAATATACTATTGAGAGCAATCTGGCATGAAATATGCACCCTTTTATCATGAAATAAGCAATTGCAGCCCCGTGAAAAGCAAATATTCCCCGTTGCCTTTGATGGCGGCTGTTAGCCAAACTGCATTCTCTTTATTTATTACCGCACCATGTTTTCTTTCTAATAAACTAGCTGCATATTTCACATGATATAACAATTCCTGTTGTGTTTGTGACATGACTTCCATTTATTCTGGGACTGCATTGGGGAACTCGCTTGGGAGGTGGAGTTGTAGGGTTTTAAAAGGATTCAAAGCATTTAATTTAGCCTTAATTGTGGCCAGGTTGAAAAGGGGGGAAAATCTTTCTTTGTGAAGAGATGACAGAGAGAAATAAGGATCCAGGAGGAAAAAAGACATTAGGAGATGCCCTTAATCATTTCTTCACTTCGTATTTCCTGGTTCCTAATTGTTCCTCCTGGAAATTTGCTTCCCATTCTGTTTCAAATGCAAAATATTAGCTGGAATCAGATCATCATTCATCATTCTAGCCATTGTCTATTCAGTGCAAGATGAAGGCCTCTTCCGCATGTTTCCAACCCATATGGCCCGGAACTTTCTTTTGGGTCAATTGGGCTCGCCATACTGGCCAATGTGGTCACTCCATCAGTGGTTTATATACAAGACATATACAGAAATATACATGGCAGGCGAATATCTGACAAGCAATTAATCTTCATCTTAACTCTACACAGAGAACTCCGCAGTGGATACTGGACACAAGGAGAGAAAATATGCCCTCTAATGGCTGCCTTAACACCTCTTAAAGTGGTAAAACTTCTGTGGGCCCACTCTTAGTGTTAAAAAGGCAATACCAATGCTGATTCATCTTCATTGCATCAGCCTTACATTGCATCAGCCTTACAACTGGTCAGCTGTTAAATCTCAATACCTTAACAACCTGTTTTCAGTTCTTCTTGTTGTGCAACCAGCCCATTTCCATTGCAATTCTTGTATTCTCTTGATGGCATCTTACACTTTCATTCATTCTCTAATCCACACGCAAGTCTTTCTATCTTGTCTTGAGATGTCCAGCATGGATCTTTCCTTGGCTCTTTGTGCCACATGTAGCTTTTGTATCGATTGTGAGGTTAGATGCCGGTTATAAAAGCTATGAGGAGCACAAAGAGTCAGATCAGGTCTTTAAATCAAATACAGAAAGTCCTCGACATACAGCCACTTGTGTAGCAACAGTTAAAAGTTATAATGCTCCCGAAAAAAAGTGACATAATGGTCATCCTCACAGTTATAACTTCTGCATCCTCATAGCCACAGGACCAAAATTTGAGTGCTTGGCAATTGGCATGTATTTATGATGGTTGCAGCATCCTGGGGTGAATTTCAAGGTTGACTCCATCTTCTGTCCTTCCGAGGTTGGTAAAATGAAGACCCAGATTGTTGGGGACAAGAGGCTGACTCTGCAAAGTGCTTAGAGAGGGCTGTAAAGTACTGTGAAGCGGTATATCAGTCTAAGTGTATTGTTTCCTTCCTTCCTTCCTTCCTTCCTTCCTTCCTTCCTTCCTTCCTTCCTTCCTTCCTTCCTTCCTTCCTTCCTTCCTTCCTTCCCAGTGATTAGAATGCAGTATTGCAGGCTAATTCTGCTGACTGCCAGCAGTTCGATCCTGACTGGTTCCAGATTGACTCCGCCTTCCATCCTTTCGAGGTCGGTAAAATGAGGACCCAGATTGTTGGGGGAAAGAGGCTGACTGTAAACCATTTAGAGAGGGCTGTAAAAGCACAATAAAGTGGTATATAAGTCTAAGTGCTATTAGAACTTAGAATAACTTTATTGTCACTTTGAATGTACACTAATCAACGTACATTAAAATGAAATTACATTGCATACAGCTGTCAAAGGGTTTCCACCTCTAATATAAACATAAACATGATAAGATAAATAAATAAATACAAAATTATGCATGTACCCACACATTTGCCATCTTCCTTAGACATCTTCCCCAAGCGAAATCAACCAGGAAGCCCGGTTTACTTAATGATTGCATAATTCACTTAACGAGCGCAGTGATTCACTTAATGGCTGCAACAGTTGGGTGTGACTTAACAAACCGCCTTAGCAGTGGAAATTCTGGTCCTGGTTTTGATGACAAGCCCAGGAGTACCTCTATGTGAATTGAATCCTACCCTTTTTGAATCTCAAATTATTTGGACTGAACTCAGAGTTGATTCATGCTTTTTCACTGTCAAAGTCATGAACTTCATCATGAATTTTCAAAAAGTTTCAGAAGAGTTCTGAGTTGGAACTTTGATGGAACTGGGCTTCGATTCAGAAGTCTCTCACATTGCTTGGAATGAGCCAGTTCAGTTAATAATTTGGAATTTGACCAACTCTGAAGCACGATGGAGTGCTAAACTTGGATTCTGTGCATGCATCTTTGGGAGATAATATCTAGCAGAATCAAATCTAGGTTTACACAATTTAGTGCATTCCATTTTCCAGGCTTTTCTGCGTAGAAGTATTTATGGCTTGCAGATCCTCTTCCTTCTTTAGTCCAGATCCTTTTTTTTTTTGTCCAGTGTGAAGCAAAACTTTACGGCACTTTCATTTGTTCTGCTACCAACGTGACAATTTTGTGCTTCTGCAGATCTAAATGGCTTTATTCATTTTATATATGGAAAAAAAAACTGGTGGATAAAAATCAAAGTTTTTTTAAAAATAAAAATAAAAAATTGGATTTTTTAAAATTTAAATCGGATTTTTAACATTTTTAATTGGATTTTTTAAAAAATTGAATGGGATGT
This sequence comes from Naja naja, assembly GCA_009733165.1. Classification (NCBI taxonomy): domain Eukaryota; kingdom Metazoa; phylum Chordata; class Lepidosauria; order Squamata; family Elapidae; genus Naja; species Naja naja. The sequence goes on along the minus strand of CM019151.1, from coordinate 59,122,323 downwards.
TTTAATTATTTTTATCAAATTTATTTTAATAAAATGCTTTTGGAATAAAAAACTATCTTAAAGGTAGTTTTCTGTTTAAGATACATTAATGATTTAGCTTCTTCAGTAGGGAATGGAGCTTAGGTATGTAGCACAAGGCTGTATATTCAGCAATATTTATATTTTTGGTCAACTCATTCAATAAATCCAAGCTCTGCAAGTTGAGATAACATGCACTGCATGGATGCATCCACACAGCTTCACAGCAGAGATGACAGTTGCTCTTTCAAAATTATGATTTAAACCGGGTTGATCGGGTTCTAACTGTCAGGAAATTTCTCCTTATTTCTAGGTTGCTTCTCTCCTTGTCTGGTTTCCACCCATTGCTTCTTGTCCTGCCTTATGGATTTGGAGAATAGCTTGACTTCCTCTTCTGGGGGCAACCCCTGAGATATTAGAAGAATCTGCTATCAAGTCACCCCAATCCCTCTTTTCATTAAACTAGACCTATCCAATGTCAGGGTTCCAATGGATGCCCTAATTAATTCATGAGCCTCGAGCCAAGTTTCAAAAGAAATCCAATTATTTATTAGGAGCAACACGTCGGCACTTTTCCCAAGTGCAGCCAGCTCTGTCCTATGTAATTTACTGCCCACCTATGACCCTATTTCCCCCCCTCCTCTCAGTTTGTGTCATAAATCGCTCTCCGGCTGGCTCTGGTAACCTGGGACACAATCTGGAGAAAGGTATGTGTGGAATATGCTTCTGGTCATAGCAACCAAACTGCTCCATCAGTTCTCCCCCTCTTCTTATGGCAACTTGAGAGCAAGCCAGGAATGCTTTACGAGTTGACATCCAATTCCTGCAACCATTCTTCATATGTTTTAGCCTCCAGTCCCCTAATCATCTTTGTTGCTCTTCTCTGCACTCTTTCTAGAGTCTCAACATCTTTTTTACATTGTGGCGACCAAAACTGAATGCAGTATTCCAAGTGTGGCCTTACCAAGGCCTTATAAAGTGGTATTAACTCTTCATGTGATCGTCATAAAAGCCTTGGTATCTTCTTCTATAAACTCTTTGTATCCAAAATTTCAACCACAGCTCGTCTTCCTAGTCCTGTATATAATAAAGTCTGTTCCAGATGATCAATGTCTTTTTTTTTTCACGTCAAGAAAAGCAACTGCTTTCTTGTTTCTCTGATTTATATTGTCAGTGGCATTCAAAGTATCTTTAATATTACCCCTCAGGCAACTCTTTTGAGATAAATCCACGCTGATCAAGATGTACTACCTCAGCTAAAAGGTCAGTTCTGAATCAGGTTAGGTTAAAAGGGAAGGCAGAAACTTTGACTCACCCAGCTCCAAGAGGAAAGGTGAGATATTATGTTCTCCACCAAGCACTGAACTAAATCACATTTGAAAAGGGTCAGGATGTTTATTGCAAGTCTGTCTATTGGGTTAGTCTTAGTGGCTCAGTTGCCGAGAAAATTTTTATTTTTTATTTTTTTGCATGAGAAAAGTGGGGGAATACCAAACTTAATTAATTTGGAGAAGGTTGGCCTTTAATGGGAGTTGCGAGCCTAAATTCCTGAATCATCGTCATTGAAGTCTCAACTTCTGGAGGCAAGTCGAACTCCTGACAATGGGCAGAGTTTGCCTGCAATGCTGCATTCTTACCACTGTCCCACCAGGGCTACAAGCAAACGAGGGAGAGGAGGAGGAGGAGAAGGACGAGGAAAAGGGCAATAACACTTAAGATTGATATACTGCTTCCCAGTGCTTTGCAGCACTGGACTGAAGGCCGAGTCAACCTTAAGCCGGTCAGGATTGAACTGTTGGCAATGGGCAGAGTTTGCCTGCAATACGGCACTCTAATCACTACTTATAAGATTAAAAGAGAAAGTAAAAGAAGAGGAGGAGGAGGAAGAGGAGGAGGACAACGGCAATAGCCCTTAGACTTCCTTGAGCCGGTCAGGATCGAACTCCTGGCAATGGGCAGAGTTTGCCTGCAATACTGCAGTCTAAGCACTGTGCCACCAGGACTACTTATAAGATCAAAAGAGAAAGCAAAAGAAGAGGAGGAGGAGGACAGCAATAGCCCTTAGACTTCCTTGAGCCAGTCAGGATCGAACTCCTGGCAATGGGCAGAGTTTGCCTGCAATGCTGCATTCTAACCACTGTTGCACCCAGGCTCCAAGTGGACCTGCACAAGAAGTATTAAGCAATCTTATTGCAGAATTCATTTTGTCCCTCTTTCCAGCATCCGAGTTTGTGCACGAGAATACCCAGTGACTTGCGCTCAATTCCATTGATTAAATATAAACATAAGCTTCCTCTTTTGTAACTGTTGTATTGTTTGAATGGGAGATGGACGTTTTTAATTGACATGCCTTCCCCATCTTGGGAAGGAAATATCATTTTGTTTTTTAGCCTCTCTGGGTCGTCGTCCTCCTCCTCCTCCTCCTCCTCCTCCTCCTCCTCCCTCCTCCTCCTCCTCCTCCTCCTCCTCCTCCTCCTCCTCCTCCTCCTCCTCCTCTTCTTCTTCTTCTTCTTCTTCTTCTTCTTCTTCTTCTTCCAATTGCCTTGTAATCCTTGGTGCTGTGCCACATGTACTGAGCAGTGATTTACAGTTTATAAATGTCTCCCTTAATTCCACATTATTTAGAAATCAATACTTAATTTGAATTGATTATGTTTCGAGGCCCTTTAGATCTTTTATTAAGAAAAGGGCTGGCTGTGTTCCTGGCACCTGAGCGTCAAGTTTCTCTTCTTAATGACCCAAAAAAGAGTAAGGTAGAAAGAAGAAGGAGGGAAGGAGGAGGGAAGGAAGGGAAGAAGGAAGGAAGAAAGAGAAAGAAAGAAAGGGAAAGAAAGAAAGAGAAAGGAAGGAAGGAAGGAAGAAATCAAAAGAAAGGAAGGAAGCAAGGAAGGAAAAAATGGAGGGAGGAAGTAAGGAAGAAGGAGGTAGGACAGGAGAAGAAAGGAAGGAAGGACAGAAGGAAGGACAATTAACCAGTGGAAGAGCAGTTGTGGGTGCTCCATCATTGGAGGTTTTAAAGAAGAGATTGGACAGCTATATTGGAATGGTATAGGTTCTCCTGCCTGAGCAGGGGGTTCGACTAGAAGACCACCAAGGTCCCTTCAAACTCTGTTATTCTATAATAAATCCCACTTTTGTTTCTGCAGAATGCCACAGGAATACCATAGCTTGCACCATTCTGATCTTTGTAGGTGGAAAGACATCTTGGCATCTGGATATATGCGGGGGTGGGATGCAATTTTTTAAACTACCGGTTCGTGGACATGGCTAGGTGGGCGTGGCTAGGTGGTCATGTGACTGGGTGGGCATGGTGGGTTTTTCTTTTTCCTTTGCCTACTGAGCCTCAGGGGAAGCCTCCTGAAAGCAAAAATGGGGTGCGGGGGGGAGCACGTAGCACCCCCCTGCACCCTGTTTTTTGCCTCCTGGACAAAACAGTACAACAGCGAGAGGGGTCAGCTGTGCCACATGATTTAGATGAGCTAGAAAGCAAGAAATCTGACAATTTCCTACTTTCTAGCTAATCTAAATTGCACAGCACAGCTGATCTTTGGAAAACAGCTGATCGTTGGGGGAACAAAGGAAATACCTTGATCTTTGGAGCTGATCTTTGGAGCTACCAGTTCACCTGATCTGGGCCAAACCAGTAGAATCCCACCCTTGGATATATGTTCTAACTTCCATGGTCTTCGTGGATATTCTGCCATGCGCTAATCTGCAACACATTTTTTGACTTCTTGTTCAATCAATCAATCAATCAATCAATCAGAATAGGGCTGGAAGGGACCTTGGAGGACTTCTAGTCCAACCCCTGCTCAAGCAGGAGTCCATACCATTTCAGACTGGTGGCTGTCTGCCCTCTCCAGAAATTCTCCATCCCTTCCATATCTTCTTTTTCAATATAAATTGCTATACAAAAAACATTGTTAACGTTATTAGGTATTATTAATTGCCTGGATACTCACAATTTCTCAATGGAGTATTGTAGGGATATGTAAGTAGTTATCAGATCCTGTCCTCACAACAGATGTATGATGTGAAGTTTAAGGAAACTGCATGTCTTTATTTTACAGATGTTTCAATGTTGACGCTGGAAAAATCCCCCCGTAATGATTCTGGAAATGCTTATTTGGAGAAGAAATAGGCTTACATAATTAAATATGATTTTAATTATACATGCAAATTTTTATGCTTCTTTTCAAATGTAGATTATCCGAGGAAGGCATGGATTTATGGGTAAATATATCGCAATGACATACAGGCTGGGAATAGATTTATCAGGAATGTTAATCCAGAGCTCACTGTTCAAATTCAACACGCCGTTTGCCAGGCCAACCTGACTCAAATATTGATTTGTAAATATCGCGAAGTCTTGAATCAATTGGGCTGAATTAATTTTTCCTGTAATATGATATTTCTGAATGCAAACCAGTGAGAGGCACATGCATTCCTTATAAATAAATAATAATTGGTTTTTTGTTTAAGTAGGCAAAGCAAAAATGAGGAATTCAATATAGGTTCTAATTCAGGTAGTCTGAACATCAGAAAATGCGCAACATGTAAACAGAATGTGGAAACGTATATACAGGTGGTCCCGTCATGCCCCTGTTGGAATTTGATTCGGAGGGGGAGGCTGAGCAGCTGACAGGGAGTGGGAGTGTGGCTCCATTGGTTGTGGAAGAAACTGGGGAAGGGCAAAGTCCGGCTGGGCAGAGCAGGGAAGAGGTAGAGCAAGGGAGAGGGAGTTCAGAGGAAGACCCAGGCTGACCCCATCCTCATCCTAGGGCATGCAGGCAGGAACGGAGAAGGGAGCAACATGAGTTGTGTGGCTTATGGGGGAGGAAAGGGCCCTGATTCCCTTCATTAGCTGCAGCTGGGAACACAGTGTTTAAAGAAGGAAGCTGCGCACAGCAAAGTTGTTGGGAGCAAATCGTGAATTCATCTGGTATCATCGAGGCTTATCTGGGTTCCTGGCATCTTCCCAACTGTGTGTGTTTTGCTGGCCTTCCAAGTCTGCAACTCCTTTTCCTGCCCTGCCAAGTTAATGCTGCAGCGTGGTTTGTATGTACTTCGTTTTCCGACTGAATTTTCTCCAGTTAAAGGCTGTTCTTGGGAGAGTTTTTCTCCAGCTGAAGGTAACCTGGACATTGGAGGCAAAGCTGGAGGTATTAAAGGGACTCTTATTGAATATCTGACTGTGTTGCCTTTGTACCACATCCCTTTGGGTCATCACAGGTCCTTGACTTACAACAATTCATTTAGTGACCGTTAGAAGTTACAACGGGTCTGAAAAAAATGATGTATGACCATTTTTTCATGACTGTTGTAGCATCCCTACAATTACATGAATAAAATTTGGACGCTTGGCAACTGACTCGTATTTATGACACGATCCCCTTTTGTGGCCTTCTGGCAAGCAAATTCCACAGGGAAGCCAGATTCATTTAATGACCGGGTTAACTAATTTAAAAGCGCCAATGATTCACTTAACAACTGGGGCAAGAAAAGTCATAAAACGGGGGCAAAACACACTTAGCAAGTATCTCACTTAACAACATAAAATTTGGGCTCAGTTGTCATAAGATGAGGATGAGCTGTATACCTCTTGTACTTTTTGAAATTATGCCTGGCCACGGTTTAAATTTTAGAAGATAGAATCATAGGATTGGAAGGAACCTTGGAGGTCTTCTAGTCCAGCCCCTTGCTCAAACAGGAGATCCTCTATCGTTCCGGACTCTTACTGTTTGTTTTTAATATTAGCTGAGCCTGGCTTTCTGAGAATTGTCTTGAGTTTGGCTGCTGCATAATTCCTAGGGATATGAATAGAAGAGAATAGAAGAGAATAGAGAATAGAGTAGAACAGAACAGAACAGAATAGAACAGAATAGAATAATGGAATGAAGAATGGAATTGAATGGGATGGGATGGGATGAGATAGAATATAAAATGGAATGGAATAGGATAGGATAGGATAGAATAGAATTCTTTATTGGCCAAGTGTGATTGGACAGACAAGGAATTTGTCTTTGGTGCAACTGCTCCCGGTGTACATAAAGAAAAAAGAAAATACATTCATCAAGTATCATAAGATACAACACTTAGTGATAGCCATAGGTTACTAATACTCGATGTGATTTTGAGTCTATGGCTCCGCTTAGACAAGAATTTCCCCCTTGTGGAAAATCTCAAGTTGCAGTGGCAGGAAGGGTGATGTGAAGGGGGCATTTCCACTTTTCCTGTTCTCTCATCCTGTTCTTGGATGGCTCACAGCTAGCAGGAGGAAAAAGACAACTGAAATGTACAACTAAATTACAACTGCTTATGAAGCAGTAAAAAAAAAAAAGAAAAGCCGCCTTAACTTTGTGACTCCAATGACTCTTTACGCACATGCTTCAAGGTTACTGTTATGCTACAAAAAGCACACCAGAGAAATTGATCTCCCAGCATTTCCTGCTTGAACGAATGTGGCGACTATCAGATTGCATACAAAATCAACAAAATAAATAAATGAATATTGCAGGAGGTTCAGAAAGTCCTTCTTGCAAATTTCCAAGGCTTTAGTGGTGGGATTCAAATTGTTTTACCACCGGTTCGGTGGGCGTGGCTTGGTGGGCGTGGCTTGGTGGGCGTGATTTGCCTAATGCTGGTGTGCAACTTTCCCCACACCAGCTGTGGCTTGCAATGCCAATCGGCTGAGAGGATAAAGAAGAGAAAACTTCAGGGGTGAGTGGGAGGGCCGATCCGGTGCTTTTCTCTTCGTTTTCCTCTCAACTGATTGTGGGAGGATTTTTTCCCCTTTTCTCAGCTGATCATCGGAGGCTTTTTTTACTAACAGTTCAGGACAACCAGTCCGAACCAGTAGCAATACCACCACTGGAGGGCTTGGTGCCTCCCCAAAGGGTTGGCACGCTCGTCACAATATTTCACTGGAGGCCTCCCATTTGTACTGTATTTCCCCCCCCAAAATAAGACCCTGTCTTATATTTTTTTGCCACCATGAAAGGCACCAGGTCTTATTTTCTGGGGATGTCCTCCACTGACTAACCTCCCTTACGTGCATCGCCCCCGGCCTCCTTTTCAGTTGTCAGGGCCCTTCAGGAACTTCTTCTGCAGCCGGCAAGGCTTTCCTGAAGGCCTCTGCAGCCGATAGAAGACCTCTGGATCGATCCAGACCTTTATTACCAGCTACAGAGGCCTTCAGGAAAGCCTTGACAGCCTCGCCAGCTGCAGAAGAAATGGGCCGGTCAGGCAGGTGTTGGGGTGTGTGAGGCCTGGCTACAACTGTCCAAAGGTAAGTAGTAGGGCAGCTCCCCCCCATCCCCACCCTAGCTTAATTTTTACCTGTGCACCCTGGAGTGGGCGGGATCTTAATTAGCACTTATTTTGGGGATAGGGCTTCTATTGGGTGCATGTGTAAAAATCAAGCTAGGACTTACTTTCAGGGTAGGTCGCTGTTCCATTGGTTGATTGCTCCCACTGTCAGAAAGTTTCTCCTTATTTCCAGGTTGAATCTCTCCTTGTTTAGTTTCCATCCATTATTCCTTGTCTGGCCTTCAGATGCTTTAGGAAATAACTTGACCAGGCAGGTTTGTTCAGGATAACAATGACTGGCCCTTTACTCACAACAGTTATATATATTTAAAACATTTTAGAAGGAAAAAATAGGCAAGACAGTATTAAAAATGTAATAGAAGGTAAAGGTTTCCCTGTCCAGTTGTGTCCGACTCTAAGCAATGGTTTTAATCTCCGTTTTTTGGCCAAAGGAACCAGCAGTGTCCAAAGACAATTTCCATGGTCATGTAGCCAGCATGGCTATATGCCAAAGGTACACAGAATGCTGTTATCTTCCCACCAAAGTGGTACCTATTTATCTAGTCGCATTTGCATGCTTTTGAACTGCTAGGTTGGCAGGAGCCGAGGTGAGGACGGAAACTCACTCCATCATGCGCTTGGGTCTCGAACCCAAGCTGTCAGCTGATAAGCTCAGCATTTTTAACCGCTGAGCCATCGCACCCTTAACAGTATAACATAACTTTGGAATTAATAATCGTTTTATAAAAAAGAGAAAGAAAAAGAATGTAATAATACTTAGGAACGTACGATGTACTTTGCAAGTAAGAAGCTAAGAAATTACTTTATTTATTTTTAAAGTGCTTAGTTTCTTATCCTATAGCTTATTTTCAGTCGGAAATGTGAAATGTTAATCAGCTTTTTCTAAGGTGTCTTTTACACATGTATCTACATAAATATTCATATAATGTTCATGATGGGATAATGAAATTGAATAATATGAAAAAAAATTCATAAATCTTGGATCAAATTTTCAACTATTGATTTTATTCTATATGTATAACAGGATAGACATAGCATCTTCTCCTTGATGGGGTTTATTTTGTGTCGTTCTGTATTTCACCACCCAAAAATATGATTTATGCAGGATTTATGGAAATTAATGGGAGCTATTTATCCGTAGACACAATTGGATTTTTACTACTTCAAAATAATAATAATAATAAAAATAAACACATCTGATTACCAGTGCAAAATTTACCAAAGAATAAACGGTTCCTTTCCTTCACTTTTAGCCACAAGGATGGTTGTTTAAATATTATCTCATTTCCTCAGCACTTTATTATTTACCGATTTTTAAAAAGCCATAATTACTTTTCTTCTGAATTTTGCCCCCTTCCTCCGCAAACAACAATAATGCCATTAAATTACTGAATTCATTTATGTTTAATTGTGGGCTTGGTTTTTTTAATGCACTATTTGGAAGGTATATCTGGTGACTGCTGGTTTTCCCAACAACACAAGCAAATCTGAAGTTATATTAGGGAAATATATTATACAGGCACTACGCCGTCTCATTAATGTTATTTATTGTATAGTGAAACCTCATTAAAAGGTATCCTGAATTCAAAAAAAATGCATTACCAGGAATGCTCGTTCTCTCCGTTTTTAATTTTTCTTCTAAGAGAGAAATGGCTTTTATTGTATTGCTTTATCATAGGCAAAATGGCTACTGTGCTTTTTATTTTTATTTTTTTAAATCTCTAAACTCAGGTGTGTGTACATGGGGTAAGGAGGGGGAAAAAGTAATTAATCTCCTAACTAATGCAACCCCCCATTATAACAAGTGGTTAGAAGGCTGTTTACTTTCTTCCTTTATCTCAACCAACCATTAATTCTTCGCTTCTTTCCCCCACCAGAGGAAAGAACCCTTATTTTTCAGCCGCTTTGTTTGCATCTTAAGCACCAATAATGTGCTTTTAGGGATCAGGGATGAGTGAAACCCGAGGTGCAGAAGTCACAGATAGTCCAATTTAAGAAGCCACATTGCTCTAATGAGAGCCATAGATCCCGTCCTGCGTAAATATTGTTTTTGGGAAGCTGGAGAAAGTGCTGGTTATTTGCAAAAGAAGGAGAACAAAAGGAAGCATTTTCAGTTGGGCAAAGAGAAGTTATTCCCCAGAGTTAAGTATTATTCCCCGTCAAGTGGTTGTTGCAGCCATTAATTAACTGATAATTCTTTTTGGCCTCCAGGTGAATGAAAGTCTCTTTAGCCTTGGCAAGTTGCGCCCAAGTCCCCAGTCTTCCTTTTATGTCTTCCCTACCTTGACAGTTGGTCATTATCCAGAAATGACAAACTCTGTGTCTTCAATACTTCATGACTCTGGGCAGCTTACAGGGGGTGGAAATTGTCTCTGTCTGTCTGTCTGTCTGTCTCTTTCTCTCTCTTATCTGTGTCTGTCTATCTCTGTCTGTCTGTCTGTCATCTATCACCTCTCTCTCTCTCTAATCTATCTTATATATTATCTGTCTGTCTATCTATCTATCTATCTATCTATCTACCTACCTACCTACCTACCTTAAGGTGACCAGATTTTAACATTGGTAAAGCAGGACACCATTGACTGGGGGTGGTGGTTCTTGATTAAAAATTTGCATGTGAAAATTTGCATTAATTTGCATTAATTTGCATTAATTTGCATTAATTTTAAAATTAACAAAAATAATATAAAACTCATATCCTGGCGAAATAGCCACATGGTTCTTGTCCTGCCTTCTGGTGCTTTGGAAAATAAGTTGACCCTCTCTTTTTGGGGGGGCAGCCCCTCAAATATTGGAAGACTGGTATCATGTCACCCCTACTCTTCCCTGCTCTTCTCGGCACTTTTTCCAGAGTCTCCACATCCTTTTTGTAATATGGTGACCAAAACTGGATGCAATATTCCAAGTGTGGTCGACATCCCTCCCTCAACACTACAATTCCCAGAGGAGACAACCCCCCTTCCCTTCCTAGTTCAGATGGAGAGCAAGGCATTCTGGGTAATGTAGTTCTTGACCCCCCATCCCCAATCAGGTGGCCCTTCCCATCCTGAAATCCCTAGGGAGCGGGATGCAAAGACGAGGGAGGGTAGAGCCAGGCCGGGGGTGGGGGGTCGTTAGAAACGGGGTGGCGGGTCACCGGAGCTGTTTCAAAATGTAAATGTGATTTTTGGGGAGGGGGTCTCTTGCAGATGCTGTGACCCCCTCCCCGTCTGGACCCAAAAGATGCCTTTGCTGGGGCACCCTCCTTGTTTGTGGAGGGGTGGTGGTGGATCTTCATCCCGGCTCTTTCCTGGGGCTTTTCAACCCCGCTAAATCACAGCTCCCTTCATCCCCAGCCAGGATGGCCTCTGCTGACTGGGGGATGATGGGACTTGGGGTCGGACTTTACAAGGTTGGCGGTGGACAGCTCGAAGGCGGTACTCAGGGTTTTGTAACCTGGCGCCCGCAGGCGGTTCCTTCAGGGAGCACAATCAGCCCCGGAGGGAGCATGAGCTGCCCCTTCTAAAATCCTTTGGCGGTTACCCCAAAATCGGCCCAATGATTGGGTTGAAATGGGCTGGGGACGTTAGCCATCCACCCTCACCTCAAATTCTTTAAGTCCTCTTCCCACAAGCCGCCTTGCGCCAAGCTGCAGCTTTCCAAGAAATGCCGTCCCTCCCTAACGCTTTCACCAGCCCAAGCGCAGGCGCGGGGGAGAAAAAGCGTGGCGCACCGCGCGAAGGAGGCCTCTGTGGTCACGTGTTCCGAATTCTGCGCCTGAAAGAAGGCCCGGGGAAAACTTTTGGAATCCTGGGGATTCCATTACTTGGACCGTATTCTCTCTAATAGATGAGACCGTGGACTCATAAAGTTTGAAAGAGCTGCTTTCACCCTAAGTAAAGCGAAGTAAGTACCTGATAATCTTCTGCTTAAAATTGGGACTTTTTAAAAATGCCGCGGGACGCGGGACAAATTATTAAAACTCGGGACTGTCCTGCCAAAAGCGGGACGTCTGGTCACCTTAACCTGCCTGCCTGCCTGCCTGCCTGCCTATCTATCTATCTATCTATCTATCTATCTATCTATCTATCTATCTATCTATCTATCATCTATCTATCTATCTCTCTTTCATATTATCTGTCTATCATCCATCCATCTATCTATCTATCTATCTATCTATCTATCTATCTATCTCTTTCTATCTATCTCTATTTCTCTCTCTCTCTACTGTATTTCTATCTATCATCTATCTCTGTATTTATTTATCTATCTATATCTATATCTATCTATCTATCAATCATCTATCTATCTATATCTATTTCTATCTATCTGTCTATCCTAGACATCTGATTGAAAAGCAGAATGAAAAAACCCCCAAAGAACAACAAACAACGGAGAAAAACCAAAATGCCGTTAACTAACCCTGTAACCCCAGAACTAGGAGAACACCCAGGTCTTTAGCAGTTTGCAAGAAGTTCCCTGGGTGGGAGGAATACGGATCTCCCAGAGGGTATTGTTCCACGCAGCAGGAGTCCTCTCCAAGTGGGAATGCTTCATAGGTTGCAAAAGATGACACGAGGGGAAAAATAATAATAATCCATGCTCGGCTACCCTGCTCTGAAGCTCCAGAGGGGTTGAAGGCCCCGCTGGAACAGCTCGCTCTCAATATTCTGAGCCTGAACCAACAGATTTACAAAGTGAATAATTGCTTAAGATATGGAGCTACAGTGGAGCGTTTCTTGCTCATGATTTGTGAGGAATTCAGCTCAAGGTATTTGGAAGTTTCGTGGCTGTTTTTGCACTGATAATGCAAATAAAAATATCCATTAGCTTTTTAAGTCTAGGCAGAGGATAAAGTGAGCGAAAATGAGGTGGTAAATATCACTCGGGGAAAACAAGCCAACTACCAGCCCAAAGATGCCAGGTATTTTATATGCAAGGAACATGCAAAAATTGCAAGAGGGGAAACCATTTTTCAGCATCTGAATGAAGAGAAGGAACGTGGAGTCCTTGGTGTTTCTTTGAGCTTGGCTCTTTCTCAGCTAGGTCTCCTGCCTTGAGCAAGGGTTGGACTACAAGACCTCCAAAGTCCCTTCCAAATTCTATGATTCTAAGCTGGGATTGAGTATGGGTCAAGGGTGGGATTCAAATTTCTTAACAACCGGTTCTGTGGGCGTGGCCTAATTTGTGGGCATGGCTTGGTGGTTATGTGACTGGGTGGGCATGGCTTGGTGACTGGGCAGAGCTTGGGGGTCATGTGACTGGCTGGGCGTGGCTTGTATCTAAATATCAATATGCAAATATTGAATTTTTTATAATTTAAAATTTGCTTGCAAGCAAACTCATAAAATTAGCTAGCAAGCAAACTCACAAAATTAACTCGCAACATGTATGTAAACATTGAATTTTTTTATATGTAAATATTGAATTTTTTACATGTATTGAATTTTTTATTAAAAAAAGAGCAACTTTTACCCAAAATCAGGCAAAGCAGGCAGGCAGATTGAGTTGCTCACCGAATCACAGATTCATTCAGAGATCTATCTGCCATCGGCTAGCTCAGTCTGTCACATAAAATTTGCTTGCAAGCAAACTCGCAAAATTAACTCACAACAAACCATGTATGTAAATATTGAATTTTAAAATAAAAACAGAGCAACTTTTACCCAAAATCAGGCAAAGCAGGCAGGCAGATTGAGTTGCTCCCAGAATCACAGATTCACTCAGAGATCTACCTTTCTGCAATCTGCTACCTGAGTCTGCACTGAAAAATAGAAAAGAAAAATAGAAGCTTCAGTCCTAAGGAAGGTTCAGCTCTGCTTTTAGATTAGCTAGAAGACAAGAAATCCAGCAATTTCCTACTATTTAGCTAATCTAAATCTCCCGGCACAGCAGAATAGCTGACGGTCGGGGGGGGGGGGATAAGTAAAAATAGCAACTTACCAAATGCAGGCAAGTTTGATGGCGCGCATGCCAAGTAAGGAGTGAAGGGAGGGGCCAGCCAGTGGCGCGATTTGCCGGTTCTCCGAATTGCACAGAATCGTAACAACTGGTTCTATAAAACTGGTCCAACCAGGTAGAATCCCACCCCTGGTATGGGTTTGCTCTCTGTTTATATACAGCAGTTTACCCTGCCAGTGTTGGTGAGGTGTGATTTTTCTCTTTGGTAGTTCCTCAATTACGCTGTTGTTTTCCACTTGATTATTTGTCTGGTTTCAATATCTGCTTATCTGGATTGCTGCAGAGGATCTATCTTCATCTTTTTTGTTTCCTTCTTAGCTTTTGTATTGTCTCTTTTGAATGGTGTGTAGGTATAAACTATAAGTAAACAGGGAGCAAAACTCACACTCGCCATCATGGATGATGTTGTTACCTAGTTGGGTAATGAAATGTCTGCAAGCTAAGAACAAAAGGCAGGAGAATGGAATATGGCAATGGCTGCAATTCGGCTGGAAAAGAAGACGCAGGTATCCTAAAATTTCGAGAGAAACCAAGTAAAATTGTCTTCTGTTCGGTGCTGATACTGCAATACCGCAGGAGACCAATTTGACATTTCTCAGGATTTGTGACTATATTGGATTAGCAATCTGGATTACGGCAATCTTGATTTGACCTAATGATGAGAATTGCTTGAGTCCTGGTCTTTGTTGTTTCAAAAGAATGTTTTAAAAATTCAGTGGCCGACAAAACCAACCATATTTACAAATCCAAACTTTTTTCATAGCTTTAGGCATCCGTACATTATGGTTTCTATTTAATATTTTTGAGGGGGGTTGATTAAAAGGAAGGGAATCTTTAGGAATCTTTATGAGACTGGTATTGTTGCTAAAAAGCATAAATAGACTAGCTGGATACCCATGCTTCGCTAGGAAACTATGTGGTCGGACTTAGTTTTTTGGGAGGAAATAATGGGGGGGATTCTGCCTCTGCCTACCAGCATCCATCGGTATTCATCTGTCAGTGTGTGAGAGAGTTGAGGGCTGTTTGGAAACTGAAACAGTATTTGTTGTGTGAGCAAGGAGACAGCATGGAGCCTGGGCATGGCTTAGCTCAACTGTTCTGTACTAAAACTGCTTGGTGTTGCTGTGAAACTGAAACTGAAACTCCTCTCCTCTGCTTGTGTTTTGCATTTGGAAGAGATTTCTTTTTTTCAGGTGGGGAGCGGGTGTAGAACTCCTTAGCATCAGAGCGTGTTAATAATAATAATAATATAGGAAATACTTTAAATGCTCTGAGGGTCATTTGGAAAAATCCTTTCTTAGTGAGCACCTAGAAGCCAAGAGGAACATAGGTGCCAAATTTCAAGTTTGTAGGCTTTACAGTTCTGGAGATTTTGTGATGATGCATGAATGGTCTTTCGCTTTTATATGTAGATAGATTTGCTCAGGTATGAACTGTTCATTAGCCATGGGTGACATGGAATTATTCTGCCAACTAGCCATTATGTTAATCGATATTATCTGCAAAAAATCTGATCACAGAAAAATAAAGTTAATTTTGTTTGCACATGAGAAGATCTGCTTGCATTCAGGGAAGCCTCCTTGAATAGCCGAGATAAAACTTGACATTTGATATAACAGGGTCACGGATGATTTAAGGAGGCAAAACAATGTGATATTTGCATAGCTGCTGGTGATAGACAACATTTGTTTATAAATCGATACGAGGACCTTTAATGCAAACCCACCATATTCATGAAAATATATCCTTTGGTATCCTCTAAACTAAAGCAAAGAAATGCTTTTATAGATTGAGGTTGCTATTGCTATTATAGCCATTGGGATTATATGTGTGTGTGTGTGTGTGTGTGTGTGTGTGATGGTCATTTTGAAAACTCCTTTCTTACTGAGCCCTTGGAAGCCAAGAGGAACCTACGTGCCAAATTTCAAGTTTGTCGGCTTTACGGTTCTGGAGATTTTGCGATAATGCATGAGTGGCATTTCACTATATATATATATAGATTTTATTTCTATTTATTTCTATTCTATCCCTTTATCATGTCTACAAATACAGGGCATCCTCGACTTACAGCCACAATTGACCCTCGAATTTTTGTTGCTAAGCAAAACATTTGTTAAGCGACTTTTGCTTTTAGTGAATTTTAAGTGAATTCCTTGCCGTTGTTCAGTGAGTAACTGAATTTTTGGAATGCTTCATCTTGGTCCTAAGTGTGAGAAACGACCACAAGTCATTTTTTTTCAGGGATGTTGTAACTTCAAATGGTCACTAAATGAACTCTTGTAAGTTGAGGTCTACCTGTAACTCAAGGTGGAGAACATATCCAACACAAATCCCTACCACTTTTCCCACAACAATAATTCTGAGGTTGGGCTGAGAGAGAGAGAGAGAGAGTGATGGGCACAAAGTCACCCAGTCAGCTTTCGTGACTAAGGTGGGACTTGAACTCGCGGCCTGCCACTTTCTAGCCTGATGCCTTCATCACTAGGCCAAACTGGTTCTCTTGATTTCCTAGACTGAAACTTTCAGAATGTGTTGCTAGATTAGGTGGCTCCTCCTCTTCTGATAGCCATGCATTTCAATCAAATTGGGGAAAAAATATTGGTTCTTGAAATGGTGAGAATCTTTTAGACTTAGGTTTTAGGTTCTATTATATCACAGGACCTAAAATGGACACCTAACATCAAAAATGTCATCAAAAAAATACAACAAAGAATGTTCTTTCTGTGCCAACTCAGGAAGCTCAAACTGCCCAAGGAGCTGCTGATCCAGTTCTACAGAGGAATGATGGAGTCTGTCATCTGCACCTCTATAACGATCTGGTTTGGCTCTGCAACCCAACGGGACAGACACAGACTCCAGAGGGTAATTAGGACTGCAGAAAAAACAATGGCTAGCAACCTGCCTTCCATGGAGGACCTGCATATTGCACGAGTCAAAAAGAGGGTTGTTAAAATATCTACAGACCCCTCACATCCCGGATATAAGTTGTTTCAACTCCTACCCTCAAAATGACACTATAGAGCACTGCACACAGAACAACTAGACACAAGGGGAGTTTTTCCCCCGAACGCCATCACTCTGCTGAACACATAATTCCCTCAACACTGTCCAACTATTTACAAAGTCTGCACTACTATTACTATTAATCTTCTCATCACTCCTTATCACCCATCCCCTCCCACTTGTGACTGTATGTCTGTAACTTTGTCGCTTGTATCCTTACGATTTATATGGACTGTTTCCTAGTAGGATTTGATTGCTTATTGTACCCTATGACTATTATTAAGAGATTATGACTCTTGATGAATGTATCTTTTCTTTTTATGTATACCAAGAGCATTTGCACCAAGACAAATTCCTTGTGTGTCCAATCACATCTGGCCGATAAAGAATTCTTCTTCTATTCTTCTAAGCATCAAGTGGGAACTTTGCAGAGTTTTAGAATTATGGTAGCCAATTTTTTGATTGACAATGTGGGCCCATCGCTGAAGAAATTAACTTCTGAACATATATAGAAAGGTGTGCTTTGATGTGCCTAGAAGAAAGAGAGAAGAGCGTCATTGAGGCTACTTGGATCCTGAGGACACAAATAGGGTCTTGGTGGCTCAGGCTGTTAAATGCCTGCATTCAAGTTCCAACTGCCTACAATTACTGTAGGCTCGAATCCCACCAGGCTCAAGGTTGACTCAGCCTTCCATCCTCTCGGGGTAGGTAAATTGAGGACCCAAGATTGTTGGGTGCAATAAGCTGACTTTGTAGAAATGCTGCTTAGTAATAAGCAGGCATATACAATGGAATGAAGGCTATTGCTGAGCACACTGGGTTGTATCCCAAAAATTGTATAAGCCGCCCTGAGTCTCCGGAGAAGGGCGGCATATAAATGTAATTAAAAATAAATAAATAAATAAACCTCTCTAAAAAGGATGCAAATGACCAGCTGTCTGCAGGGAGCATAAATCCTTCCCTTCCCCACCATCCAGTCAGAGCTGAAGAAGCTTCTTGGGTGGGAAGCGAAATGTCTTCAAAGAAAAACCAGAAAGTCCAGTTGCCTCTTGAAAATCATGACCTGGATGATTTGAGAATCTCCATAGACATGGAGACATCATCATTTTCTATTAAGTGAAGGAACTGTTTTGAAGTGAACCTCAACATTTTCACCACATTCTTCCCTTCTGCATGCAGAAGGAGGAGGCTCATAATTTCCACATTTCATAAATATAAATTTAAATATATATTAATTATTTGCTGTGGGAACAATATGGGTGAATATCATATTTTATGGCAAAACTCTGTGACCATAAGGCACATATTGGATTTAAAAAAAAATACAGAGATGGGAAGGAAAACATGAGTTTTAATTTATAAGGCGGGTAGAATATTCACTCATTTAACTCAAAGGGTATTTATTGATTTCTTTGCTTCCTGATTTGATATTTTCTGACATTTTATAATACTCAATACTGATTTATATAAAAACCATAGCCTGCTTTATTCACCAGTCATTTGCAATTTTCTTTCCTAGTAAATATAACAACCATCTATATCCAATCTGTTAACAACTTCAGACTTTATGCTCAAAGAAATGACAGTCAGGAACTAGAAATGTGGAATTCAGAAAGAATCTTAGACATTGTAGGCAGGGCAGGATCAAGACAAAAGGACAAATTTCAGATGGATGGATGGATGCATGCATGCATGCATGGATGGATGGGAGGGAGGAAGATGAAAGAAGGAAATTAGGAAGGAAGGAAGTCAGGAAGGAAGGGAGGGAAGGAAGCAGGGAGGGAGGGAGGAAGATGAAAGAGAAGGAAGTTAGGAAGGAATGTAGGAAAGAAGGAAGTTGGGAGGGAGGGAGGGAGGGAGGAAGGAAAGGAAGGAAGGACAGTGAAGGAATTGACAAAGGACAGTGGAATTAAAACCTAAAACAACATATTCAGATTTAACCATATGAAGCCATCATTGTAATGAATAAATATATGGTAATAAGTGTTTGAAGAGCCTGGCAACATTCACCTGTGTCTCACCACCAAAACTATCTTTAGAAAGGACCACAGAATTTCATTCTCCTTTTCTCCTCATTTTGATCTGAGCTTCTTAACGTTTTTTCCCTCTGGAAGTTTTCATGACAGCGCAAATGTATTCTGCATATGCTTTGGATAATTATAGAAAGTGACTTTTGAGCAGCTCTATTTCCGCAGAAGTATGCATGCGTCTATTTGAGGGATATATAAAATCTCTTAACTAACTAGACTTAAATTTGATTTTTAGCAAGTCAGTGTCAGCTTCAAAAGTAGGAAATTGCCATTTCCCTTCATAGGATGATTTTTAAAAATATGTTTTGCTTTCAGTTCTCTCACATTCCAAAAATAATTCCAACCCTCGATGTGTAAAAAAAAAAAGTGTTCTGATTTTTGTCAATAAATGTTTGCAGTCTTACTCCATCTAGAAAGTTCTGTTGTTGGATGAGATACAAACGCATAGCCAGACCCTGATAGTTAAATGGAAAGAGAAATAAAGTCCACTGAATTGTACATTTGAATAATTGCAGAAATGGGTTTTTCCAAACCCTGTTTTGTTTCTTTTATTTAGGGAACCTAGTTTAGTAAAAACCTAGTACTGTCGGGCACAAAGAATCAGGACCATTTATAAGGTGGTAGTACAGAAGGTTTTTTTTTCAAGAATCTGATCAATGAAAGTTCAACATTACATTGCGACCAGATTTGATTAGATAAATCAAATCAAATCAAATCAGATGAGAGTCAATCAAACCCAGGAGGAGTTGGAGCACTTTGTGCACACAGAAGGATGCTAAACTGATGATGCATTTAATTCTGCCCTCCCAGCTCTGTCTTGCTCTTCTCCAGCAAGTTTTCAGAGTTTAGTGCAGCTTTACCACTGAGTGTACATGTGTGTTACAGTTCGCTGGCAGCCGGTGCAGACTGCACCGGAATTGGACAGTGGGGAGGAACATGGACTAGTCCGGGAGTCTGGAGAGGACTCGGATGAGGGTCCTGCATCCAATGCAGAGATGGGGCCAGGACCATCTGGGAGTTGTGTGCTGACTCCAGAGCCTCTGGAGTCTGGCAGCAGCGAGGCAGAGGAACAGGGGGAGCCTGTTCCCATTGTGCGTGTGCGCAGAGCTGCTAGAAGGCAAGAGAAGCTGAAACAAAAGGGGTGACTTGGGAGTAAGGCTGGGGGGTGATTGCCCCTCCCATAAGGGATAAAGGACAGACAAAGGTGAAGAAACCTTTGCAGGAAGCAAAGTCATTCGCTCTGTTTGGATTAATCCTTGAAGCTCTGTGTGGACTTTGTACTTTAGTTGGTTTTTTTTATAGTTCATTTAGCACTTTCGTTGTTGGCAGCAATTCAAAGGAGAGAAAGGTGAGTGCTTATCTCGAGGGACTGTTTGGGACTCATTACCAGCTAGGAATGCACATAATTCCCAGTGTTGAAATAAAACAAGAGTTGTTTCAACTAAGCGTGTGCTTAATTACATTCTCGGAAGCCTTGGTCAAAACAATGTGTGCCAAGGAGCTGCAGGTCATGTTTATTCTTCAATGGGCCATACTGTTACAAGTATCTTGTAGTTCATTCATTATTTTTAAGACTCTACATGGTCATATAATGTAATATGCAGCCTTAGCATTCAGTCAATGCTTTCTAACAGTGGCAACTTCCAGATATGTAACTTCGATTCCCAGAGTTCTACCTAGTATGGCTTTTGCTGAGAATTCTGGTTGCTGACGTCCCAGACCCCTGGAAGTTCCTAAGTTTGGAAAATTAGCCAATCTCCCCTGAATCCATGTAGATTGGCATAAAGAGCCATTTGGAACATGCGAGAAGGCTTGAGGAAATATGACATTTAAAAGCTTAACTGTTAGTCCTTTTCCATCATGTGATAAGACCTGCTTGTTCTACCTCTCAGCTCTACATGATAACTGAAGATGTGAAAAGGCCTGGAGACTAAACCATAGGAAGAAAGGGGTTGCAGGATTTGGGTTTGGCCAGTCTAGAGAAAAGAAGGACTAAGTGGGGACATGAGAGCAGTCTTCCAGTATTTGAGGGGCTGCCACAAAGAGGAAGAGGTCAATTTATTTTCCAAAACACCAGAAAGCAGGACAAGAAACAATGGATGGAAATTAATCAAGGAGAGAAGCAACCTGGAATTAAGGAGAACCTTCCTAACAGTGAGGACAATTCACTAGTGGAATGACTTGCCTTCAGAAGTTGTGGGTGCTCCATCACTGGAAGTTTTCAAGAAGAGATTGGACAGCCGTTTGTCCAGAATATATAGGATCTCCTGCTTGAGCAGCGGGTTGGGCTGGAAGACCTCCAAGGCCCCTTCCAGCTCTATTCTGATTGATTGATCACTGGAGGTTTTCAATAAGAGATTGGACAGCCATTTGCCCAGAATGGTATCAGGTCTCCCGCTAAGGTCATTGGGGTGTACTACCCAAACAGGATTACATTAAATTTATCTATCTATCATCTACCTACCTACCTACCTACCTACCTACCTACCTACCTACCTACCTATATATCTATATATTATCTCTGTCTGTCTGTCTGTCTGTCTGTCTGTCTGTCTGTCTGTCTTATCTATCATCTATCTATCTATCATCTACCTACCTACCTACATATGTATATATCATCTCTGTCTGTCTTTCTATCTGTCTATCTATCTGTCTGTCTGTCTATCATCTACCTACTTACCTACCTACCTACATATCTATATATCATCTCTGTCTATCTATCTATCTATCTATCTATCTATCTATCTATCTATCTATCTATCTATCATCTACCTACCTACCTACCTACCTACATATCTATATATCATCTCTGTCTGTCCATCTGTCCATCCATCCATCCATCCATCCATCCATCCATCCATCCATCCATCCATCCATCATTATTTAAAGATGCCTGGGAAATAACAATGGAAGTCTGGGCTCTCCTGTGTCACTAGAAAAAGAAAGAAAGGTTGTTTAGGTGTTTATATTGGTTTACCCTTATTCTCTGTCTCTGAATATTCTTCACTTCATATATGTACCAGACTATCACTATTATACAGGTAGTGTATAATGAAACATGGTCACAATTAGTTTTTTTTAGAGTTCCATAGATAGAACTGAAACATTTTCACATCTACATACTTTCCAAAACCCAAATCTAAACCAAATCGGTTGCCTCAAATAAATACCTGGCAGAGAATGGAACAGATAGAAAACCCATGGTCCATCCCAGGAGTAAGATGGAGAGAACATATACATCTTGAGGTCATAACGCTTACGTAATGTAGACCATTTGCAGAAAGACATCACTGGTACTTGGGACATTATTGTGGCTTTTATAAGATGCTCGAGAGATGCGGTGGCTCAGGGGCTAAGACACTGAGCTTGTCAAACAAAAAGGTTGGTGGTTCGAATCCCTAGTGCCATGCTATGGAGTGAGCTCCTGTTACTTGTCCTAGCTTCTCCCAACCTAGCAGTTTGAAAGCACGTAAAAAATGCAAGTAGAAAAATAGGGACCCCTTTGGTGGGAAGGTAGCATGCGCCTTCGAAGGCATTGAGTCATGCCAGCCACATGACTACAGAGATGTCTTCGGATAGTGCTGGCTCTTCGGCTTTGTGATGGAGATGAGCATCGCCCCCTAGAGCCAGAAACAACTAACACGGATGTGCAAGGAGGGGAACCTTTACCTTTTTACAAGATGCTTGTCCTGAATTCCTACAATGTGTGATTGTGGGTCCGTGGCCAAATCCTACCATTTAGGCTGTGGGTAGTCTCTGCAGGCCGCAAAGTTGCCAGGAGACCACTGAAAAACCAGGTAAAACTTCCATTCTTTGCATAAGATGCTAACAGAGCTTCCCAACACCGAGGGGGATTGTTTACAAAATAATAATAATTAAATTGGGCTATGCACAAATCAATGAATATTAATTTGGTGCTACTACAAATTAATCTGTTCGCAAGCCTGTGGAGCTTTTATAGCTTCTGCAGCATGGTCCAAATTCTTAGATCAAACCTGTACTACAAATTTTAGATCCACCGGATTTTCCATTTCTCTTCCTAGCTTTATATGCAATATGAAATATAAATACTGCTTATTATTTTCTGAAAACTTTCCAGAGCTATAGTAAAATGGCAGAGTAGTGTTTCAACATGATACAACTGCTTTCTTTCTTCCTTCCTTCCTTCCTTTCTTTCTTTCTTTCTTTCCTACCTTCCTTCCTTCTTTCTTGCCTTCTTTCCTTCTTTCTTTCTTTCTTTCTTTCTTTCTTTCTTTCCTTCCTTCCTTCTTTCTTTTCCTTCCTTCCTTCCTTCCTTCCAACAGTAATAAGTGTGAAAAATGGTCATAAGTCACTGTTTTCAGTGCCATTGCAACTTCAAATGGTCACTAAATGAACTATCATAAGTCAAGGACCACCTGTGGCCTGTAGCTCTATGGACTCTGAAATGGGCTGTGTTTAAAATATTTCCCATTTTCCTGTACATAAAAGTACTGAAATTTGGAAATAAATATTTCAGTGGTTGCCCTCTTGTGCCATTGCCCTCGGGGTTGCTGGCTGCACGGGTTCCTCTAAAGCTAATTTCTAAACTGAGATTTGCTCAAGAAAATTTCTGAAATAGTGAAAATTTGGGCAATTGACTACCTGAGCATATCTATCCGGTCTCTATCTATCCCTCCATCCTCCATCCCTCCATCCCTCCCTCCCCCACGTTGCCCCAAAATACCAACGCTTAATTTCTCTGCAGGGTGATGATAACTGACTTTTCTATATTCAGTTCTCCCCTCTATTGACTTTTTTTCCCTGTAGATGTGAAAAGAACTGTTCCAGAAGTGGTTTTGTCTATTTATAGATTCAATATTTATTTGTCTTGGGACACACACACACACACACACACACACACACCAATTCCCTTCAAACATTCTCCAGGATTTTGGACCAGAAAGCACACTGGAAAAACAAAAATCTTCCTTTCTCCTTCCTTCTCCTTCTCCTTCTCCTTCTCCTTCCTCCTCCTCCTCCTCCTCCTCCTCCTGCTCCTCCTCCCTTCCCCTCTCCTTTTTGCATCTCCTCCTGGTGCTCTCCATAAAAAGCATTGTTCCTGGGAAACTCTGCAGCCAGCCCTGGCAGCTGATGGGCTGGGAAGCAGCCTTGGGGGTTTGGGGCTGCTCCTTTCCTTCCCTCCCTTCATTCCCCCCACAAATAGCAGACAGTGCCTGTCAAACTCACTCCCCCCTACACCCACACCCACTTCCTTCCCCACCACAAAAGCCCAACCTCCCCCCCAGCACCTGAGTTGTGTTGTGTTATGTAGCTTCATGACCAACTGCTCCGACCCATTGCTGCTTGGTGGGGAGAAGGTGGCTCTTCTTGCCCAGAGAGACCCAAGAAGGGCATTGGCCAACGGAAGTTGCTCCTCCGGCTGCCACATTCTGCTGTGGATAAAACGCCACCCATGGGGGAGAGTAAGGACTTCGAAGAAGACTGGATCAAAGAGCTGCGAAGGGAACCTGGTTGGCAGGTTAGTCGCTCAGATTTCCCCCAGGTGTTCTTGGCTGCGGGGAGGGGGAGGAGGTGCAGGGGTGAGTGGCGGGTGGCTTCTCCTGCGAGCGCCCCATCCTCCCTCAACTTGGAGGTCTCTTTTGCATCATCTCAGCAGTTCCTGCAAAGCTGGCTTGAATGGGGGAGTGGGGGTTGGGGGCTGGGATCGGTCGGTCATCAGCTGTGCATTGTCTTGGGTGAGGTGGATGGGTGAGAGAAGGGCCAGGCTTTGGAGCTGCCTCCTCCGTCTTTTGAGTTGGATCTGTAGTAAGGAAGGAGGGGGGGGGGGTGAGGCGGTGGGTGGGTGAATTAGACAGGGCTTTTGCGATCCGGGCGAGGCGTTCTAAATTTACACTTCTCTTAATAATGGTAGTTACATTAACCAGCTGCAGGTGTGCAGCTCACTGTTAAAGGAATCTCTCTCTCTCTCTCCTCCTCCCTCTCCTTCCTCTCCTCCTGTTTCTTTCTCCTACCTCTCTTCTCTTCTATCCTTCTCTTTTCTCCTTTTCCTTTCTCTCCCTCTCCTTCCTCTCCTCTTCTCCATCTTTCTCCTTTCCCTCTCTCCTCCTCCCTCCTTCTCTTCCTCCTCTCTTTCTCCCCTTTCCCTCTCTCCTCCCTCCCTCTCTCCTCCTCCTCTCTCTTGTACTTCTCTTCTTTTCTCCCCTCTCCTCTCTCTCTCTCTCCCTTCTGTGCAAATCCAAGTTTAATTTGTCATTGCAAGAAAAGGGGGGGGCACCCCTCAGTCTTCTACTTCTACATCGTGCGTGCGTGTCTGTCGTTTTAACTTTACTTAATGATGTGATTCCTTTTCTTAAAAAACAAATAAATGCATTACCTAGGCATTATCCCAGAGTAATTCTGGATTAGTCCTGAGTAGAAAAGAGATGCTTTGCATCCTTAAGGCTAAAAGGTAGTTTTTACTTAACAGCAAGGATGAATTTTGATACTCTGGTTCATTTTCTCTCTCTCTCTCTCTCTCTCTCTCTCTCTCTCTCTCTCTCTCTCCTCCCTCCCTCCCTCCCTCCCTCCCTCCCTTTCTCTCTTTCAAATTAGTTGTTTCCATTTCGTAGAGCAATCTCCCCACCCGGCTTGAATTGCTCTGTGCATAGCATCTTTTTAAAGCACTTTTCTTCCCTCTTCTGCTGCATTTTAATTAAACCCTTCCCAATGCTGAAGAAAGAAGTCTTATTGAGGTTTTCTTCCTTCTTTCATCCTCTACCTGAGCTTGGAGAGATGCTGTGGTCCAGCTGTTCCAATGAGGCTCGTTTGATGACTTTCCATCACAAGGGAAACAGCTACAGCTACAGGGCTACAGGGCTAAGAGAAACAGCCCTGTTGTCAACTCATAAAATATTTCTATGGTCTTTTTAGAGTTGCCAACAGAAAGGGAGGGGGGAAGGGGTTTGAAAGAGCAGTGCAGCAGCTTGGAAACTGAAACTGCATTCCATAAATGTTTTCAAAGATAGTAACTAGGTGAGCGAAGTTTCTGCCGTGCAAATATCTAACTGGAGAGCATGATTGATGACTCTTGGCTATGGATGTGTCCCATTGGAGAATATGAATTATGATACACCCAGGGGGTGGGGGGAAAACCAGGGTCAAGGGTAATAATGAATTATGTGTCTCAAAGTCGGCTACACCCAGGCCGTGCTGGCATGTTAACCCCCAATAAATCCTTTTTAAGTTTTGGAAGTTTGGCTCGAGACTCATGATTTGAATGGGGGATAACTGCCAGAATCCTGACATCTGTCCAATTCCACCCAATATCTTCTTCCCTACGAAAATGATAAAAAACCAGAAAATGCCAGATTCTCCTTCATTTGGCCATGAGAAACAGCACCATAAGAATCACCTGTGTGTCTACAGCCTGACCTTCCTTAGCCTGGGAGACATCTGACTTTGGAGCAATGAGGAATCCAGTAAAGTTTTTTGTTTTTATGTTTTAGGGCTAGGTAGGAAGTATGGGATGGATTTGAATCATTCTCTTTGAGCCTCGCACTGAATAATTAGGATTTGATTTTGCAATATGCTCAGTTGGGGTTTTTGAATTTTATTTTTTTCCCTAGCCTGCCCCACCTCACAAATGAAAAAAGGTGCAGCGGTTGCCTCATTATTGATGGAATGATTTAAATTTGAACTGATAGAAAGGAGGTGAAGAAAATCTGCATTCATCTAGGGTCAAACCCCATTCAGGATTTCTTTTCTGAATGGGGTTCGACCATTAAAAAGAGACTTGCAGTCCGTGGGGAGGGGTTGCTCCTTAATTGGCAGAAAAATTGTTTGTAAGGAGTGTGTTTTCACTATTATGACACCCACTGCCATCCTTCCTAAGCCAGATGGATGACTGTTATTCACACTATAACACATCTTGAGAATGAATGAATGAATGAATGAATGAATGAATGAATGAATTCTTTATTGGCCAAGTGTGATTGGACACACAAGGAATTTTTCTTCGGTGCATAAGCTTTCAGTGTACATAAAAAGAAAAGATACATTTGTCAAGAATCGTAAGGTACAACACTTAATAACCGCAATGGATTTGGCATGGAGTTACCCCTGAAACAGGTAGATGTTGCAGTTGGTGGCATCTGCCTAACATCTGGGCCGTTGATTGAATAGGAATCACTCGTTGCCCATCATGAAACATCTGCATTGCCCGTTGAACATGATTTAAGAGGCCAGTGTTGATTTTCTAAGCCCTAAATGGCTTAGGGATTGATTACTCTCTTGGTAAGAACGTGCCTGGTTGATTAATATGTGGGATAAAATTGACAGGTGGGGAATATGTAGAGCTCTTATGTGGGAAGGGGGCTGCTCCAGTGGGGTTCACACTTGTGGACACAAACTCAAAGTATGTTTGATGCCCAATCTCTCAGTACCTAGGAAGACAGTGAGAGACACACCCTACTTTGTCCCAAAGGTCCTGTTTTCAAGAGGCAACTGGACTTTCTTTGAAGGGGTTTTGCTCCTCATCCCAGAAGCTCTGACTAGATGGTGGGGAATGGAAGGATTTACATTCCTTGCAGACAGCTGGTCATTTGCATCCTTTTAGAGAGTCATTGAGGCCACTTGGAGGTTCATCTGTGTCCTCAGGGTGCTTTTTTCAAGAAGCAACTGGACTTTTTTTTGAAGGGGTTTTGCTTATCATCAAAGCTTCTTCCATTTGGACTGAATGGTGGGGAATGGAGGGATTTATACTCCTTGCAAACAGCTGGCCATTTGCATTCTTTTAGAGAGTCAGTGAGACCACTTGGACATTTATCTGTATCCTCTAGGTGCTTTTTTCAAGAAGCAACTGGACTTATTTATTTTTCCTTGAAGACGTTTCGCTTCTCATCCAAGAAGCTTCTTTAGATCTGACTGAATGGTGGGGAATGGAAGGATCTATACTCCTTGCAGACAGCTGGTCATTTGCATTCTTTCATTGAGGCCTCTTGGAGGTTTATAAATGATTGAAGGAATATAGATCCACGTGAACACTAGATCTGGATTTATATTGGAACCTCCTCAGTAGGACTACCAGTTCTGGTTGCAATAATCTATTGGGGTGATCCCAAGTGGCACAAAGGTTTAGGATTTTTTCTGTATCTGGGGTGGGGTGGCCTGGGTTTTTGTCCCCCGGATCTGACAGCTGGCCTAAGGGTCAGATGATCGTGGAAAGTTAACCATACTGGATCTTTCCGGAAATCAGCTGATCAACACAGAGAAATGCCTTCTCAGATATTTCTCGTTAGAAGAGTGGTGCTTAGAGGTGGAGCTCTCACCTCACAATCAGGAGGATGTGAGTTCAATCCTAGGTAGAGGCAGATATTTCTCTCTCTGGGCACATTGAGGATATGAAGAAAACTCCGCATTGGAAACAGGAAGGGCATCCGGCCTGTAAACCCTCTGTGAGCTCCATTCAGTTGTCTTGACCCCACCCTGCAAGGGATTATAGGGTCATTAAATGATGATGATGATGATGTTGATGTTTCTCGTTAGAAGGTCACAAAAGATGATCACGTGACTCTGGGACACTGCAACCATCATAAATATGAGCCAGTTGTCTGAATTTTGATCGTGTGACCCTGGGGATTGTGCAACAGTTGTAAATGGGAAAAATTTGTCCTAAGCCCCTTTTTTCAGTGCCGTGGAGACTTTGAACAGTCACTAAGGGAACTGTTGTAAGTCAAGAACCACCTATGTCTTGCTTCTCTTCCTCCTCTGTGGATGGAGATTCATACCCATAACTTGCTTTTGTTCTATTTGCTGGCAAGTGGCCTTTGTCTTATTTTGCCTTGGGGTTTTTTTCTCCCCGATCCATAGGATTATTCTCTAAATTTTGAAATGGCTGGGAATGAAAAGGTTTTCCCCCCCTGTGTACAGGAAGGAGTAGAAAAGTCCAGGGTTGGCTTCGAGATCTTTTCAGGGGTGGGCTGCTACCGGTTCGCACCGGTTCAAGCGAACCGGATGTTAATTTTATATCTGGTTCACCAAACCGGTAGTTACAATGACTGGCTGGCCCCACCCATCCCTCCCCTCCCAGGAGTCTCCATGCAGCCTGTTTTGGATCCCAGGTAAGTGCAGGGCTGCGTGGAGGCTCAGGGAGGGTGAAAAACAGGCCTCCCTGAGGCTCTAGAAGCCAGAAATGGGCCTGTTTCTGGCTTCTGGAGAGCCTCCGGAGCCCGGGGAGGCCATTTTCGCCCTCCTGGGAGCTCTAGGAAAGCCTCCAGACCTCAGGGATGGCAAAAATGGCTCCCCTGCCATGATGCAGGAGGCCAACTAGGCCACGCCCACCATGGCCACTCCCACCCAACAATCGGGGAGAGAACCAGTTACTAAATGTTTTAAAGCCCACTCCTTTATCCAGCACCTCTAGTCCATGCCAGATATTAAGATTTGCCCACCATTTAAAGAAAAGGGGTTCCTGTTTTTGAGATGCAGCTTGAGCCTGAAAGTACTTATGAATTTAAGCAGTTCCATAGGATTTTGTAGTATCAATCTTAATTGCAATCAAAGTCCTAGGATCCCCACTGGAATTATTCTTTGTACTTGCAAGGAATTAAATCGTTGGCAACTTTTATTGTGCTTCACTCACCCTATTCCTGTGGAGCAGGCAGTTACAGGTAGTCCTTGACTTACGACTACAACCAAGCCCTAAATTTTGGCTGCTATGTGAAGACAGCTGTTAAGGGGATTTTGCCCCATTTTACAACCTCTCTGAATTTCGATCACATGAACCACGGGGATGCTGGAATGGTTGTAAGAGTGAAAAATGGTCTTCAGTGACTTTTTTCAGTGCCATCGTAACTTTGAACGGTCACTAAATAAACTGTTGTAAGGCTGAGGACTACTTGAACTCTATCACTAGAACAGAAACAGAATATTTAGACTAAGTGAATCTCTCTCAGGTAAATCACAAAATTTTCATATAGTTCTTCGGGATTCCCATCTGAATTTTGAACACGCGGACGCTGAAATGGTTGTGAAAAACATAAGTCCCATTATTTTTCAGCGGCATTGTAACTTTGGTTCACTAAATAACTGTTGCAACTCGAGGACTATCTGTGCCTCTTCATGCATAAGAATTTTTCATAATATTTGTAAGTACCATGTTTCCCCGAAAATAAGACTGGGTCTTATATTATTTTTTGCTCCAAAAGACTCATTAGGGCTTATTTTCCAGTTAGGTCATATTTTCAAGGAAATACAGTTCCACATGTGTCCGTCTGGCTGACAATCTTAAACTGGGGCTTATTTTCAGGGTAGGGTTTATATTATGAGCATCCTGAAAAAAAATCATGGTAGGGCTTATTTTCCAGTTGGGTCTTATTTTCAAGGCAACAAGGTATGACCCGCAAAAAGGCTAAGTTTCTAAAGCGTTGCTCTCAGACACTCTGTATATTAGGTTACCTTTCTCCCTTGATAAGTGAAACCCTGGCCGGCAGCGTTTACCTGGGGAGAGTGCCAGCCAAGGACTTATTTAGGCCGAAAATCTTCATGAGGATGTAGACGAGAGAGGTAAGGTCACTCTGGCCCAATTTCATTTTAATTGCTTATTCACGCTTTGCGTGACACTTTTCCTTCTCCCTCCATGGAAGGGGATCCAAGATAAATAAGGGGCAAACAGTCCCATCGTGTAGCCAATATTTTGCAAAAGTAGGAGGTGGAATTGCTCAGTCTGCTCCAAGGAGTTATCTTACCTGGGTTATTTCTTTTCCTGCTTCATTATAACTTTGGAAGCCGGGTTTGTTATCTTAATCCAACCTGACATATTCCACTTTCAACTCTGCTGAATAATATATTGCCTTTTGTTTTTGTTTTTTAAATTGTTTGTTTTCTACCTAACAGTTTCTTTCCTTTTCCCCTACCAGATAGTTCCTCCTCCTATGCTCGGGATAGAAGGTCTGCATGCGAATATCCCTACAGCTTTTTCTGCATGTTTTTTTAATCCTTACATTTATGAATGCGTGCTTTGGAAAGATGCAAATTTGGGACGATTCTCTCAGAAATGTAAATGTTTTTTGTTTCCGCTTTCCTGCCCTGTCTCCATTTTTTTGTGCCTGTATTTTGATAAAATCAAAGCATGCATATGCATATTTGGTATCTAGCTAGCTCAATACTGAGAGGCTTCAAAACAATGCATTTGTATAAAAATTGTGACATGGTAACGTTATTCGGTACTCTCAAGTTAGATAGAAGAATGCTGTAGATAAGATGAAGCACTGTTTTATATTAGGGATGTAGCTGAATAATACCGATAAATGAGCTATTGATATTGGCTATGTTTTATCTCATAGCCAACTGAAGTAGGTGGTGCTTTTATCATGAATTAGACTATGGACTATAATATGAGATCCAGGATATGGACAAAACAAATAATGATGGTATTTTCACAAAATAATGGTCATCGCGTGCTCATTTTTCCCCTTGTAAGAGAGAAAAGTTCCTAATTACCTAAAAAAATTGAATTCCACAAGGAACTATAAAACAACCGTTTTCTTAGCATAGCTTCTTTCCAGAGAAGGCATTATTTAAATCACAATTATTAAGCTTACAGAATTTTCAAACTGTCTGAACTGGATGGTTCTTGCCTCTTAACCTTTTAGAGATATTTGAAAGGTCAATAAACCAGCAAATTTCACAGTGATAGGACACCAATTCTAAAAAAAACCACACTTTGTGCCTCTGCCTTGTCTCATCCAAAACTTTCTATGAAAACATCAGAGGAGAAAGTCACCTCTTAAAAGGGAAAGACCTATTCATTTCCTTGTGGTTGAGATGTACAAAAAATGACCCTGATTGGATTATGGTGAAATAAAGGTGGATTAATGAGTAAAGCAAATTTATGGATGATACAAAGAAGGTTGGCAGAATGATAATCGGATTTTGAAGAGTGCCAAAATAAGTACATGAAGGAGGCAAAAATGCTCCATAGAATGAAGTTCGCAGTAAGAGTAAAATTAAGCTCAATGTGGTTTTTTTTTTAAATCTTGCAAGACAAATGTGCCGTGTACTTTTGAGTCTGACCATTCCTCTCTAGGATTGTCTTTCAAGGCTGCATTTAAGCAGTTTGGTTATTGGATTACCGATGTCTATCCTTGTTTGTTTAAGCAGACTGAGTTTCATTCAGTTCATTTGAAAAACCTTGTAAAATAGGTTGAACTTGTTTGTGGGTTTGTTTGTTAAACCATGTGTCCCTTAGGTAGATACCCCTGTTGCTCACTCTCTCATTCTGTTTAATTTCTGGATGGAAATTATATTCTGATTTTTTTTCCCAAACCATATAATCTCTTTCTCTACTGGCAGTTTCAAGCTCAGTCGGTCTATCTATCTATCTATCTATCTATCTATCTATCTATCTATCTATCTACAGTATTGAGATAGATAGATAGATAAATAGATAGCTAGATAGTTAGAGATATGATGATAGAGATAGATAGATAGATAGATAAATATAATAGATAGATATAGCTAGAGATATGATAGATAGATATAGATATGATATATATAGACAGATAGATATGAGATGATATAGATAGACAGATAGACAAATGATAGAGGTAAATAGATGATAGAAGATAGAGAGATAGATATGATGATAGATGTAGAAATAGATATGATAGATGATAGAGATATATATGAGTTGATATTTATTTATTATTTATTAATTAAACTTATATGCCGCCCAACTCCCAAAGGACTCCGGGCAGCTCACAGCAAAAAGAAAAAAAAACGAAGTACATTATAAAAATTTAAAAACGGTTTAAAAAAACAGCAAACAACAGGAGGGCCGGATCTCGCTAGATCTCAGTCGCGAAATCAACAGCCCCATGCCTGCTGGAAAAGCCAGGTTTTAACTGCTTTACGGAAGGTCAGTAGGATGGAGGCAGTCCGGACCTCAGGAGGTAGCTGGTTCCAGAGAGCCAGAGCAGCCACAGAGAAGGCCCTCTCCCGTGGGCCCGCCAGCTGGCATTGTTTAGTTGACAGAACCCAGAGGAGACCGACTCTATGGGATCTTACCGGTCGCAGGGAGACACAGGATAGGAGACGATTCTGGAGATAACCTGGTCCTGAGCCATATAGGGCTTTATAGGTAATGACCAACACCTTGAATTGCACCCGGAGACTAACAGGAAGCCAGTGCAGCTCGCGGAGAATTGGTGTTATGTGGGTGTATCTCGGGACACCCACAACAGCTCGTGCGGCTGTGTTCTGGACCAACTGAAGTCTCCGAATGCTTTTCAAAGGTAACCCCATGTAGAGTGCTTTGCAATAATCCAGTCGTGAGGTGACTAGGGCATGAGTGACTGTGAGAAGAGCCTCCCGGTCCAGGTAGGGTCGCAACTGGTGCACAAGGCGGATATAGATAGATAGAGATGATAGAGATAAATAGATGATAGATAGAGATAATGATGATAGATATAGATAGATAGATTTGATATATTTGATAGAGATGTGATGATAAATATAGATAGATAGATAGATTTGATAGAGATATGATGCTATAGATAGAAGATAGAAGATAGATAGGTGGATAGATAGATAGATAGATAGATAGAGAGAGAGAGAGATGTGAAAGAAAATGTCTGAATAAGTCTTTCCATTAGTCTCCACCAGATTCTCCTTAACAGCAATTGTGCAAAAACTTTACTAATGGATTTTATCCTTAGGCCATTTCTGCACTATCGACATCTTTATAGCTTTGTTGAGGTGATGTAAATCCTCTTCTCCTTACATTATTTTGACACAAGGATGGTTGGGATAGCAGAAGATACTATGAATTGCTCCTGAAGAAATGAGTTTAATCTACCCATTAACCAGCGTTTTAGCAGCGGTCAGTGCTATCAACCTTTGGTAGCTTGCTTTTGGCTGGGTCTGTTTGGCTTTCTGGAAGGTAGTGAATTCTAAAGATGGTGCATAAAGATTTCTTTCTGCCTCGCCGCATTAGACTTTGGCCTCAAATAAGACCCTAAGATGCGAGAATGATAAGAAAACATCAGTGAGAAATAGTCCCGTTTCTCCTTCAAAGACAATGAGAAGTCAATTACCTCATGGATAAGGGGAAAAACTGAAATTTCAATCAATATTATTGTTCATCAGAGTCATTGGATAGGGAAATTAAGAGTTTTAGATAAGATACCAGTCCATTAAGGAGAGAATTAGTAGATTCGTTGTTTGGAAGTGTTATGTATGTAGGTTTGAATGTCATTGGTTTAGTTTGAATTGTTCTTGTAAAATGTCAAATAAGATTGGTTTAAAAAGTGCGGGAAAACCCTGCACTCTGATTGGCTGGC
The DNA here is from genome assembly GCA_009733165.1 of Naja naja. NCBI lineage: Eukaryota > Metazoa > Chordata > Lepidosauria > Squamata > Elapidae > Naja > Naja naja. The sequence goes on along the minus strand of CM019151.1, from coordinate 59,088,704 downwards.
AACTACGGCTGCTGGCTATAAGAAGCAGCCGTAGCCCAGCCAAGCCGGGTCCTTTCGAGCTGTAGTCACTTAATAAACTCTTCACTGAAGCTCTTCGCGTCTGACTCTTCATGCAAACTTAACAGGAAGCACTTCATAATTTGATCTGGTTTGTGGTCCTGTTCAAGAACATCTTCAACCATCTTAGGATCATACACAATGGTTCCAGAAGTGGAATTTTACACTGATCTTGGAATATGTGGATAAAATCTATATGTGCGTGTCTTTGGAAAAAAAATATATGGAAGTTTTAACTCATTACAGTGAAAGAACCTCTTTGAATTTGGTGGGACTCGAATGCCTTTTTATGCCAGAGATATTTATCAGAGACCATCATAAGAAGTGACAGACATTGATTGTGTAACAAAGATGGCAATGAAATATGGGCCTCTTTCACGGAAATCGTTGTGTAAAACGTTTATATACAGATTGACAGATTATTGTCTATAAATGTTTGAGGCTGCCATTTTCTTCTAAAACTCTTTTTTAATCATTGGACTCTTGAGCAATCCTAAGTACAGTGAGATTTTCTCTGAAAATAATTAATTATAAAACATATTGCGATTGGACTTTTGGCATACTGTGTGTTTGTGTGTGTTGCACATTCACCACATGTCTGCGTAGGTTTGGTGTCATTGTTTTTGTCATTGCTTTTTTGGGGTCTTGTTTTCTATAAATAAATAAATAAATAAATAAATAAATAAATAAATAAATAAATAAATAAATAAATGCTAAAATGGTTCTAAAATGCATTTATGTTATTTTGCTTAATTGAGATATTTATTGTTCTTAGCATATTAACATCATCTTTTGTAAAATGGATTTTTTAAAAAACTTAATAGCCAGGGTTATAGAACAATAAATCTGAAATTAATAGCACAAAAGCTGTCATTTCATATGGAATAATTTAACAGGGTTTTTTTTGGTCACTTGTTCATCATAAAAAATAAACCTACTCCATTGCTAATTTTTATTTTATCAAGAAGATAAATAGTTCAGGCTAATGAAAGTATAGATATTCGATGCCAGAGGCATTTGTGGGAATCTGTTAATCATTTAACTCTGTCACAGCAAATGTTTTGTCTTCATAAACCAATTAAAATAGAAATTTTCTTTCACTAAAATGGGCACCATTCTTTGTTGCCTAAAGCAAATTAAAACAGCATTTGTTTAAAAATGTGCTTTCGAGACAGTCTTCAGGTAAATAATTAATACAGATGTCTAAAACAATAACTTTAGTGTGCCCAGGCAAATAAGCACTATATATGTTTAAGAGTCAATGAAATTCTTCCTTGGGCTAAAAAAATAATTTTAAATATTATCTCCGTCTTTGCTGTTCATTACTGCCAGACAGCATTAAGATCAATGATATTTATTTCTCCATCAATTTGATTAGAATGTAGGGCTTCACATAAGTAGAGTACTGTAGAAACTCTGTTGCAGGATAATTAAGTTAAAAAAAAAAACCCTGTCTCTTGCAAAAGATTAAATTCAGAGATATTCTGATATTTTTTTTAAATGAACTGATGTCTAAAAACAAAAAAAAACCAAAACAAAACACTAGATAGGTAGACATAGATAGATATAGAGGTAGATAGATGGATGGATGGATATAGATATAGATGTAGATAGGTAGATATAGATAGATATAGAAATAGATAGATAGATATGTGGGTAGGTAGGTAGGTAGGTAGAGATAGAGATATACATACATACAGTAAGAAAGTACTTAAAACAGATAGAAAGGTCTTGGTTACAAGTGTGAAAAAGCCTGAAAAATAAAATATTTATAGGTAAATAGAAATCATGTTTTCAAACTATTTCAAAACAATTTAGCATCTAAGCTTTCATATACAGTATTTTTTTTAAAGAAGAGTTTTTCTGTTTCATTTTTTGGGGTTTGGAGTCTTGGAGGATTTGGAAATCTCATGTGAGGAAAACAGTTTTGTCAAAAATTTGCTCATTTATGTTCTTGGAGACACAGAGCAACTAGAAGAGAAGTAAATTCCTTCCCTCGAAGAATAAATAGTCTCGATGCTTTTTCCATTTTGGAAAAATTAAGGCTTTTTAGGTCAAGTTACCTTGAAGTCATCTGTGGGGATATGGAATGGGTAATGGGTCTCAGAAAATCTGATTTAGTCCAAAAGTACCATGTCTTACGCAACAGTGAACTTAGCTTTAAATGCAGCATGCAGAACTGGAATATATAAAATTCGGGATATAGAGAAAAATCTTGACTAAAAGGAGCACACCATTGTGTTAAATCAGGGCAACTCAGCCAAAAAAAAGTGAAATTGATGAATGGGCAGCTAGCTATGTAATTTGACTGGAACCTCAGTTTTCTTCTCTTGAATAAGATAAACAGGAAGAAGGCATGATTAAGAATTGAGTGTATTTTTTTGTCTTTTCTATTGTACATTAACCCAGCCAGCCAGGGAAGGAAGGGGAATTCATTCATCTAGAGAAGAAAAACAGGGGCGGGGGGGGGGAATGAATGCTTGATGGATAGCTGGATGGATTCTTGGCTGAGTAATTTCAGTTAAACTGAGGAGAGCTGAGTTTGGAAGTTAAATTGGAAGTTAAATTAACAATAACAATAATAATAATGACATAGAAATAGAACAACTATGGCAAAGGCAAGCAAGGGTAATACCAATAGTAATAGGTGCCTTGGGTGCACTCCCAAAACAACTGGAGCACCACTTGAACACCATCAGTGGCATTGACAGGTTTGCCATCAGTCAGTTGCAGAAGGCAGCTTGACTTGGAACAGATTCCATCCTGTGGCGATCTCTGTAACACCATCAAACATCCTGATTTGCCTCTCCCAGGTCCTTGGGAAGGACTCGATAGGGAGACAAAAATGCCAAAACCAGTCTGAACATCTGGCTGACTGTGCAATGAATAATAATGTAGAATAACAGAGTTGTAAGGGATCTTGGAGGTCCTCTAGTCCAGCCCTGTCATGCCTTTGATAGAGTTGGACTCTGATGGAGAGGAGGAACAGCCAACAGCGAGTGGAGGTGTGGCTCCGGAGGTTGTGGAGGAGGCTGGGGAAGGGCAAAGACTGGCTGGGCAGTCAGAGGAAGAACCAGGCCTGTCCCCTCTCCATCCTAGGACACGCAGGGAGGAACAGAGAAGGGAACAACTTGGCTTACGAGAGAGGAAGCGGCCATGATCCCCCTCATTGGTTGCAGCTGGGGAGAATAGTATATGAGAGACGGTTACAACACAGCATTGCCAGAAGCAAAGTGTGTGTTATTTTGGGCTGAAGTTATCTTGGTTGGCATCCTTCCAACAGACTGTGCCTTGTTATCTCCTTGAAGTTGGTAATTACTTATCCTGGTCCATTGTGGAAATTTCGTCACTGTAGTTTGTTTGGTTTTTTATTTCACCTCTATCTGCTCATTAAGTTCAGACTGTATTGCTTTGTTTGAAGACTATTTTTGAGTACATTTTATCTCCAACTGAGAATTATTGAACAGTGGGGCCAAGTTGGAGGCATTAAAGGACATTTATTTACACTTTCTGGAGTAACCAAGATGAGAATGGACCTATCAAGAGAAGCTTGCAATCTGAAATTTGACAGGCTGATTACATCCTTGAAAAATGACTTCCAGGCCAAAAAAAATACTGGACGAAAATACATACATGATTAGAAAAAACGTTAAAGCAACACATAGATTATAAGCCAGAAATATTTTTGTTAAGCATAGTACCAGAAAAATAGAATAAAGGGAAAATATACTTAATGCTAATATCTTCACTGCAGCAAGAATTGTATAAGTGCAGCATTGGAAAAATGGGGAACTACCCACAGGGAATTAAAAAAAATACTAGATTGTGCAGAAATGGATAGGTTGACTGAGGATACAAGATAAAGAAGATACAGAATACTTTCAAACATGAGGTTTATTCTATCATAGAAGTAGAAATTAAAAATTGGAAAAATGCTATTATGTATGGATTATGTTTAGTATATTACTGGAGAAGAGGCAAATGCTGGGAACGATGGAGGGCAAAAGAAGAAGAAGGGGACAGCAGAGAATGAGGTGGCTGGATGGAGTCCCTGAAGCAGTCAGCGTGAGCTTAAATGGACTCCAGAAGATGGTGGAGGACAGGAAGGCCTGGAGGAATGTTGTCCATGGGGCCATGATGGGTTGGACATAACTTCACAACTAAACAACAACAAATATATATAAAAGCGAAATACTACTTGTGCATCATCACAAAATCTCCATTAAAGCCTACACACTTGAAATTTGGCACCTATGTTCCCCTTGGCTTCTAGTGGCTCACTAAGAAAGGATTCTTCGAAATGACCATCAGAGCATTAGCATTTCCTATATTATTATTATTAACACGCTCTGATGCTAAGGAGTTCTACTCCCCCACTCCACCTGAAAAAAAGAAATCTCTTCCAAAGGCAAAACACAAGCAGAGGAGAGGAGTTTCATTTTTAGTTTCACAGCACCAAGCAGCTGTAGTACAGAACAGTTGAGCGAAGCCACGCCCAGGCTCCTTGCTGTCTCCTTGCTCATATAGCAAATACTCTTTCAGTTTCCAAACAGCCCTCAATTCTCTCACACACTGGCAGGACGCTAGCCAGATGAATACCCATGGATGCTGGTAGGCAGAGGCAGAATTTTTCCCTCCTTATTTTCTTCCCCAAAAACTAAGCACGACCACATAGTTTTGTAGTGAAGCACGGGTATTGAGCTAGTTATACTATATATTATTATGTTAAGCAAATGCACCCAGATAATACACTGTTAATGAAGTATTAATGTATGTTAAGGAAAATCTATAAATAAATTGTTAAAAAAAGAAAAAGAAAAACTTCTTCCATCTTGTTGGAAAAGAAATGAATGAAGGTTTCGGTGTGTTTTATCAGGAGTTGAGCTGGCTCAAAGAACTTTATAGTGATTTACTTATGTACCACTCTTTCTATAAGCAAACCCATCTGGGATCTCAGACCTAAATGCAAGGAGAAATAAATCCTGCAGCAGAAAAATGGACAAATTAAGAGCGGTGGGATATAGCGTGCAAAAGGGAGAAACTTCAGCTGCAAAATAGCATTTTCCTTTTGTTTTAGCGCCGGTTTGGTGTGGGTGGTTAAAGCACCCAGCTAGAAAACGGGAGGCCGTGAGTTCTAGTCCGCCTTAGCCTTGGGCCAATCAGAGGTGGTCTTCAGCAGGTTCTGACCAATTCTGGAGAACTGGTAGCGGAAATTATGAGTCGTTCGGAGAACCGGCCAATCCCACCTCTGACTGGCCCCACCCCCATCTATTCTCTGCCTCCCATTGAGTCCCAGCTGATTGGCTGGGTCTTCTTTGGTTGCCCTGCACAGGAGAACGGAGCTGGAAAGCAGGTTAGTGGGGTGGGGAGGGAATGGGATTTTACCGTATCCTTCCCATGCCACGTCCAGCAAGCCACACCCACAGAACCGATAGTAAAAATTTTTGAATCCCACCACTGGGGCCCATCTCTCTCTCTCTCTTGGTTGGGGGGAGGAAATAGGAGGAAGAAAGTGTATGAGATGTGTTTGCCACCTTGAGTTATTTGTAAAAATAATAACAACAGCAGGATATAAATACTATAAATATGGAGTGTTAAGTTTGCATGAAGAGTCAGACGCGAGGAGTTCCAGCAAAGACTTTATTAGTGACTACAGCTCGAATGGACCCGTCCTGGCTTGGCTACGGCTGCTTCTTATAGCCTGCAGCCGTAGCTGCCAGCCAATGGGAGTGCAGGGTTTCTTCCCGCACTATTTAAACCAATACCATTTGACATTTTACAAGAACAGTTCAAATAAACCAATAACATTCAAACCTACATACATAACACCCCTCCCCACTAGGTTCAGTCCATACCAAACCCCAACCTATCTAATGTATTCCTTTAAATAGGTGGGGCTCTTACGTGTCGTTGAGACCTTCGTGGTTCAGAAGCTTTAACGTTCTCACCCAGTGAGAGGGAAATGTGTCTACTGACATTTCCCTGTTGGGACTTCCTGAGGAAGAAGACCCTGTTAGACTGTTAGAATCTGGTCTCTCCTCCCAACCCATCTCCATTCCAATGTCAGCACCCAAGTCAGGTAGTGATGTGCAATCTTCCACTTCTAAGGATGGATCTTGGCTTTGTGACAGGGTTCGGGATGGTTCCTGTCGCAATGGCTCGTTACACATGGGGTTGATTCCTGTTTGCTGATTTTCCTCCTGTTCCCCTCCTTCCCCTAGAAGGAACATCAGGTGAGGGACCTAGAGAGGGACAGGGTGATGTTCCTGAGGGAACCTGGATCTAAGTTGGTCAATGTGCCTGCTCCAGAGGAGGCCATCCTCTGTTTGTACCCTGTAAGAACGAGGGCCCGTGATGTGAGTTATTTCAGCAGGAATCCACAAAGGTTCACCTATAAGGTTCCTAGCATAGACAGAATCTCCCACACTAAAAGAACGAACTTTGGAAGTGGAATCCAGTGGTGCGTTGGGTGCGTAAGTGGGATGAAGGCGGTCAAGGGAAGACCTAAGTTTCCTGCCCATCAACAACTCTGCTGGGGACAAGTTATTTGATGGGCTAGGAGTGATGTGTTGAACACTAAGAAGTTTTTCAAGCTTCTCAGTGATGTCCCCAGGACCCAGCTGCTGAAGCTTCTCTTTGGTGAAGCGTACCATGCGTTCAGCCCGGCCATTGGCGAAGGGTGCCCAGGGGCAGTGAGGGCATGTCTGATGCCCTGTTGAGCTAGAAAGGATTCAAAAATGTTAGATGTGAATTGAGGGCCATTGTCAGAAACAAGGACATCTGGTAACCCATGGGTGACAAACAATTTTCTGAGCTGCTTGATGACAGCCTCAGTTGTAGTGGATGTCATGGGAATTACCTCTAGCCATTTAGAGTATGCATCTACTAGCACTAGAAAAGTGTGCCCTCTTGTAGGGCCTGCAAAATCAATGTGGATTCTAGACCATGGGCCCCTAGGACATTCCCATTCCTGTGTGGGGGCGTGAGGTGGGGCAGGCCTGACTACCTGGCAATTGGGACAAGATGCTACCCAGTTTTCAACCATTTTGTCAATACCTGGCCACCATACATAACTCCTGGCCAAACCTTTCATCCTTACAATCCCAGGATGACCCTCATGTAACATTTCCAAAACCTCCCTTTGCAGTTTTGCAGGAATAACCACCCTGTTACCCCACAAAATACATCCTCTTAATACAGATAATTCAGTTTGCCTGGACTTAAAAGGTTGGGCAAGGTGAGGTAGATCTTGAAGAGGCCAACCTTTCTTAATCCAGCCCATAACAGGTGCTAATACAGCATCTTTGGTAGTTTCTCTGGCAATCTCAGCAGCATGGACTGGAAGCTTAGCCACGGTCTCCAGGAAAAAGGTGTGAGTTTCAAGTTCAAAGTCCTCCTTGTGGCAAGGTAGTGGGCAACGACTCAGTGCATCAGCATGTCCAATGTCCTTGCCAGGCCTGTGAATCAGTTTGTATGAATAGGCTGCAAGAAATTCAGTCCACCTCAGCATTCTTGGTGACAGGATATTAGGTGTAGGTTTGTCTCCTGCCACAATGCCTAATAAAGGTTTGTGATCTGTAACAATGGTGAATGACCTGCCATACAGATATTCATGAAATTTCTTAACAGCTGCAACAACTGCTAAAGCCTCCTTGTCCAATTGGCTATAATTCCTCTCTGCTTTGGACAAAGTGCGAGAGTAAAATGCAATTGGGGCTTCCCTTCCATTGGGAAGCCTGTGACTCAAACCCCCCACTCCAAAGGGGATGCATCACAAGTCAGAACAACAGGCAAATTCTCAGAGAATTGTATCAACACAGCATCAGACGTGATTAGTCTCTTAATACTGTTAAATGCTGACTGTTCCTTCCGCCCCCAGATCCAAACAGCTTTCTTATCAAGCAGGCGATGTAAGGGCTCAGCAATAGATGCTTTGTGAGGTAGAAACATGTGGTAAAAGTTAATAAGTCCAAGGAAGGCTTGCAAATCTGCCTTGCATCGAGGTTTAGGGGCTTCCTTGATTGCTTTAACCTTGGCATCAGTAGGATGGATGCCATGCTTGTCAATCATATACCCCAGGAACTCAACTCTGTCTGTTTTGAGTGTACATTTGTCTTCCTTGACTTTTAAACCCGCTTTTCTGAATCTGGTAAGGACTTCTCTGAGTCTTTCTTGAAGCTGAGTGTCATTTTCAGCAGAGATTAATACATCATCAAAATAAGGCACTACCCCTGGCAGTCCTTGCAACATTCTTTCCATAAGGCTTTGAAAAATGCCAGGTGCCACGCTTACTCCAAATTGTAGTCTTTTACATTTGAAGGCACCTCTATGAGTCACAATTGTTTGTGCCTCTGCAGTGGCATCATCAACTGTTAATTGTTGATATGCCTGAGCTAAGTCCAGTTTAGCAAATACTGTACCCCTGCCAAGGGAATGGAGCAGATGATGCACAACTGGTACAGGATATGCGCTCTGCTGCAGCGCATGGTTAAGTGTCCCCTTGTAGTCACCACAGATTCTCACTGACCCATCAGCCTTGACTGGTGTGACTATGGGTGTTTCCCATCTGGAGTGGTCAGTAGGCTCTAAAACCCCTTGAGCAATGAGCTTATCTAATTGTGCATCAATTTTTTCCTTTAAAGCAAATGGGACCCTCCTGGGCTTTAAACGAATTGGGGGCACCTTGGGGTCTAGGCTGAAAGCAATAGGGGTCCCCATATACTTGCCCAGTCCTTCGCTGAAGACCTCTGGAAACTCAGACTTCAAGGACTCTTCCCAGTCAGAACTGCTCACGTGATGGATGCCAGTCACCTCGATGCCAAGTGGCTTGAACCACTCAAGTCCCAGCAAACTTGGGCGATCCTTGTCCACGATGGTCAGGGGCAAACGTTTGGTGTGGCCTTTAAACTGCACGTTGAAATCTCTCGCTCCAACTACTGGAATCTTGTTCCCTTGGTAGTCTTTGAGAGTCAGTGCTTGCTTCTGGAAATGCTTTTTCTGAATTTTGGGAAAGAGTCTGTGGATAGTGTCCCATGACACCATAGATAAATAAGAGCCTGAGTCCACTTCCATTTGGCAAGGCCTTCCTTCAATAAACACCTTCACATGTACTTTTCTGCTATTTAAGGGTGAAGAATGACCAATAGTGATTGTTTGGTGAGTTTCATTCTTGCCATTTGCTTCTAAATTTCGCCCCATTTTTTCAAGGAAATTGTTGGGCTTAAAGTCTCTATCAGGAATTTCTTCCTAACTGGTGGAGTTCTGGATGATTTGCAGACTCTGGCTATGTGACCCCGTTTCTCACAACGTAGGCAAATGGAGTCAAAGAACTTGCATTCAGTGGGTGGCCCCCCCACAGCCTCTGCAATAGAACCCTTGCCTGTTTTTCCCAGAGTCTTTTCTTTTCTTCTCCATTCTGAGTTTAAAAATCCCCTCCTCTGTCTCACTGCCATCAGAATCAGAGTCTATTTGTTCACAATGAGCTGTTGTGGATTTTCCCCCATCAGAATGGCTTGAGGCCTGGCTTGAGGCCTTGTTAATCTTTTTCATGGCCGCAGCTGAGGACTTGGTGGCTTCCGCTGAAACAGCTTCTTCAATGGCCTCTTTAAACGTGATCTTAGGTCTCATTAAAAGTTTGCTTTGTAAGACCTTATCTTTTAGGCCTAAAACAAACCGATCACGCATGGCCTCTTCTAAGTTGGTAAAGTCACAAGCACCCCCAATGTCCCTTAAACTTGCCACGAAGTCATTAACATTCTCGCTATCCCCTTGATCCCGACGGTAAAATTCGTGTCTCTTAATGAGGCACGATACTTGTGGGGCGTAATGGGCTCTTAAAGTTTCTCTAAATGGGCCATTCCATTACCTTCAGCTCTGCTGCTCCCGCCAACGCCTTCGCCATTTTGAAGACTGCCGGACGCAGTGTGTGAGAAAGACCGCCCTCTTCCGTCTCTCAGGGATGCGGCGAGATCGTTCCCCTCCAGGAACATGTGGAAACGATCCGCATACGATTCCCAGTCTTCCGTCGCCGGATCGAACGGTGCTGGGGGGGTGTTCAGCGCAGCCATCTCGCTCAGTTGCTTGTTCGTCGCGTCGTCTTCTCTTCAGGGAAATCCCATCCTCGTCGCCAGTGTTAAGTTTGCATGAAGAGTCAGACGCGAGGAGTTCCAGCAAAGACTTTATTAGTGACTACAGCTCGAATGGACCCGTCCTGGCTTGGCTACGGCTGCTTCTTATAGCCTGCAGCCGTAGCTGCCAGCCAATGGGAGTGCAGGGTTTTTCCCGCACTATTTAAACCAATACCATTTGACATTTTACAAGAACAGTTCAAATAAACCAATAACATTCAAACCTACATACATAACATGGAGCTTTCGTGTTCGTCCTCCAGCCCTCTAATCATCTCTGTTGCTCTTTGCTGCACTCCTTCCAGAGTTTCAACATCTTTTGTGCAATATGGTGACCAACATTCAATTCCTGTCATTTGGTTCTTTGCATTCTCCTTTTATGATTTTAAAGCCATCGGACGCGCTTCTTCTGGGAGAGCCTTCTGCATCTTTTATTGATATTTGGCCAATCCTCCCATTCTATTTTTAATTGCCATGTCTACTTACAACCCCATGTCCAGCCATGATAAATGGTGTGGCGTAGGGGTTTTTTTGGGGGGGGGGGACATAATCAGTGGGAAAGGAACATTTACTAGGCATCAGTTCTAGGCACTGGACTATTTAATGTATTTTATTTGTAAATTATTTGTATATTATTTGTGGGCCGGCGCATGCGTATCCATCCTACAACACCATTTGCAGCTCCTGCAATGCTAAATTAGGAGGGATTGGAAGATTATGGGAGGTGGAGAGAGATAAACAAAGAACCTTAAAAGTTGGAAAACTGTGTGAAAATTAACAAAACGGAGATTTAATTTAGATAAAAATGCAAGGTCATAAACTAAGAGGGGGCAAAAATCATAATACAAATGGGAGGAGGATATGATACAAGGATAATTAAGATCAATTTTATACATATTTATACAGCAACATGTTTGGCCAAGAAATTCCTTTAACTGTTGCCAAATGACATGAAAACGTCTCTGTCTCCCCTGGTCCTTCATTTTATTAGACTAGGCATACCCAATTCCTGTAACCGTTCTTCAGATGTTTTAGCCTCCAGTCCCCTTATAATCTTTGTTGCTCTTCTCTGCACTCTTTCTAGAATCTCAACATCTTTTTTACATCATGGCAACCAAACACTGGATGCAACTATTCCAAGTGTGGCCTTAACAAGGCATCCGACAGCCACAATTCAATTTGTGGAATCCATTTTTCATTTCTGTGCTTCTGTTCATTCTTACCCACACCGTATGCAAATCCCACTCTTGGGAGATTCATCAAGGTTCTTGGAAGCCAGAGCTGATTTGTTTTAACTCAACATGAAGAAAATGCATCTTCTTGTTTTGTGCAAATAATACAAATAATAGACTTAGTGTACTATTCTTCATAAGATAAAAATCCGAAGTGATTTATTGATCCCAAAATAGATGGAATAAACACTGTTTCTGTAAGCAGGAACACTTTGTGTGAGCCAAATCTGTTTTATTCTCTCTTTTAAAAAAATTGTGCTTATTCTCACCATTCAGAACCATTGGGAATAGTTCAGTGCCAATCTGGATCATTGTGCAATTATCTGTAAGTCTGTAGCAAATCCCTAATCAATCAATCTATCATCCACTGCAGTAAAAGTGAGATATATTCTCCAAGCATAGCTTTATATCCGTATGGGAAAAAGAATGACTGTTTAAGACAAGGGTCTTCAAACTTAGCAAGTTTAAGACTTGTGGGCTTCAACTCCCAGAATTCTAGCATGACTGGAGGAGGAATTCTGGGAGTTGAAGTCCACAAGTCTTAAAGCTGTCAAGTTTGAAGAGCCCTGGTTTAAGGAAACATCTTTGAACAAAGTCAGTTGCTTTGGACGATGGAACTGCTAATAGCAACTAAAACTATCATAAAAGCAGAATTTTCCTTCTGCTAAATACTGTCCATTTGAGTATATTAATCTTAGAATATAATACTGGATGTTAAACTGAATTAGTAGCTTGTTTCTGTGGTGCAGAGAGCCTCTGTCATGTGCATGGATATCAACATCATCAAGAGTTAAATATTGATAAAAGTTGGATAAAAGTTTGGATAAAAGTTTGACTGATTAAGGAGGGTTTTTTAAAAAAATTATAATAAAATTCATTGAAGACATTGAAGAATTAAGAGAATGCTCTCTTTCTGTGTCTCTCCATCTCTGACGTGTACACAAATGCACACATCCCTTCCTCTGGGAAGATTGTATGAAAATTTAAGATAGGAAGAGGTCTATGCTTCAATTTATTTTTTAAATTGCCTGGTAATGTTAGAAGGGAAATTAAGACTTTCCTTGTGCTAATTTCAACCATGAGGGTTGAAGACATTGAAGTGTCCAGATAGGTTGAATGACAAAGAGAAGATTGAATGGTGGAAAGTGGACAGTTGGATCTCCTTTTTTTAAAAAGTAAATTTTATTGAAGAAAAAGAAAACATTTAAAAACATTGAACGTGGTGTAATCATCCTTACACATCTAGTTGTCTTACATAGCTATTTTGGATAATAAATAATATATATTTACATAATATATACATCAATATCAACAATTCTTATATATTCCCAGTCTGTCATCTTAACATCCTTATCTTATTTTAATTTAAATTTTAGGTCCTTCCTTTTTCTCAACCAGTGATAAAACTTTTCCCATACTTTGTAATATTCAGATTCATCTTTATTTCTTAGTTCCAGTGTTACAGTAATTTGTCCATTTCTGCGCATGTCCATATCTTTTTAATTATCTCCATTTCATCTGGAATTTCCTTAAGTTTCCACTTTTAAGCATAAACTAGTTGAAGCTGTAATCACATGTATTACTAGGTACATCGTATCTTTATTATTTCTCTCTATATTAATTCCCAATAAGAAGAATTCTGGTTTGATTTCATCCATTTTCTCTAACCAGCTCTGAATTTTATGCCAGAAATCCTGGGCTTTCCTACAAGTCCACCATACATGATAATATGAGGTTGGATCTCCTTCTAACACTAGGATGGCCATGGAAGAACCAAGGACGTGTCCTTCTCTCTTGGACTTAGTTCTCCCTGCCACTTTGTCCAATCTGCTCAGCAGGAAGAAGGCATGGACCTTGTTGCCAAAGGGCTTGTGGCGCATCAGATCAGGCCTGCATTTCTGAAGCAGATGTTGCCTGCAAGTCTAGCTAGCTGTAGAAGAAGACTTCAGCAGGAAGCTCCTGCCATGATCAGGGGCCAGATGGTAATTCGTGGCTGCCTTGCGTGGCCTCCATCTGTCCCAGGGTGAAAATGGTTGTGTGGATAGGAAGTCCTGCGGTGAGGTTTTCTCAATGTTGATTATCCTTCCCTGTTCTTCGCTCAACCAAAATGCAAATGGGACACCAAAAATATTGAAAATCAATCAGAATAGAGGTGGAAGGAATCTTGGAGATCTTTTAGTCCAACCCCCTACTCAAACAAGAGACCCCCATATCATTTCAGACAAATAGCTGTTTAATCTCTTCTTAAAAACCTCCAGTGATGGAGCACCCACAACTTCTGAAGGCAAAGCTGTTCCACTGGTTGATTGTCCTCATTGTTAGGAAGTTTCTCCTTAATTCCAGGTTGCTTCTTTCCTTGATGAGTTTCCATTTGTTGTTTCTTTTCTTGCCTTATGATGCTTTGGAAAATAAGTTGACCTCCTCTTCTTTGTGGGCAGGTCCCCAAATACTGGAAGACTGTGACCATGTCACCCCTAGACCTTCTTTTCACTAGCCTTGGAAATCTTGGAACAAGAGTATTAAAAACAAGACTGCTTTTTCTCTAGTGGACCCCAAATTGTTACATTCAGATGGCTTTCCAAATTCTTTTCTTGTTGTTGGTCAATTTATGCCTGTGAAAGTTGGACCATAAGGAAGGCTGAGCATCAAAGAATGGAGGTTCTTTGAACTCTGGTGCTGGAGAAGAAGACTCCTGCGAGCCCCTCAGACTGCAAGGCGATCCAACCTGTCAGTCCTACAGGAGATCAACCCTGACTGCTCTTGAGAAGGGCAGATCCTGAAGATGGAACTCAAAGACTTTGGCCCCCTCATGAGAAGGAAGGACTCCCTGGAGAAGAGCCAAATGCTGGGAAGGGTTGAAGGCAAATGAAGAAGAAGGGGCGGCAGAGCAGGAGGAGGCTGGATGGAGTCACTGAAGCAGTTGGCATGAGCTTAAATGGACTCCAGAAGATGGTAGAGGACAGGATGGCCTGGAGGAACGTTGTCCATGAGGTTGCGATGGGTCAGACACGACTTTGCAACTAAAAACAATGAACACCATCTTGGTTAAGAGAGCTGAAAAAACTTGAATTATGGCGACATCTATTAGAATGCCATTAACAGGAGTTCAGCCATTCTTATATCTATGTTGTTCTCGGGCCAAGGAAATGTGTCTGGGGAGGAATCTCTGAAAGTCTTGGCAATGCCTGTGCATTTGGCTTCAGAGCTCAGAGCATAAATCATATAGAAATGCCCCTTTCCTCTTGCTATTATGATTGCCCAGGCTTCTTCAGTCTGAACTTTATACAGGTAGCCCTGGACTTACAACAGTTCATTTAGTGACCATTCAAAGTTACAATGGTACTGAAAAAAGGGGACTTGTGACCATTTTTCACACTTGTAACCACTATTGATCAGAATAGAGCTGGAAGGGACTTTGGAGGCCTTCTAGTCCAGCCCCTTACTCAAGCAGGAGATCCTACACCATTTCAGACAAATGGCTGCCCAGTCTTTTCTTAAAAACCTCAAGTAATGAAGCACCCAAAACTTCTGAAAACAAGTTATTTCATTGGTTTATTGTCCTGTTAGGAAGTTTCTCCTTAATTCCAGCTGCTGCTGCTGTTGTTGTTGTTGTTGTTGTTGTTTCTTCTTCTTCTTCTTCTTCTTCTTCTTCTTCTTCTTCTTCTTCTTCTTCTTCTTCTTCTTCTCCTCCTCCTCCTCCTCCTCCTCTTCCTTCCTCCTCCTCCTCTTCTTCTTCTTCCCCTTCTTCCTCATCCTCCTCCCTCTTCCTCCTCCTCCTCCTCTTCTTCTTCCTCTTCTTCTCCTTCCCCTTCCTCTTCTTCTTCCTCTTCCTCTTGTCCTCCTCCTGTTCCTGTTCCTCTTCCTCCCCTTCTTCCTCTTCCTCTCCTCCTCTTCTTCTTACTTCTCTTCTTCCCCTTCCCCCTCCTCCCCCCCCATAGTCACGTGATCACAATTCAGACCCCTGTCAACCGGCTCATATTTATGATGGTTGCATTGTCATGGGAGTCTTGTGATCCCCTTTTGCGACCTTCTGACAAGTGGTCAGTGGGAAGCCAGATTCCCTTAACAGCTGTCTTGCTGACTTAACAATGGCTGTGATTTGCTTAACAGTGGTGTCAACTCAAAAATGGGCAAACTCCCTTAACCAATTTCTCACTTAAGCAACAGAAATGTTGGGCTCAGTTGCAGTCGTAAGTCGAGGACTAACTGTACCTTCCTATCTGTGGTCTGTATGTCTGTGGCTGGGCCTCGAGCAAGTGAGCCCATTATTTCAGCTCTCTTATTTCATGGGATAGATTATATAAACTGTCCAAGTTAGGTTGTGATGACCCAGAGTGTGACACAAACATAACAAAATCAAAACATAAATAAATGTCCTTTAATGCCTCCAACTTCGCCCCACTGTTCAATAATTCTCAGTTGGAGATAAAACATATTCAAAAATAGTCTTCAAAAGAAAGCAAAACAGTCCAAACTTAATGAGCAGATAGAGGTGAAATAAAAAAACAAAACAAACTACAATGAAGGAATTTCCACAACTGACCAGGATAACCAACTTCAAGGAGATAACAAGGCACAATCTGTTGGAAGGACATCAACCAAGATAACTTCAGCCCAAAATAAAACACGCTTTACTTCTGGCAACACTGTGTTGTAATTGTCTCTCTTATTTATTTTATTTTATTTTATTTATTTATTTTTTACTTATCATAGTATACAAGAAATAGTATAAAAAAATATAAATAAGAAATGAATACAATGGACAGGATGTGGCATTGCACTTATGCACACCCTACAGACCTCTTAGGAAAGGGGTGAAGTCAATAGTAGACAGTCTAAGGTTAAAGTTTTGGGGGTTTGGGGAATAAATCACAGAGTCAGGTAGAGTATTCCAGACATTGACCACTCTTTTGCTGAAGTCGTATTTCCTGCAATCAAGATTGGTGCGGTTAACCTTGAGTTTGTATCTATTGTGTGCTCTTGTATTGTTATAGTTGAAGCTGAAGTATTCATTGACCAGAAGGACATTGCAATGTATGATTTTATACACTATACTTAGATCGGACCCAAGGTGGCGTAGTTCTAGGTTTTCTAGGTGTAGAAATTCAAGTCTGGTGGCATAAGGTATTCTGCAACGAGTAGAGGAGTGGAGAACTCTTCTTGTGAAATATTTCTGGACTTTCTCAACTGTGTTAATATCAGATACGTGATGTGGGTTCCAGACTGATGAGCTGTATTCGAGTATTGGTCTAGCAAATGTTTTGTATGCCGTAGTTAGTAGTGTGATATTATCAGAGAAAAAGCTACGTAGGATTAGGTTAACAACTCTTAATGCCTTTTTGGCTATGTAGTTACAGTGGGCTCTAGCACTTAGATCATTAGAGATGAGTGTTCCAAGGTCCTTGATGGAGTTTGGATCATCAACAAGGTCTTGACTATTCAGCTTGTATTTTATTTTCTGTTTTTTTTCCCAATATGTAAGACAGAGCATTTATTTGTTGAGATTTGAAGTTGCCATTTGTTTGACCATTCTGATACATAGTCCAGGTCTTTTTGAAGGGTAGCAGTATTGTCTGTGGTGTTGAATAGCTTTACATCATCAGCGAAGAGAATGCAGTTGCTCTTAATATGATCACAGAGGTCATTTATGTAGAGTATGAAGAGAGTTGGTCCTAGAATGCTGCCTTGGGGACACCACTGTTGACAGGTACAGAATTTGATAAAAATCCCAATTTTTTTAAATTACATTTATATGCGCCCTTCTCCGAAGACTCAGGGTGGCTTACAATTTTTGGGATACAACCCAGTGTGCTCAGCAATACCCTTCATTCCATTGTATATGCCTGCTTATTACTAGCTGCATTTTACAAAGTCAGCTTATTGCCCCCAACAATCTTCGGTCCTCAATTTACCTACCCCGAGAGGATGGAAGGCTGAGTCAGCCTTGAGCCTGGTGGGATTCGAGCCTACAGTAATTGTAGGCAGCTGGAACTTAAATGCAGGCATTTAACAGCCTGAGCCACCAAGGCCCTT
The DNA here is from genome assembly GCA_009733165.1 of Naja naja. Classification (NCBI taxonomy): domain Eukaryota; kingdom Metazoa; phylum Chordata; class Lepidosauria; order Squamata; family Elapidae; genus Naja; species Naja naja. Next base: position 59,071,255 of record CM019151.1, on the reverse strand, counting down.
TTGACCATTTGTTGTCTGTTTGACAGGAATGCTTCTATCCCGTTATGCAGTTGTCCAGAGATACCATAAGATTTTAGTTTTAGTAGTAGTTTGTGTACCACTGAATCAAAGGCTTTACAGAAGTCTATGTAGATTGCGTCTATTGCTTTGCCCTGATTGAGTTGTGTAGTCCATATGTTTTTGCAGTGTAAGAATTGCAGATTACAGGATAGTTTTTTCTGAAACCATAGTGTTTGTTATATATTATTCTCCCCAGCTACAACCAATGAGGGCATCATGGTCACTTCCTCTCTTATAAGCCAAGTTGTTTCCTTCTCCGTTCTTCCCTGCGTGTCCTAGGATGGATAGGGGATGGGCCTGGTTCTTCCTCTGATTGCCCAGCCAGCCTCTGCCCTTCCCCAGCCTCCTCCACAACCTCCGGAGCCACACCTCCACTCCCTGTCAGCTGTTCCTCCTCTCTCTCAGAGTCTGACTCTAACAAGGGCATGACATAGGTACAGTGTAAAACAGGGTCTGCAACATAAGCGTGTAAGCCCACGAAAACAAAAGCTAAATAATACAAGCCGATAGTTCCAATAGAATATTCATCATTCGGTGAGCAGTCCTAGATAGCTATTAAATTCTGCTCCATTGCTGGGATAGAAAGCTACGATCCCCTTGTGGGGTCTAAATCAAATTCATACAAGCTCGATCTTGCTTTTATACCCACATTGTTTTTCATCATGCACGCAGTTTTTCCACTTAGCAGCTTAACAACATTAACATCCTGGTATTTATAGGAGAAGGGAAATCAGTCTGAACACATCTTAACAACCACGGAGAGAGTCTATTTGGAGACTCCTGGTGCCTGATGGAAGGGAAACCTTTTGGAAAAAAGAAAATAAAAAACTCCATCTCCAGCACACTTGTGTGCATTCACTTAGCAGCAGCCCAGATGGCACTTCAAATCCTGAATAATAAGCTAAGGAAATTGGCGAGGAGATGTTAAAATGTGGCCTCTGGAATATGATCCCGCACTTAAAAGAAGAAAGTTGTGACAGTTACCGAATGCTTAAGTGGGTTTCTTTGCTATACCCTGTTTCCCTGAAAATACGACCTACCCTGAAAGTAAGTCCTAGCTTGATTTTTATACTTGCTCTCAATATAAGTCTTACCCCCAAAATAAGCCCTAATTAAGAACCCGTCCACTCCAGAGTGGATGGGTAAAAATTAAGCTAGGGTGGTGATGGAGGGGGTGGAGCTGCCCTACTACTTACCTTTGGACAGTTGTAGCCAGGCCTCGCACACTCAGACACCTGCCTTGCCGGCCCATTTCTTCTGTAGCCAGCAAGGCTGTCAAAGCTTTCCTGAAGGCCTCTGGAGCTGATAACAAAGCTCTGGATCAATCTAGAGCTCTCTTATCGGCCGCAGAGGCCTTCAGGAAAGCCTTGCTGATCGCAGAAGAAGTTCCTGAAGGCCTCTGACTACGAAAAGGAGCCTGGGGGTGATGAATGCAAGTGAGGTTAGTCAGTGGATGACGTCCCCTGAAAATAAGACCTAGTACCTTTTTTGGTGGCCAAAAAATATGTAAAATACGGTCTTATATTCAGGGAAACATGGTAGAAGTGCCCGTTTATTATTATTATAGTTATTATTGTGAATAGTAACTATTCACCAGTAGGACAACAGTAGGAAAATTAAAGTGAAATTCAGCCTATATTTATTCAAAGTTCATTTTGGGATGGTGTAACCAGATCTAAGCGAGGCTTATTCAATATCTCAGAACTGTCCAACTGTTTCCTATTTTTATGTTTACAGGACTTGATCGAATGAATATATGCCACCTAACCTTTAGGACAGACAGAGTTTTTTATTAGCTGTTTTAAAAAACTCTGTGGAAGAACTTTCTGAACACAAGTCTACTTTAAAATAGTTGTACAAGCAGTAATAAGACAAAGATATATAAACTTTTTTCAAAATGTAATCCCTACTTTGAATATCAAATCAAATGAGAAAATGCTACCTAGGCCAATAAAAGATTATTTTTCAATCTTATAGAAGTAAAATGATCTTACTCCATCACTGTGGCTAGTCTAGAGAAGAGAAGAATTGGGGGCGACATGAGAGCAGTCTCCCAATATTTGAGGGGCTGCCTCAGAGAAGAAGGGCACAACTTATTTTCCAAAGCACCAGAAGTCAGGACAAAATACAATGGATGGAAGCTAATCAAGGAGAGAAGCAACTTAGAATTAAGGAGAAGCTTCCTAACAGTGAGGATAATTAACTAGTGGAACAGAAGTTGCCTTCAAAAGTTCTGGGTGCTTCATCACTGAAGGTTTTTAAGAAGAGACTGGAAACCATTAGTCTGAAATGGCGTAGGGTCTCCTGCTTGAGCAGGGGTTGGACTAGAAGACCTCGAAGGTCCCTTCCATCTCTTGATTGATTGATTGATCGATTGTTATCTGATTGTATGATAGATCTAATAGCTTCCTTCATGGTTGATGGAATGAATAAGAAGCATGTGCATTATTTGCCAAGCAAACAGATGGCAACCAACCTCCAACAGCAGTTCTTCACTTGTCTGGAACTTTGCTGAGTCTAGTCTGTGACCGTAATCACTTTTGCCTGAGAAGGGAGAAACTAACATTTGAGAACAATGCCTAATATGATCTTCTGTGGGAAGCCCTCAAGATGGTAATGGCAGCCATCTTCCCAGCCCATCTTCCCAACATTTTCTGCAAGGGAAAACGTTGAAATGGATATGATGAAATGTAAACACTGTACCAAGTTTTCTATACCTCACCAGAATATAGAATAATGGAGGTAAGAAGGGACCTTGGAGGTCTTCTAGTCCAACCCCCTTCTCAAGCAGGAGACCCTATCCCATTCCAAACAAGTGGTTGTTCAGTCTCTTCTTAAAAACCTCCAGTGATGGAGGACCCACAACTTCTGGAGGCAAGTCATTTCATGGGTTAATTGTCCCCATTGTCAGGCTATAAGTATTGTGGTGTAGGGTTTCCTGCCTAGGCAGGGGGTTGGACTAGAAGACCTCCAAGGTCCCTTCCAACTGTGCTATTCTATTCTATTCTATTCTATTCTATTCTATTCTATTCTATTCTTTATTCCAATATTCTACTCTACTCTATTCTATTCTATCATCTTTTGCTACTTTGGTAGCTTTTTGCAGCCAGGTATATGTGGGAAAAAATATTGACAGATTAACAGAGTTGGAAGGGACCTTGTAGGTCATCTAGTTGAACCTCCTGCCAAAGCAGGAGGCCCTATACCATTTCTGACAGATGGCAGCCCACTCTCTTCTTAAAAGCTTCCAGTAATGAAGCTCCTACAACTTCCGAAGGCAACTTCTGTTCCATTAGTTGATTGCTCTCCCTGTCAGGAAATTTCTCCTTATTTCCAAGTTGAATCTCTGCTTGATCAGTTTCCATCCATTATTCCTTGTGTCGCCCCTGATACTGAGAATATCTCTGCTGAACAAAACTCCGTACTGGTGACAGGAAGGGCATCCGGCCATGAAACATTCTGCTAGCTCCATTCAGTTGCCCAGACTCCACACCGCAAGGGATGATGGGGTCATTAAAATCAAGATGATGATTCTGTGTTTGGCCCCCTCCTCCCTGGGGCAGCCCCTCGGATATTGGAAGACTGCTATCATGGTCCTTCTCTTCACTAGACTAGCCATGTCCATTTCCTGCAACCGTTCATCGCATGTTTTAGCCTCCAGTCCCCTGGTCAGGGATTGCTGCTAAAATGATCTGGAAACATAACATTCTTTTTCATTGAGTTATAAAAGTTGAAATTAAAAAAAAATGCCAGATAGGAAGAGAGACAAACAGCTACATTAAAATCCCTTCCCCCCGTCTCCTAGTATATGATAATATTGGGAGTAAATTCTCAGTCACAACACCGCGTTAACGCTGTGTACTGAACTCATTAAAGTAATTAGGGTCCATTTTAAGTTTATTAGTGAGCTGACTAAAGTACTCTTTCAACAGGTGGATTTGGAAGGAAGTTGGTAAGAGAAAAACCAATAGCCCTCCTAGGGAATTTGGGCCACGTGCAAACACGCTCGGAGAAAACCGAGGCGTCAATTTTCATGTGGTTTTTAATCAACTTGAAGCCAATCTTCTGTTGGTGGATTGCAAAGTTAGCTTTTATTTATACATATGTTTGCTAGTCCCAAAGGTGCTTTTTTTTCCAGGAGGCAACTGGACTTTCTTGAGTTTTTTTTCCCTTTTGAAGACGTTCTGCTTCCCACCCAAGAAGCTTCTTCAGCTCTGACTGTATGGTGGGGAATGGAAGGATTGATACTCCTTGCAGACAGCTGGTCATTTGCATCCTTTTAGAGAGTCATTGAGGCCACTTGGGGGTTTGACTGTGTCCTCAGGGTCCAAGCGGCCTCAACAACCCTCTAAAAGGATGCAAATGACCAGCTGTCTGCAAGGAGTATACATCCTTCCCATTCCCCACCATGCAGTCAGAGCTGAAGAAGCTCCTTGGATGAGAAGCGAAACATCTTCAAAGAAAAACCAAGAAAATCCAGTTGCCTCTTGAAAAAACACCTTTGGGACAACCATGACCTGGATGGCAGAGAATCTCTTCATGTTTGCTAAGCTGGTGTGGGGCTTTGCTGCAGGGGTTGGTATCCACCTTTCTTTTTGGGGTGACCGTTGTCCATTTCCACACAGGTGGGAAAGTCTTGGGGGTTTCACTATAGGATTCTGAACCCCTTTTATAGAACAGTGTCAGCAGGTTTCAAGTTAGGTTTGTCAGCTGGCCATTTACACTTAGCAAAGTAGTCCTGGTCTGAAATGGTGTAGAGCTTCCTCTGTGAGCAGTAGGTTGTACTAAAAGACCTTCAAGGTCCCATCCAACTCTATTATTCTATGTACTATGCTCTAAGGACGAGGGGTGACATGATTGCAGTGTTCCAATATATCAGGGGCTGCCCCAAAGAAGAGGAAGTCAAGCTATTCTCCAAAGCACCTGAAGGCAGGTCAAGAAGCAATGGATGGAAACTCATCAAGGAGAGAAGCAACTTAGACCTAAGGAGAAACTTCCTGGCAGTGAGAACATTGACCAGTCGAATGACTTCAAAAGTAAATGCTCCAAACTGGAATTTTTCAAGAAGAGACTGGACAGCCATTTGTCTGAAATGCTATAAGGTTTCTTGCTTGAGCAGGGGGCTGGACTAGAAGACCTCCAAGGTCCCCTCCAATTATATTACTCTATGTTCTATACTCTAAGAACCCACTCCAGAGTGCATGGGTAAAAATTAAGCTAGGGTGGGGATGTGGAGGGTGGAGCTGCCCTACTAATTCCCTTTGGACAGTTGTAGCCAGGCCTGGCACACCCTGACACCTGCCTTGCCGGCCCATTTCTTCTGCAGCTGGCAAGGCTGATCACAACACAAAACATCAGGAGGTTGCAGCACAGACAACGACCCAGGAGATTACAGCACCACACCCAGGACATCACAACAATAGAACTCAGAAGGTCATCACACAGCCCATTACCCAGGTCGTTACAACACAAAAGGCTGAGAGACACACAGCCAGCACCTCAGCCACACAGGGTCTCAGGAAAAAGCCATCCAATCTGCATACATCAACTCCACAAACCAATCAAGAAGTAACAACACAGCCAACTCTAGAGTTTAAAAGGGAAAACAGCCACAATCACACACTTCTCCCAGGAGAACGAAGCTGAAGACACCAGCCTGAAGATGACGGATGAGATTTCGTCGAAACGTTGCCAAGGTATTCTCAATCTTACATGGGACAAGACCCGAATACACCAAGACCTATATATATATATATATATATATATATATATATATATATATATATATATATATATATGAATGACAGGGTCTTATTTTGGGAGAAACACGGTATGTTCCTGGAGATTGGAGCAAAATGGAAAGATTGCAAGCTATCCAACCCAGGAAAGGATTGATCTCCAAGTGCAACACTGAGGCTGTAGGAAAGGAAGGAATTGTGAACGGTTGCCCTGACTTCAGCCTAGGAGAGAGCAGTAAGTGGAGATGGTTTTACCATTCCCCACATATGAAACACTGCAAAAGGCTTCCTTTAAGCTGGGCCATCTGCCTTTGTAGTCCTCGCTGCTTTGCCAATAAGGCCGCAGCGGAAAGACACCCATCTGCCGAGGGCTGAGGTATTAGACGGAGGTGATGGCGCTAAATAGGTATTAGAGACACGTCAAACTGAGTTAAACAGGGAAAGGAACAAAAAAAAGATGAAGGGGAAGATGTCCCAGAAAGAGGCGGGCGGTGAGCTAAAGCGTTTGATCTGTCATACGAGAGGTGGGAGAGAGGTGGGAAAGCACATGAGGATTGCTGGAAAAACTTCAGTGGCGCAGCTCTGGCTAAGATGCTGAAAGAGACAGACAGACAGACAGACAGACAGACAGACAGACAGATAGAAATAAAAAATAGAAATAGAAATATAGATTGATAGACAGGCATGCACAGAGAGAGAGAGAGAGAGAGAGATTGATAAACAGACTGGCAGGCAGGCAGGCAGGCAGACAGAAATAGAAATAGAAATATAGATTGATAGGCATGCAGATAGATAGATAGATAGATATAAATAAAAATAGAAATAGAAAAAGAAAAAGAAATAGAAATAGAAATAGAAATTGATAGGCAGAGAGAGAGAGAGAGAGAGAGAAACAGACTGGCAGGCAGGCAGGCAGGCAGGCAGGCAGGCAGGCAGGCAGACAGACAGACAGAAAGAAATGGCTGTGTGTTGCATTATTTTGAGGGGGCAGCATATTTATACTTTTATACAAGCTGTAAACTCCCTACTTTACATTTTAGCCAAGAGTCATTTCTTCAGTGTTGTCACATGAAAAGATATACCTAAATATTTACAAAATGTGAGGGGGTGTACTCACTTCTGTGAGATACTGTAACTAGGTTCCTGGGGGCATGACACTTGCTAGAACTACAGGCAGTGCAGCAATATGCCTCCAGATGTTACTGCCCCTTATCCATAAACATTGTTTTCAGCTGAATATGTAGTTAAGTCTACACTGGTATTAGGGATGCAAAGCGTCTATTTGCCTCAGTGGGAGCTTGCTTTGTTTTGAATGAGCTCCATTGAGTGACTGAGTGGAAGCACGGGAGAAGCAAACAAACAAGAATCAACACCCACTGTGAGTGTCCTTCCCCACCACGAAGGCAAGGAATGTAGTATCTGAAATGGTTAGATCATGACAACTGGGCCAAAGTTTATTCAAACTGAGAACGTTTCGTTACTCCTCCAAGTAGCTTCTTCAGTCAAAATGAACATTTTGGGGAGGGTCGGTGCTGATGCTGGTTGGCTGTGCAGTTGATTTGAATTCTGAGGGGTTCGTAGCAGTGGTGGTATTCTACTAGTTTGGATCGGTTCAGCTGAACAGGTAGCTCTGAGGATCATTTGTGAGCGAACCAGTTTGCTCCAATGATCAGCTGTTGGGACTTACTCCCCATCCTGGCTCTACACAGATCTTTATTTCCTGGTTTTGAAGCTCAGCTGCTTCGCGCAGCAATCAGCTGTTGGAGACACAGGGAGAGTGCAGGATTGCAGGAGAAGGTCAGTATCAAACCTTCCGCATGACCACCAAGTGCCCGTTTGGTATGCGTGCATGCAAAGCGTGCCCACCAAGCCACACCCACAGAACCGGTGGTAAAAAAAAGTTGATTCCCACTACTGGTTCATAGGCTGGTTGTAGGTCAATGTGTTGATGGACTTGTTTGTGGAATGCCAAGGCCCATCACAAGACCCTCACCTGACATGACCTTTCCATCACAAGACCTACTGACTACACAAAGCCCTTATAAGCAGAAGAACATTCACATCCCCTACATTCTGCTGAAGATGTTACTCAGCCTGGTAATGAAACATTCAGAAACCAATCCACAACCTCAGAGAATGAACCTCCACCTTCACCCTACACCTGAGCTACAGGTATTCACCACAAAATCCATCAACAGACACACTGACCTACAACCAGGTTACAAACCCTTCAGAATCCAAATCAACCGCACAGCCAACCAGAGATGGAACCGACTCTCAAGCAATCCACGCAAGACCCCACACACCAGTAGTTCACCTCCCAATGACCCTCACCTGATGTAATCTCCCCATCACAAGGTCCATCACAAGACCCTCACCTGATGTGACTCACACCTGACCCATCACAAGACCCATCAGAAGACTCTCACTGATGAATCCTATCACAAGACCCTCACTTGACACACCCACACCTGACCCTTCATAAGACCTAGTGACAACACCAAGCCCTTATAACCAGAAGAACACTCACACCCCCTAAATTCCACTGAAGATGTTACCTAGCCTGGTAACGAAACATCCAAAAACCAACCCACAACCTCGGAGAATGAACCTTCACTTCATTCTCCTACACCCGAGCTACAGATATTTGTCACCATCACAAACTTGGTTCCTTGTTAACTCCAGTTCTTCAAACCCACCTCCTGAACCCAACCATCCATGACCAGCTTACCTGTTAGTACATTTGCTCTGGTCTTCAACTTGCTGTGTGGATTCATCCTAAAATGTTGAATTTCTGACAGGTTCTGCATTCCCACAATTAACGGAGCCATAAATGAAAACGCCATTAAAATAAGATAAATATAACACATTAAACTCCAACCTCACTACTTGCTTAGTCACCGCAAACCAGACTAATTAAAATCCTACCATTATTTCTTGCTAATGGGCTTTAGCAAAAATACGTACCATCACAAAGTGTTGCCACAACAGCTCTCATTTTAGGACTAGTAAAATGTTTAAACTGATCGGAGTGGAAGAAATACCATGTTCCCATATTCACCCCTTACCAGAGTAAGCACTACCCTAAAAACAGTTTGGCAGTTCGAATCCCCAGTGCCGTGTCACGGAGAGAGCTCCTGTTACTTGTCCCAGCTTCTGCCAACCTAGCAGTTCAAAAACAAGCAAAAATGCAAGTAGGAAAATAGGGACCTCTTTGGTGGGAAGGGAACAGCGTTCCGTGCACCTTCAGTGTTTAGTCAAGCCAGCCACATAACCACGGAGATGTCTTCAGACAGCATTGGCTCTTCGGCTTTGTAACAGAGATGAGCAGCGCCCCCTAGAGCTGGAAACGACTAGCCCATCTGTGCAAGGAGGGGAACCTTCACCTTAACCTTTAGGGAGAAGTGAAGAAGGCATTTCAGGAAAAAAAGACATTGGGCACCATGTTTCCTGACCTAATTATTTAATTTATTATTATTTATGTCCTATTATTCTACTAGTAGAGAATAATTCTACAATGCAAATAAGGATATACACAGTAGGACTTTTATTTTAATCTGCGGTGGGAAAGAAAAGAAAGATCGATCAGAAACATTTGAAAATGAGATTTTACAGTATGTGAACTAAGCAGAGATTTTGTCCATATTTTTTTTATTTTTGGTACAAGAAGTCTTAGTGACATTTGAAAAGCAGAGCACCGTTCCTTGGTCTTAAGGTTGACTGACATTTAAGGGCAATATAAGTCTTGGTTTTTCCCCACTCCTTTTAAATTGAAGTTTTCATAAATCAAGTGGAAGGGGAAAAAACTGGTTACATCTTATAAAATGTGACTCTCTGGATAGGAATATGAAAAAAGTCACCTCTGACATTTTAAACACATTCCTCATTCTTGTTTCATCTTACATATCGTGCCAAGCTGAAAAGAAGGGGTGGAAAAAAGAACAAAACTGAAAAATGGTATCATTTCTTGGCTTTATCTTGAAAGCTTGGGCATTTGGCTAAGTTTTTGTCCTTTTCTTTAAATTGAAATGGGATACCTTGAGTGCAGTTGGTCAGCCAGTCACAAATCTGTAGTGAGGCTTGTCTAACCCACATTTTTCTGCCTTAGCAAGAAGTAGGTTATGGTCTATTTTGTCAAACGCCTTCCTGAAATACCTTTTGATAGACTTGAGAATGGAAAGAGGCCAGCCTTAATAATGAAAAGACCATAAGCCACAAAATTAATCATCGGTGTTGATTAATCCAGGATTCATAATACCCAGTTGGATTAAAGATTAAAAACTTTCATGTTATCGTATTCATCTGAACAGGGTTGATATCTCAAGGAAAAACTTCAATAGATACTTCTATTTTTGTTCAATCTTTCACTATGGTGTTCTAGCTCCATCTCTCTCCATCTGAGTGAGTATGTGTAATTATAATTATAATTATAGATTAAACTGTTATCTCTTCTGAGAATGAATTCACTTACTAGCTATTTAAAAAAAATCACGGCGGCTGTTTAAGAAAAGCAGAATTTGCGGACTTCTGGTTGCAAACCCACCCTCCTCCTCTCTCTCTCCCCCTTTCCTAAGTAAATGTTACTTACCTTGGCAAATTTGTGTTTCCCAGATGAAACGATTTTGCATTTTGCATTTTACGAGTGTTCTTTTTAACGTGCTTTATTTGGCCTGGAAGAACCTTCCTTTCCTTAAAATTTAACGCAGGAACAATATAACTTCATGTCCCTGCTTACCTTCGGGGCAGATATTCCACAGATTAAAAAAAAAAAAAGAATGCTCTTTTGGATGGATGAATGGATGGACATGATAAGTCGGTGCAACCCTGGATGAAGTGTGCTGCTTCCTATTTTTCTCTTATCTCCTGCCATCAGATAGTTTCAGCATTTGTCTTTCTTCTCTCCTTTTCTCCCATCAGATCCAGAGCTTGCCAAAGCTGACATGGCAGCCATCAAGCATTAAAATTTAAGATCTGGAGCTTTGGAGCTCTTGAGTTGAGTTATAATATTCCAGGCGTTGTGCTTTGTTTGGTTGTTTTTTCCATTCCTTGTTCAACAGATTTCTCCCTCTGATTTGGGGGGTGCTTTATCTCTGAGCCCATCAAGGATGGAAAGAAAAAGAGATTCTTGCCTTTCACTGAAAACCTTCCTTTTTTCAGATAATTAATTCTTGGCACCGGAGTAACATTTTAACCACCAGGAACTGTGGAAAGATTGACAGAAACTCTATACTTGACATTTATTTATTACTTTTAAAGAATGCCAACAGATTTAATCGTTCATCGTGTACTTTTTCTCACGCTGAAGGAGATTTATGGGCCTTAATCTTGGGAAGTATGGCACATTGTGGATAGGCTTGTGGCTGTATATTATGGCAAGGATGGCTGGCATCTTTAAAAGGGGGAGTGGGCTTCCTCTGGCTTGATTTGCGGCCAAATCTTTTGCTCGCACAACGAGGAGATTGCTGCATCTTTGGCTGGGGTCTGCAGGAAATCCAGTCCATCCATGTAAATATAATATGGCAATGAAATAGGCCCAGACTTGACAGGAAGAAAGAAATACTTGGAACCAGGAAAGATATTTTGGCCTGGCATCATGAGCGTTCTATAGAAATTCTCAAAATCTCTAAA
>CM019151.1:58977882-59058829 GCA_009733165.1 Naja naja | reverse complement strand
TATCATTCATCTGTCTATCTATCTATCATCTACCTACCTACCTATCATCTATCTATCTATCATTCATCTGTCTGTCTATCTATCTATCTATCTATCTATCTATCTATCTATCTAATAAATAACATTAATTTATTATTTAATAAATAATAAAAATATGAAGAACGGTTGTGGGAATTGGGTATGGCCAGTCTAGAGAAAAGAAGGACTAGGGGTGACATGATAGCATTATTTCAGTATTTGAGGGGCTGCCACAAAAAGGAAGGGGTCAACCTATTTTCCAAAGCATCAGAAGGCAGGACAAGAAACAATGGATGGAAACTAAGGAGAGAAGCAACCTGGAATTGAGGAGAAACTTCATAACGGTGAGGACAATTAACCAGTGGAACAGCTTGCCACTAGAAATCACGGGTGCTCCATCACTGGAGGCTTTTAAGAAGAGATTGGACAGCCATTTGTCTGAAATGATATGGTCTCTTGTTTGAACAGGGGGTTGGACTAGAAGACCCCCCCACCAGGTCTCTTCCAGCTCTATTCTGATTTTTAGATCTTATTTCTTTATTTGTTAAATTCATTTGCCGCCCATCTCACTGTGGGCTAATTGTCCTAAAATATAGAGTGGCATTTGGAAGCTATTGGCCTGGCAACTCTCCAAGATTGATAAAGGTCTGTTGTTGTAAAATCTCTTGAAAGACTGTTTGCTGGGACTTTGCTGGAGAGGAATACCTTTAGCCTAAATAAAAAGGGTTTTATTGGGACAAGGAGTCTACTTTATGATTTTGGGAAGCCCTGGTTAGAACAGTATGAAATTTTGATGTTCCAGTTTTCTACTTAAAAATGGGTGTCTGGGCTATGTGGGCTGAGTTGGGTTGCCCAAGATGGCAAAGGTTCAATGGCACAGATTGTTGCCTTGGTATTCTTGTGTCATGAAAAACACACAGGAATGGAGCAGGTGCCCTCAAGAATGGTTCAATTTCCTGAATACATTGATTTGTGGAAATGTGTGTCTTTAAAGAGGACACAGAAGGAGGAAGGAGCATTAAAACCTAAACTCTGAGTTTATCTATTTTTCCTCTGATGGCCAACCTTGCTAAGATAAATGGAGTTCCCCAAAGTTCACTTCCTAGAAAATATTTCAAAACTGCTTGCGGGAACATTAGCAAGCGTGGTACTTCTGCCTACCCTTGACCAAAAGATGTCCTTCAAGCCTACGTACATTGTCCTAGACTGAAATTTGTGTAGGACAAAGAGATTTAATATGAGTGAAAATCTATCTAAATGACAAATAGTTAGACTTTAGTCATAAGTAAAATTGGTGTGTCTTTCTTACTAGCGAGCCGATTCTGTATTGATTTATTTTGATCTGGATACAGTTTTGCTTTCCTTCAGATTATATTTCTAGACTTTAATTGTCAGACTGCCATCAAAATTCTCACAAACTTCTGTACTTGTAGAAGTGCACATAGAGGCTCACAAACATTTGCACGAATGGGCAGATCCTGGTTTAGTACCTTGTTTCCCTGAAAATATTACCTACCCCGAAAGTAAGTCCTAGCTTGATTTTTACATGTGTGCCCAATATAAGCTCTACCCCGAAAATAAGCCCTAATTAAGAACCCACCCACTCCAGAGTGCACAGGTGAAAATTAAGCTAGGGTAAGGATGGGGGAATGAAGCTGCCCTACTACTTACCTTTGGATAGTTGTAGCCAGGCCTCACACACCCTGACACCTGCCTTGTTAGTCCATTTCTTCTGCAGCTGGCAAGGCTGGCAAGGCTTTCCTGAAGGCCTCTGGAGCTGAGAACAAAGCTCTGGATCGATCCTGAGCTTTTGTTATCCCCTGCAGAGGCCTTCAGGAAAGTCTTGCTGGCTGCAGAAGAAGTTCCTGAAGACCTCCAACAGGGAAAAGGATGCCGGGAGGCAAGTGAGGTTAGTCAGTGGATGACATCCCCCCAAAATAAGACCTGGTACCTTTTTGGGTGGCAAAAAAATAAGACAGGGTCTTATTTTCAGGGAAACACAGTATTTCATCATACTTGCTTTCTTAAAAATATAAAACCAGACTAACAATCAATCAATCAAGTCTTTATTATGATGACATATCAGTTTAAGTCCTTTTAATGGCATCTCCTAAATGAAGAACTCCTTGCTCTTGTCTCTCTTTTCAACATTTTTTATAAAAAATGAAATATTTCTAATTATTTTTTACTTATGAACTATCCTCAGAATTAACTGGATTTTGTCTTGGGTTTTTCTTGGTTTCTCTCCCACTCTTTCCAATTTAAGTTGGCAAGATAAAGTGCAGAAAATATTTCATTTGGGAATATAGATGTCGCTGTAATAACTGATAGGAGAGCTGGATGTGAAGGGCTTTTTGTTATTAAGTAAAATAGCTTTTTCTAAGAACGAAAAGACAGATGGAGGGAGAATAAAGACAAGTAACTCTGAAAATGACCCAAGAGCTAAGATATATAAGCTAGTGGAAAAGGACTTGCGTGTTTTTATCCTGGCTCAGAAAGGTCAGGAGTGTTCCACAGCAGTGATGGAATAAGGACAACAACTTTGGTCAACAAACAATTGCAAGATCTGAAGAAGCTGCAAATAAATTGCAATCTTTGTCTGCTTTTTCTCCAGTGATTAGAGGCTGCCAGTCAAAACCCAATTCTTTTGCTATTCTTGAAGGATGACTACACTTGAATGCCAGCAGTGGCAAGATAGGAGCTGCCTTTAAACCCACCCCCTTAAAATGCCAATACTACACCTGAAGAGGCAGTCCAACTGTTAGTATACAAGATGAGAAGTTGACTAAAATTTAACCTTGGAAACGGAAGCAAGACTGGAGGCGCAGTGGCTCAGGGGCTTAATGGAAATTTCTCTGCTCTGATGATTCAAGTCCCAACACTGCATGTAAGGGTGAGCTCACCTCAGCTTCTGTCCACCTAACTGTTTGAAAGCTTATTCTATGCAAGTAAATAAATAGGTACCACTTTGGAGAGGAGACAAGCTGGCCTCTGTGCAGGCAGTCAGATTCTTGCTGGCTCTGAACCTTCCTGGTGCCCATTTGCAAGGCGGATCTGGGGAGTGGGGGGCTTGGATGTTGCTGCACTTGTATTTCTTGTCTGGTGTGAAGCCAGCTTGCTCTCCTGTGATACTTTGAGAAGCGCACAAGCATTTCCTACAACAAAGCTGATAGCTTGGGCCCAACTAATACTCTGCAATTGCATTGTGGTCTCCTGGGTAATGTAGCAATAATGTGCAATAATAATAACTACTATTACTACTACTACTACTACTACTACTACTCAGTCAACTGAAGATTTAAAAATGTAACCATTATTATTATACTTATTCCGTTGACTGAGTTTCATTTTTAATGAATAAAAGTAATAATAATGGCTACATTTTAAATCTTCAGTTGACTGAGTTTCATGTTTAATAATGATAATAATAATAACAATAATAGCAGCAAGATATGGGTGTGTGATTTCCATCCTTAAATATTATCTGGCATTAGTGATTTACGAAATATGCCTCATTAGAATGATGATTAGAAGTAGTAATTCTAATGAATAAGCGGTTTATAAAGGAATTCTAGTATTTTCTCCTTAATGCTGTTATTTCTCTCCATTGGCCACTTCATGTGGACTTCAGCTCCCTGAATTCCCCAGCCAGAAGGGTGACCAGGAACTCTGGAACTTGAAATCCACACAGCTTAAAATGACCCAGGGGGAGAACACTGCCATATAGCAAGGGTCTCCAGACTTGGCAACTTTCAGACTAGTGGACTTCAACTCCCAGAATTCCCCAGCCAGAAGTTAGAAGAACTGAAAAGCTTCTTGGATGAGAAGTGAAACATCTTCAAGGAAGAACAGAGTCCAGCTGCCTCCTGAAAAAGCACCTTGGGGACAACCATGGCCTGGATGATGGAGAATCTCCATAAAACCTCCCCTTATGAAATTCATCCGATTGTATAGGAATATACAGATGGCCTTGAAGAAGGAATTCATCCGGTAAATTCCCACCAAACTCTGAAGCCGTGGCGGGAGTGAGGAAGAAACTCAAGATGGCCTCGCCTTGACTCTCCTTGGTACAAGAGCAGGACGAAAGAGAATCTCTTAGGTTTTTAAGATTTGTATTATTATACTCTATAGTAAGAAAGTTGAGTTTCTGCTGGTCCTTCTGAAGTCTGTTTGCTAATTTTGCCTATCTCAAAGGGCTATAACTGACCCCGGCTGAGCCAGTGTCCTTGGTGACAAATCCAAGGATGTCACCAGACCCGCCATCTGGAGCTGCTGTCAAAAGGCCTCAGTGCAATTAACACTAGTGTTCTCCAATGTACAAGAGCGTAGACAGCAGACTGCAAAGTTTGTTGCTTTGTGAAGATGCTGAAAAAAAAACCCAACACCTTTTCTGTATCTTCTCAGAATTCAGCAGCAGGGAGAGGCTGTGCCCAAGGAACTGTTAGCTGGTGCTTCATGATGGTCCTTCTTAATCCACAGTCTCTACATGTCTTCAAGGCTACACTTAGGAAATTAGAGGCAGCTAACATTCATGCTTGGATTGTCAGATTTTTTTAAATTTCCAGCAGAAAGTTGCAATTTCAAAGAGAAGGAAGGGAGAAGGCTGGTGTTAATTGCACTGAGGCCCCTCTAGGGCAGCTGCAGATGGCAGAGCTGGTGACATCTAATTTCTGTTGGATGAAGAAATGTTTAGCAGCAGAAAGGACAAGGTGAACAAAACTCCAGCGAGTTATATCCATCAACTTTGTTTCCTTCTACTAGTTCCTTCCTAACTAGTTCATTAGTTACCCTGTTTCACTGAAAATACGACCTACCCTGAAAGTAAGTCCTAGCTTGATTTTTACATGTGTGCCCAATATAAGCCCTACCCCCTAAAATAAGCCCTAATTAAGATCCTGTCCACTCCAGAGTGCACAGGTAAAAATTAAGCTAGGGTGGGGATGGGGGGTGGAGCTGCCCTACTACTTATCTTTGCACAGTTGTAGCCAGGCCTTGCACCCCCAACACCTGCCTCACAGGCCCATTTCATCTGCAACCGGCAAGGCTGGCAAGGCTTTCCTGAAGGCCTCTGGAGCTGAGAACAAAGCTCTGGATCAATCCAGAGCTCTGTTATTGGCTGCAGAGGCCTTCAGGAAAGCCTTGCCAGCCACAGAAGAAGAAGTTCCTGAAGGCCTCTGACAGCGAAAAGGAGACTGGGGGTGACGCGCGTAAGTGAGGTTACTCAGTGGATGGCATCCCCTGAAAATAAGACCTGGGGCCTTTTTTGGTGGCAAAAAATATAAGACAGGGTCTTATTTTCAGGGAAAATTTTTAACAATTTTCCAATTGTTTTTTGTTTCTTGATTCTGCCATTCTGTACCCAGGCTTAGTTTCTTGGGTTATTGACTTTTCCCTACCCTTGGGTTTCTAAGGTTTTTATCTGTGCTAAAACTGTGAAAAAGTGGACCTGCCAACAAGGCCAACATGAAACTTATGAGGCAGGAGACCAAGGCGTATGCTCATTGCCTCTGCCAGGACTAGAAGTAACAGATGGAATGTGTTCAGTTGCTTCAGTATTTCTCAAAGGTCGCAACTTGCTGTTAAGAAAACTAGAAGTTACAGAACGCAGAATACAGAATAACAGAGGTGGAAGGGACCTTGGAGGTCTTCTAGCCAGCAGTCACCAACTGATGGGCCATGGCCCATTGGTGGTCCGTGAGAAAATTTTGGTGGCCCACAGAGAAATGTCACCCCCAGAGCACCCCCCAAAGCAATTAATCCAGGCTGCATGGGAACACAGGTTGCACCACCCATATGGCCCACAGGAACCCTCCTCACCCACTCACTCCTTACCTGGCAAACTTGCCTGCTAAGTTGCTATTTTCCATTCTCCCCCCCAACCACCAGCTGTGTTGCTGTGCCGGGAGATTTAGATTAGCTAGAAAGCAGGAAACCATTGGATTTCTTGCTTTCTAGCTAATCTTTAGAACTTCGGCTCTGCTTTTAAGCAGAACCAAACCTTCCTTAGGACTGAAGCAGTGCAGACTCAGGTAGCCAATGGCAGAAACACAGATCTCTAAGTGAATCTGTGAGTCTGTGAGCAACTCAATCTGCCTGCCTGCTTTGCCTGATTTTGGGTAAAAGTTGCTCTTTTTTTAATAAAAAAATTCAGTATTTACATATATGATGTGTTGTGAGTTAATTTTGTGAGTTTGCTTGCTAGAAATTTGAATCCCACCCCTGCCTCAGTGTTTTCGCGTGTGTGTGTATGTGTGTGTGTGTGACAGAGAGACAGAGAGAAAGAGAAAGGGAGGGAGGGAGGGAGAGAGAGAGGTTAGATCAGATCTGTCTCTCTCTCCCACCAATGTCAGCAAATCACCGTCAGTCAAAATTCATATTAGTGGTCCCTGGGATTTAAAATTATGAGTTTGGTGGTCCCTGAGGTCCAAAAGGTTGGTGACCCCTGTTCTAGTCCAACTCCTTACTCAAGCAGGAGTATTATTCCTGAGTTGTGGGTTTTGGGGGTTTTTTTCTGCAAAATAAATTCTTTCTTTGCTAGTTATTTTTAAAGAATCACACACGTTCTCCATTCTTGATATATTAAACAGAACAGACTGCTGGACATTTGACATGATGTTTTACAGCCTCAGTATAAATGGGTGGGAACTGGGGGCTTTTTATGCTTTTCTTTCTTTCTTTTTGGAAAAAAGGTTTCAAAATTGTTTTAAAATCGAATCACAAGAATGCTAAAATACCAGAAGGCTTCCACTTAGGCTTTGATTGGTCGTTTCCAGCTGATTTATTGCTTTCCCTGGACAAATTTGGCAAGTTGAGTTCTGTACCTCCAGGTACTTTAGCCCTTCCCTGTAGGGCTCTAGCGATCTTTCCAGGATATTAACTGTATCTGTCTCCTTTATGAACCCTTTCCCATGCTCTTGCTTCACTCAAAACATTCATGTCTCCAAGAAAATGTTTCTGGTTCAAGATGGAATCTCTTTGTAGGAGAGAATCCCACTTTGTAGATTCTCTCTCTCTCTCTCTCCTTCTCCCTCTCTCTCTTCCTCCTCTCTCTCTCCTTCTCTTCTTGGTCTCTCCTTGCTCTCACTCTCTCTTCTCCTCTCTCTCTCTCTCTTTCTCTCTCTCTTCCTCCTCTCTCTCTCCTTCTCTTCTTGGTCTTCTCTTGCTCTCACTCTTCTTCTAATCTCTCTCTTCTTCTCCCTCTCTCTTTCCTCCTCTCTCTCCTCTCTCTCTTTCTCCTTCTCTTCTTGGTCTCTCTTTGTTCTCACTCTCTCTTCTCCCCTCCCCCTCTCTCCTGCCATCTTTTCTTTCTCCTCTTCCCTTTCTCCTCCTTCTCTTCTCACACGTATATCTTTCTCCCTCCTGCCCCTCCTCTTCTCTCTCCCTGTCCCTTTCTCTCTCTCTCTCCTCTGTCTCTCTCCCCTCTCTTCTTTCTCTCCTCTGTCTCTCCCCTCTGTTCCTCCCTCCCTGCCCCTTTCTCTCTCCCTCCCTGCCCCTTCCTTTCTCTCTCTCTCTCCTCTCCCTCTTCTCTCTCTCCCCTCTCTCCTTTCTCTCTCCCCTTCCCTCCTTGCTCTTGCTTCTCTCTCCTTCTTCTCTCCTCTCCCTCTCTCCCCTCTCCCTTCCTCCTCTCCCCCTTTCTTTCTCTCTTCTCTCTAGCTCCCTCCCCTGTCTTCTTTCTCTCTCTCTCTCTCTCTTCGCCTAATAAATTTATCATATCATTGTCCCTCTTGAATGGGTCAGCCCCCTGCTCCCTAATTAAGGAAGGGCATTCAGCTCTAGTGGTGTGCATTCTTCCTAGGGATTGTAAGGTGGAGTGACGTGGTGTTAGCTCCATCTGAAGACAGGCGGACTCTACAGCAGATCATGGTTCTGACCCTAATTACAAGTGATCAACATCCAGAGATGTCGTGTCCTTCATATTCACCCCCTCCGCGCTGTCCCTGGCAAGCCGCAGAGAGGAAATTCACGGATAGGGAAGACTGCACCAGAAGTTTAGCGCAGTAAGATTTATGACTAGCCTTTCCAAATATGTTGATCTCTTTAATTATAATAGTTTGGGCCTGCTGTTAGCTTTTTGTTATAATAAGGAAACTGAAATAGAACACTTGCGTGGCAAATAGAATTGAAGAAGCATTTCACCTAGGGTGGGCTGGGCTTAGCATCTAAGGCTCTCTGAAACTGGGCTTACCACACTCATTATATTTATTTTATCTTTTGAGAAAACTGATATGCCCCACTCAACTCACAGTGACACTGGGTGGCTTACAGAAATAACCCCAATTTGGTGGTGGTGGTTGTTGTTCAGTTGCTAAGTTGTGTTTGACTCTTTGCGACCCCTTTTCTTCTGACCTAGGTTTCACCAAATCACAAAACAGACTCCTTGTCCTGACAAAACCCCTTTTTATTAGGCTAATGTGAATTCCTATCATTCACATCCAGCAAAGTCCCAGCAAACAGTCTTTCAATGGTGAATTGCAACCACAGACCTTATCAGGCTTGGAGAGCTGCCAAGCTGATAGCTTCCAAGTGCAACGATGTACAAGGAAATACTTGGCGAGAAGTATCTGAGAGTCACGAACAAATCTTCACACTAATTAAAGACACTAATTGTCTCCTGCAAACCCCACTCCCCTTTTGCTCTCTTTATATACCCTATGGGAGGGGCCATTCACCATCCACCTGACTCCTGAGTCGACCCTTGTTCCTTAACTGTTTCCTTCTCCTGGCAGCTTTGTGCATACACACATAAGGACAGGCTCCAGCTATTCTTCTTCCCCACTGATCTCCGACTCTGAAGGCAGCTGATAACTGTCAGACGGCCCTGGCCCCATCTCTGCCTCCCACACAGAGCCCTCATCAGAGCCTTCCCCAGACTCCAGTACTGGCCCATGTTCCTTCCCAACCTCCTCACTGTCCGAGTCTGCCACCAGCTCCACTGGCTACTAGTGGGCCACAATACCAATGGAGCACAGCACACCAGGTCCTCCTGCCCTCAACTGTCTTCTGGAGTTTGTCCAAATTCATTGCATCAATGACACCATCCAACCATCTACTCCCCTGTTATCTTTTTCTCCTTTTGCCTTCCATCTTTCCCAACATTGGGGTCTTCTCCAAGGAGTCCTCTCTTCTCATTAGGTGGCCAAAAGTGACCTTCAGCTTCAAGATCTGTCCTTCCAAAGGACACTCAGGGTTGATTTCCTATAGGATTGACTTCTTGTAGAGTTGACCGATTGGATCTCCTTGCGGTCCCTCAAAACCCCCAATACAAAACTCAATAACTCTTGCTCCTGTCACAAGCTTCAACCAAGCCCTTGATGGATTCCATCTCTCTTATATGGAAAGAATTCTGCCAAATTTGGAAGGCTAATGACTTGTTGCTCTTGACATATTACACAATTCAAATTCAATTCAATGCCCCAAACCAGAATATGATGCTTCCAGCACAGGACTGGTTGAGTTGCTATGTGTATTCATCTGTTAAGAGAGGTTCAAATTTTTGGAAGCTCTTTCTGTAATACACTTCCTTCTTCTTACATCTACCTGGACACAGCCAGTATAAAAATATTGTGTAGTGATGGATTTTCTATCTGTAAATTCCTCCTACCATATTTGAGGTGAGTTGGAGAAGGATTACCATAATTTTAGCTTTGAGCAGAAATTGGATTTACCCAAAACACTTCTCAAGAAAAAAGAGAGATAGAGGGTGATTGACGGAGAAGTAGCATCAGAGAATTATGGAGCTTGTGATAGGCTACACAACTAAAACAGAGTACAAGGCTTAAATTGAGGAGCTGATGAACATTAAACCTTGCACTTATTTCTCATACTCATCAACCAAAACGAGGAAAACAATCTGTGAGGTTTCGTGTCTTGAACAATGTTGAAAAGTGCCAATAGGAAAAAAAGGACAGTCTTTGATGTACCGTTTCACCTCAGATTAGGTGAATTAATTAGGAAATTAAGACAGCAATAAACACAGCAAATGGACCTGTGTTTATGCATGTGTGAATGAAGCAGAGATCGAAAGAAGCCAGTTTGCTGAGCTCTTTGGAATCTCTGCTTTGTGAATTATTAAGTCGATGGAAAGGTGCACGGAATAACATTTTGAAAGCAGTACCTATATTTTTCTAACAACTATACTAGTGTTGGCACTTCTGGGCCTTAGATTTATCAGAATATTTGAAACTCTTCTATAGAAAGTACGCTGAGCAATTTCTTTTAAAGCTCTGAGCAACGTCGAAAGTGTGCTAAGCAATTGTCCATATAAAAACACCTAATAAATAAAAATGGACGTAGCATATCAATAAATTCAGGGGGCTATTAAATTGCCAGCTGAACTGAGCAGGCTTGCTGATCGTTAAATAAGAGAGACTATTTCAGATTACCAGAATTGGATTTTATGGGAAAGTAGTTTGGGGAAAAAAGAAAATAGACTCTTTTATTTTAGCCATGGGCCTTCTGCTCTGCCACATTTTAGTTGAGACAGGGGTTAAAAAGCAAGCTGTTATAATACTTTTTATCTGCTAATTAATAGCATACTTCTAAAAATAGAAAGCCTTTTAAAACACCAAATCCTGTTTTTCGGAGTCACATTTATCGTATCAAAGTTTGGCTGTTTATTGTGTTTCTTTAACCAATTGTAGGGCCTTTTTTCATGCAACATAAAAACCCAGATATCTAAAAAAATAAAATAAAGGGTACCCAAGGTAAAAAGAATATTAAATTTGATGGGAATGTTTTATGTCAACAGTAACCTTTCTGCTGGGCTCTTTAGATAAAACTGGGGAAGAGAAAGGAAAACAATAACTCCCTTGCTTATTCATCTTAGTCTAAAATCTATTTTACCTGCTGCAGTTTGTTGGCATTGTTTGATGATACGGCACCCGAGCAGAGTATTAGATTATAAGCAAAGGAGATTCCCAATTTAATAGTTACTTGTAGAAATCAAAGTATTTCCCCCCAACCCCCTTTTAATATCTCAACATCTTCCCCCAAAATAGCTGGCCCGTTTCGAATGGTGCTCTCCTAATTTATCATCATACTGCGCTTACACGTAGCGAATAAGAAGGGGGAGGGGAAGAAAGAAAAAAAGAAAGAAAAGAAAAGAAAAGAAAGAAAGAAAGAAAGAAAGAAAGAAAGAAAGAAAGAAAGAAAGAAAGAAAAAGAAAGAAAGAGAAAAAATCCTGTAAGGGAATGGTTTGCATTCTTTCCTAGCGTGATTTATTTCCGTCACAAGACTTAAATGTTATATCGCAAGGCAGATGCCTTGTCCGTATCAAGTCACGGCTATCCTTCCGTGCCTTTGATTTATTTATTTATTTTAACTCAGAGCACATGATGCTATTTTCAGATACGTTTGGAAGGCTTTTGTTCTCTGTGTTGGCACAGTGAGTTGCCCTGGTGTTGGGTGACGTCTGTTGTTTTTCCCAGTTTTCTCGTCCTGATTCTCGGACATGGTTTAAGGACATCGGCTACCAGAGGCACAATATTAGATTAAACAGGCCTCTCTGAAATGGAGAGACACTTGGATTCCCATGAGGAACGAAGGGCTGCAGAAATTAAACCAGGCTTAATACCGGTAGTAGCAACTGTGAGAGGGATCTTGTAGTGGACAACCAGTTAAATATGAATCAGCAGTGTGCGGCAGCAGCCAAAAAAGCCAATGCAATCCTAAATTGCACGAACAGGGATACAATCAAGATCAAGGGAGGTACTAATACCACTCTATAAAGCCTTAGTAAGACCACACTTAGAGTACTGCATCCAGTTTTGGTCATCAACCTATAAAAAAGATGTTGTGACTCTAGAAAGAGTGCAGAGAAGAGCAACCAGGATAGTTAGGGGTTTGGAGGCTCAAATATATGATGAATTGTTGCCGGAACTGGGCCTGGCTAGTCTAGGGAAGAGAAAGACCAGGGGAGACAGGAGAGCAGTGTTCCAATTTTTGAGGGGCTACCACAGAGAGGAGGAAGGATGAAGCTATTCTCCAAGGCACCTGAAGGCCAGACAAGGAATAATGGATGGAAACTGACCAAGGAGAGATTCAACCTAGAAATAAAGATAAATTTACTGACAGTGAGAGCAATCGAGCAGTGGAATAGAAGTTGACTTCGGAAGTTGTGGGAGCTTCATCCCTGGAGGCTTTCGAGACTGAACTGCCATCTGTCAAAAATGGTGTAGGGTCTGCTTGGGCAGGGGGTTGGACTAGATGACCTACAAGGTCCCTTCCAACTCTTAATCTGTAAACAATACATGGACAGTCTTAACCAAGTGATGGAGTTAGCATCATGGCTAAAGTGACTGCTTTGATTTAAAAAAAAGACACAATAACTTTTATTTCTACTTGGAAACCGCTTCTGGACTTTATGCTCCATGTGGGAAAAAATGAACTTTTGATTTCAGGGTTTACCGATGAGATAATAATAATAATTTATTAGACTTGCATGCCACCTCTCTCCCTAAGGACTCAGGGTGGCTAACAAAATAAAAACCATACAAATTTACAATAAAAAAGAATTAAACTAAATACAAGCCTAATGATAAAAATCAATTAAAATTTAAAATCGCTAAGAACCAACTCACCCACCCCTCAGTTAGTCCAGACCGGCCTGTTCGAAGAGCCAGGTCTCGAGGTCATGGCGGAAGGAGCAGAGGTCGGGGGCCAAACGAAGGCCCAAGGGGAGTTGGTTCCAAAGGGTGGGCGCTCCCACAGAGAAGGCCCTACCCCTGGGCACCGCCAACCGACAATGTCTAGTCAATGGTATCCCAAAGAGGCCCTGTCTGATAGGTTTGTTGTTATAGAAATGGTTAGTTTCTACTATTGTGAAAAAATGTTAAAAGTTGAGGTTTGTTGTTATTATTTTACTGCACCAAAGGAAGTGAGAAGACAATGCCTTTTCTTGTGTTTCCCCTCTTTTCTACCCTTCTCCCTTCCCTTCTCCCTCCCCTACCTTTCCTACTGTTTTCTTTTGTGTTTTTGTATCTTATAGTATTCATGAATAATAATTCTTCTTCCTCGTCCTCGTCCTCCTTCTCTTCCTCCTCTTCTTCTTCCTTCCTTCCTTCCTTCTTTCTTTCTTTCTTTTTCTTTTCCTTTTTCTTTTTCTTTTTCTTTTTTTTTCTTTTCTTCCTCTTCCTCTTCCTCTTCCTCTTCCTCCTCCTCCTCCTCCTCCTCCTTCTCTTCCTCCTCTTCTTCTTCATCATCATCTTCATCATCTTCTTCATTTTCTTCCTCCTCCTCCTCCTCCCCTTCTTCCTCTTCCTCTTCCTCCTCCCCATGTTCAGACTGGATTTGGCATTTTTGTCTACCTGTCGAGTCCTTACCAAGGACCTGAGATAGGCAGATCTGGATGTTTGATGGTATCATCGCAGGATGGAAGCTCTTCCCAGTAAAGCTGCCTTCTGCAATTGACTGATGATGAATTTGTCAATGCCGACGATGGTGTTTCAAGTGGTGCTCCAGATGCGCCTATTTCCTACTGATAGTACCCTTGCTTGCCTTTGCCATGGTCCTTCTATTTCCTATTTGTCGGCCTCTGTATTTATATCATTCTTCTTCTTATTTTCAGCTTGGAGCTCAGGGTAAGTCTGGAGCAGATTCTCTTCCCCGTAGTTCCCGTTTGGCACCGATGCCATCAGCCAGTTAATAGACAGGAAAGGAGACCGAGTTAATGACAGTTCTCTAAACAGCTGTTGCATGATTCAGCTCTGCTACCTGAGTTAATTAATCAGCACCTTGCTGGCACTTTAGCGCTTTAATATCAAATATGTTCGGCAAAGTCTTAACGGGGTGATCCCTTTCCCAGAAGAGGTTAGCTCCTGCCAAAATCTTAAAGGGAAGGAGGATTTGATCATTTTCTGCAGAGAGCAATGCTTTGGTGAACTAAATACAGGTTGTTTTTTTAAATTCCTCCCTCCTCTTTCCTTATTTGAAATTCCACATATAGGTAGTCCTTGATTTATTTCCACTGTTGTCGCTAAGTGAGGCATTTGTCAAATGAGTTTCGCCCCACTTTATGGGCTTTTCTTGCCCCGGTTGCTAAGCAAACCACGGGCAGCCCATAAATTGTAAAGTGAATCCAGCTTTTCCATGGACGTTGTGATGTGGGTCGCTGGTGGCCTGCGGAGCTGGAAGCAGAGTTGGACAGTGGGGAGGAACATGGGCCAGTCCTGGAGTCTGGGGAGGGCTCAGATGAGGGATCTACATCTGACACAGAGATGGGGCTGGGTCCATCTGGGAGTTATGTGCTGACTCTGGGGCCTCCAGAATCTGACATCAGTGAAGCAGAGGAACAGGGGGAGACTGTTTCCAGTGTGCGCTTGTGCAGAGCTGCCAGAAGGCAAGAACAGTTAAGACAAAAGGGGCAACTCAGGAGTAAGGCTTGGAGGTGATTGGCCCCTCCCATAAGACATAAAGGAGGAGCAAAGGGACAGGAGCCTTTGCAGGAAGCAACTTTGTTCATACTGGTCGGTTTGAAACCTGTAGCTCCGTGTGACTTTGTGCTCTGTTTGGTCTTGTACAGCTAATTGGCAATTTATTCATTGGCAGCATTTCAAGGAAGATAAAGGTGGGTGCTTATCAGCCTTATCCCGAAGGAATGTGGCAGACTTCTGTGGGACTATTTACAAACTGTTTGAGACTCATTGTGGGCTGTGAATGCATTGAATTTGCAGCCGTTGAAATAAAACAAAAGGTTTTTGGGACTAATATGTGTTTCTTAATGTCTCAGGAAGCCTTGGTCAGAACATGTTGCTCGTCAGGAGGTCGCAAAGGGGGATCATGTGACACCCCCCACCAAGGACACTGAGACCATCATAAATAGGACTCAGGTGTTGAACGTCTGAATTTGGATCCCGTGACCATGGGGATTGCTGGAAAGGTCATAACTGGTGACAAGGGTCCTAAGTTAACTTGGTTCAGTGCCATTGTGACTTTGAGCAGTTGCAAAACAATCACTATTATTTATAATAACTATAAATAATAACTAACTATTGAGAACTATCTGTATTAAAGAAGAACCTGGAAAGTGGCTCCCATATATTTTCTCAGATTTACCTATGATTTTCTTATTCCTGCTGGGAATAAGTATGCAAACAGCAGATGATGGGTTGTTAGCTTAATCTGGAGGATTTTAAGAAGTAACTGGACAGTCCCTTGTATGAAATGAGATAGGGTCTCCTGCTTGAGCAGGGGGTTGGACTAGAAGACCTCCAATATCCCTTCCAGCTCTGTTCTGATTGATTGAATTGAAATATACAATATACAATTTGCTTTCAGGAGGTTGACCCACACCGTTCAATCTCATGAGTGTGGAAATGACGCACGTTTGGTGTCTTACAAGAGACTCAAGAGAGAGTTGCTTCAAAGGTGTCCTCCATCTTTGGTTTTGAGCAGGAGATGTTTTGAATTCTGCCTAGTGGGTCAATAACGCATTAATGCTTCATGAGTGATAATGCAAAGAAACCTTAAACCAATGAGAATGACATCTGGGTATTTTGGTAGACTTGTGCCTTTGGATTCAGTTCTGAAATGAATGCTGGGAGCGGTTTTTTGGTTTTTGGTTTTCTGTTCAACTGTCTGTTTATAACACCTGGCTGGTTTCCAACATTTTTCATAATCCTTCTTCCACATGGCTGATAAATCGGAATGGGAATTAATTTTCAATGTTCAATTCAGACTAGAGCTGGAAGGGACCTTGAAGGTAATCTAGTCCGGT
Source organism: Naja naja (assembly GCA_009733165.1). Taxonomy (NCBI): domain Eukaryota; kingdom Metazoa; phylum Chordata; class Lepidosauria; order Squamata; family Elapidae; genus Naja; species Naja naja. Next base: position 59,043,098 of record CM019151.1, on the reverse strand, counting down.
GGTCACCAACCAGTGGGCTGGGGACCACTGGTGGTCCATGAGAAAATTTTGGTGGTCTGCAGAGAAATGTCCCCCCCAAAGCAATTAATCCAGGCTGCGCAGGAACACAAGGCTGTGCTGCCCACATGGCCCGTGGGAACACAAGGCTTGCATCACTTGCATTATGAACAACATGAGGTAGTGAGGGGAGGGGGAAAGGGGGGGGGGAGCTTGCCCCGCTCACCCCACGTGCCTGGCCTGGCCACCGGGCTGCTTCTTTCTACTTCTTTCTTCTTCTGCTTTTGGCTGCATGCAAGGAAAGCAGCAAAAGTCTTTCTTTCTCTCCCCCAAAGGCTCTGCCAGCAGAGAAGGCTCACAAAGACTCATTTCTGGTGGAGTTTGAGAAGACTTCCTGAGCCAAAGTCTCAGTCTCTGTCTCTGTCTCTGTCTCTGTCTCTGTCTCTGTCTCTCTCTCTCTCTCTCTCTCTCTCTCTCTCTCTCTCTCTCCCGAGAATGGAGCTGGTTCCTACTACCACATGTGGTGGACTTGCGCTGATGCTAAAAGATATTGGACTAAAATCCACATGTGGTTGGAAAAAATGACACAACAACATATAGACTTGAAACCTGAGATATTCCTGTTGGGAATTGTACCAGAGACACTTAACAAAGAACTGAAATATTTGATTGTTAATGTACTGACAGCTGCCAGAATTGTATTTGCTAAAAACTGGAGAAATGATAAGACACCTTCGCAGGAGGAGGTGATTAAGAAGATTTTGGACTGTGCCGAAATGAGTAGATTAACATTTGAAATTAGGGACCAAGAAGAAAAGCAGTTTTATAAGATATGGAATATGTTCTATCAATGGTTAGATTAAAAAGTTTGGTAATATATTTTTGGGAATATAAAGATAGATAGAACTGTTGAAACAATATAGAGATCATAATATGATAGAGGATTAATAATAATGATTATAGTTTTCCTGTTTGTAAATTGAGTATGAATAATGAGGAAGGCACTGTGATTTTTGACTGACCGACATACTTGAATTGATTGATCTGGTTATGGTTTATGTATGTTTATGTTTGTTACGTTTGTTTTTTTGGAAAAATAAAACCTTTATTAAAAAAAAAAAGAACGGAGCTGGAGACGGTATCCTGAGATCGCAAATAAAGAATGATAGGAAATAAGGTAGGAAAATGGTGGGGGGGATTTTCCTGCAGATTTTTTTTGGGGGGGGATTTTCCCAGGGTCTCTGGTTCACAGGATTTAAAATTATGAGTTTGGTGGTCCCTGTGGTCCAAAAGGTGTTGGCGACCCCTGCACTAGTCCATTTCAGACAATCTTCTGTCCAGCATCTTATCGAAAGCCTCTGTAACAAGCCTCTTGAAAACCTCCACTGTAAATGCTGTAGCAGTGGTGGGATTCAATTTTTTTTTACTACCAGTTCTGTGGGCATGGCATGGCTTGGTAGGCATGGCAGGGGAAGGATACTCCATTCCCTCTCCACTCCAGGGGAAGGACACTGCAAAATCCCCATTCTCTTCCCTCCCCACTAACCTGCTTTCCAGCTCCGTTCTCCTGTGCAGGGCAACCAAAGAAGACCCAGCCAATCAGCTGGGACTCAATGGGAGACAGAGAATAGATGGGGGCAGGGCCAGTCAGAGGTGGTATTTTCCAGTTCTCCAAACTACTCAAAATTTCCACTACCGGTTCTCTAGAACTGGTCCGAACCGGCTGAATACCCACCTCTGTGCTGTAGGCTGATTTTTGTTTGCTTCTTCTCATACAAAAACCACAATAACAGCAACTGTCTTGGGTAAGGCAAAGAAAAACACACTGGTTTAACGTGCATTATAAGGAGACACATTCTCATTCATTTCTTTAATTACCCCCAAGCTACTAAACTGAAAAATGAATACATCACAGAGAACTTCCAGATTATAATTTCCAATCTGACGAGGGATCCCAACATGTCCTCCAGCAAACAGATATAATTATTATTATTTCATAGTTTTATTTTTTTATTTTGTTTTATTTTTTTCTACTTTGCATGGTATACCACTGATTCCTGAAGTCTCTGGGCCCTTTAGCAAAATAATAAGAGAGAGTTTCAATTAAAAGGCATTTTGAAAAGTTAGCTGTTAAAATGACCCATTCATTCCTACCAGACACACATCTCTCCAGGACCTTCTAAAACTAACAGGAACACTGTGTTTACCAGCTTTACAATTTGAAGATTGTTCTGGTGCTCACACATTCCCCCCCTCCCCTTGAGATGTGAAGTTCATGGTCCTTTTGGGAATTGAAGCAATTTTGATGTTTCTCCTTCCTTCCTTCCTTCCTTCCTTCCTTCCTTCCTTCCTTCCTTCCTTCCTTCCTTCCCTTCCCTTCCCTTCCTTCCTCCCTTCCCTTCCTTCCTTCCTTTCCTCCCTCCCTTCTTCCTTTCCTCCTTCCAACCTTCTTCCTTTCTTCCCTCCTTCTCTCCTTCCTTTCCTCCTTCCTTTCTTCTTCCTTTCTTCCTTCCTTCCTTCCTTCCTTCCTTCCTTCCTTCCTTCCTTCCTTCCTTTCATTAGGTTTTCCACTTGGACTCATTCATTTGTAGGTTAGCTTCAATAAAATTTTCAGAGGATGGAGAATGGGTGTTTTAGCAATATGGAAGTACCTGTTTGCTAAAAATGATAGGTAGACATCTAAGCCCATGATTAGTCTAGGATGAAACTTTTCTCCAAAACTGTTCCAGGCCTTCGTTCATTTCTTTTGAGATAATTTGGATGGTGCAATACTCTTTTAGATGTGGAATTGGGTAGAAACTTTCCCTGAACTGGAGTAAATCAGCCTGCGAATGGTCAGATCTACCTTCTCGTCCTCTTTATAATGTTTTCCTGACATCTAATTAAATCAGATTTTAATTAAGTGATTAAAATTAAGTGATCACTGAATTAAGTGATAACTGTCATAACTCTTCCATGACTTCTTCGCTTCTGGTTGCTCGAAAGGCCTGGTCCATAAATTATCTGCTTAAAGGTTCCAGCTGAAAAATAAATTATGACAGAGTAGAATATCGGGTGAGCGAATGCTGATTACCAGCTAAACCAGCTTTTAAAAAAGATTATTAATTATTAATTATTATTTATTCGACTTGTATGCCGCCCTATTCCCTAAGGACTCAGGGCGGCGAACATTAAAACAGAGAAAAATTTACAATAAAACAGGATTAAACAAGTAAACAAGCCAAATAAAGTTAAAATAAAACCCAACCCACCCCCCGGGTCATTCGAGGCCGGCCTGTTGGAACAACCAAGTCTTCAGGTCCCGGCGGAAGGAGCGGAGGTCAGGGGCCAAACGGAGATCCACGGGGAGCTGATTCCAAAGGGCAGGTGCTCCCACAGAGAAGGCCCTAGCCCTGGGGACCGCCAGCCTACAATGTCTGACTGACGGCACCCCAAGGAGGCCCCTCCTATGAGAGCGAACAGGGCGATCGGAGAGTGATGCTGGCAGGAGGCGTTCCCAAGTACCCTGGACCCAAGCCATTAAGGGCTTTATAAGTTGTAACTAATACCTTGAAGGCGACCGGGAGGCAACGGCAACCAATGCAAGCCGCAGGAGGGTGTAACATGGGAGTATCGGGATACCCCATCACAGCCCAGCGCTGCTGCATTCTGCACCAGCTGAAGCCTCGGACCATCCGCAAGGGAAGCCCCATGTAGAGAGCATTGCAGTAGTCAATCCTAGAGGTGACAAGCATGAGTAACCGTTCAAGGGCATCTCGGTCCAAATAAGGGCGAAGCTGGCGAACCAGCCGAACCTGGGCAAAAGCCCCCTGGCCACAGCTCCCACATGCTCCTCCAAACCGAGCTGTGAGTCCAGGAGGACACCCAGGTTTCTCGCCCTATTCACGGGGCAACACCTCTCCCCCATGACCAAAGATGGTACATCCAATAAAGACCGAGATGCCAGTAAGAACAGCCACTCCGTCTTGGTGGGGTTGAGCTGAAGCCTGTTACTACCCATCCAGACCATACGCCTCCAGGCACCGGGACATCACGGAGAGAGCATCACTGATCTGGCCTGGGGTGGAGATATAAAGCTGTGTATCATCAGCATACTGATGATACCTCACCCCAAAACCTCGGATGATCTCACCCAGCGGTTTCATGTAGATATTGAACAGGAGAGGCGAAGGACAGACCCCTGCGGCACCCCACAAGTGAGGGGTCTCGGGGCCGACCTCTGCCCCCTGCCAACACCGACTGCGGCGGCCCGAGAGGAAGGAGTAGAACCAACGCAAAACGGTTCCCCCACCCCAATCCTCTAAGCGCTGCAGAAGGATACCATGGTCGATGGTATCGAAAGCCGCTGAGAGATCTAAAGGACTAGGACAGAGGAAAAGCCCCTGTCCTGAGCCCTCCAGAGATCATCCATCAGTGCGACCAATGCTGTCTCCGTGCTGTGTCCGGCCCTGAAGCCCGACTGATACGGATCTAAATACTCAGTTTCCTCCAGGAACAAGGGAAGCTGCTGAACCACCACGCTCTCAACAACCTTCGCTAAAAAGTGAAGGTTGGAGACAGGATGATAGTTGTTCAAAACGGCCGGGTCCAAGGCAGGCTTCTTGAGGAGGGGCCTCACCACCGCCTCTTTCAAGGCGGCAGGAAAGACTCCCTCACTCAAAGAAGTTGAACCCTTAATGGAGGTCATGGGGTCCAGTGGCTCTTGAGGGCAGTGGGATTGTCTCTGAAGGCCATCTGCTGGAAGGCTAGCGGGCTTCCTAGGCCAGTTGGTTGGCCAACATGAGAATGGACCACTGGTCTAACATCAGGGCACTGTTTTATGTCCGTATCCTTAAATCTCCTGTAAAATGATATGCCCAGATATGGTATTCAGCTGGGCACTGTTTTATGTCCGTATCCTTAAATCTTCTGTAAAATGATATGCCCAGAGATGGTATTCAGCTGGTTCGGACCGGTTCTGCCATATCAGTTGCAGAAATTTTGAGTAGTTCAGAGAACTGGCAAATACCACCTCTGACTGGTGCACATGCTCACATTTTTTGGCAAAATGGTGGTGGGATTATTTGAAACCCACCACTGGATATGCCGTTCTGTTTTCAGTTAGCAGGAAATGGAAGATTTGGACTGTCAACATCATCTTAGATTGTTGACGTCCATAAAATTAGATTCACATTTCAAAGGAACAATTAGGCTAGGCTTGCAATGACATTAATTAATGTACGAAACGAATTCCCTGAACAACTTTCCTTCCAGAGGTCAGCCTGTGGGGGTCACATTCAGCAATTAGATTGCTCCTAAACGTATTAATAAGTGCAGACACCCAGCCATCCTCTACTGCTAAAGCACTTGTCAAAGATTATTTCGATGCTCGCAACATGTGGAGACAACACGAGAGAAAAACTGCCTCTCACAATCTCAATGCTTTCCTTACATTGTGGGGGAAAAAACAGATGGATTTAACTAGCCCTATATCATCCATGAAACTCAAATACTTGGCCACCTAATGACTCACTGGAGAAGAGCCAAAACTCAAATACTTGGCCCAAAGGACTCACTGGAGAAGAGCCAAATGCTGGGAACGATGGAGGGCAAAAGAAGAAGGGGACGACAGAGAAGGAGGGGGCTGGATGGAGTCCCTGAAGCAATCGGCGTGAGCTTAAATAGACCCCAGAAGATGGTAGAGGACAGGAAGGCCTGGAGGAATGTTGTCCATGGGGTTGTGATGGGTTGGACACAATGTCAGGGCTCCAACAAACCCCCCTCATTCAAAGCAAAAGTCTCTAGCCGCATCTCAGAAAAAGTAAATTGGTTTATTAGAAATTTCCATGTTGTTGCATGGCTGGGTGCAGCCAGTACTAAATCACATCACACTTTTCCCCCTTGACCCTGGTCTTTCCCCCACCCCCTGGATGTGACTTCTCCAATAGGACACATCAGTCTCCAAGAGTCATGCATCATGCTCTCCAATACCCTCCTTATGCTCCAACAACTGTGGGCTGCTGAGTTGATATCTAGGCATTTAAGGAATGCCTTGTTTTCCCCCACTCCCTTTTTCTGGCAGCTAAGGAGTATCTTTTTAGTTGACACACAACTTTGCAACTAACAATAACAACAACATCATCCAGATGATATGGACAACCAAATTCGCATTTGTCATAGATGTGTCCTCTCTATAAGTGGCCCAACATAAAATCCCCAAATTGTGATTGCGTGTGTGTGTGGAGGGCCTGAAAAACAAACTAACCAACACATAGTGACAGAACCTACAATGGAAGTTTTGCTGCGACAAATGAAGTAAACATAGATAAACGTTTGTAATCTTCCTGTTAAGGTTTCAGATTTTTGGATCACTACGGTTTGAATTTTACCCCTGTGTTCCTTTTCAATTCTTTTCCTGGAACATGATTTGAATGTGCCATATACCATAAATAAATACATAGATAAATCAACAATATAGTGCAGTCATAAGCCGTGTTCAGATTAACTATTGAGGGGAAAATAAAGCCGAGGCTACAACTGTCAGTATTAAATGTAAAAGTGTGTAATACTTGGGTGCCAAGGGTTTATATATCCAGTTGTGTTATAAAGCCAAGAAGGTTATCAGGAATAGCATTCCTATTTTGGGGGGGGTTGGTGGGTGGGAATTTATATTCCAATATAACGGTGTCTGCACGTGTCCAACAGCCACCATATGTGTCTCTGTGTATGTAATTAAATCTTAATAATAAAAAAAACCTGGCTTAAGCTTGCTCTGCGTAGATGTTCATGCTAAAGTAAAAGCAGGATTCTTCCTTAATCCCTCCTGAGCTGCAGGCTGGTGTGTGTGTATGTGTGCGTATTTAAACACCGCAGATAAAAAGAGACTTCTCTTCTTAATCCAGCATTTCAACTATGGCTTACTTTCAAATTTGCACTATATAAATACACGTCTCTTCACTCTGCTCCTCCGAGGAGTGTGTTGTTGAAAAGAAAGGACAGATTTATTCCCTCTTTGTCGAAAAGGTTCCTTGTTGTAACTCAGGAAGAGAAAGGGGGAAAAAAGCCCTTTGCAACGGAAACGATCCACTAGGCTACAAGTTTGCCTTTTATTTCAAAAATATGTTTATGATTAGGAGGTATGGAATGCCCACCATTGTTAAATACCAGCATCTGTTTCAGGGAGTTAGTTATGTGGTTGGTATATTTTTCTAGAATAGAATAGATACAGATTAACAGAGTTGGAAGGGACCTTGTAGGTCATCTAGTCCAACCCCCCACCCAAGCAAACCCTATACCATTTCTGACAGATGGCAGTCCAGTCTCTTCTTGAAAGCTTCCAGTGATGAAGCTCCCACAACTTCTGAAGGCAACTTCTATTCCATGGGTTGATTGCTCTCACTGTCAGATAATTTCTCCTTAATTCTAGATTGAATCTCTTCTTGATCAGTTTCCATCCATTATTCCATGTCTGCCCTTCGGGTGCTTTGGAAAGCAGATTGACCCTTTCTTCCTCTCTGTGGCAGCCCCTCAAGTATTGGAGACTGCTCTCCTGTCTCCCCTGGTCCTTCTCTTCCCTAGACTAGCCAGGCCCAGTTCCTGCAAGCGTTCATCGTATGTTTTAGCCTCCAGTCCCCTAATCATCCTGGTTGTTCTTCTCTGCACTTTTTCTAGAGCTGCAACATCTTTTTTTATAGTGTGGTGACCAAAACTGGATGCAGTGGTGTGGTCTTACTAAGGCTTTATAGAGTGGTATTAGCATCTCCCTTGATCTTGATTCAATCCCTACTGTTAGTGCAATTTAGGATTGCATTGACTTTTTTGGCTGCCCCCGCACACCGTTGGCTCCTATTTAATTGGTTGTCCACTAAGACTCCAAGATCCCTCTCACAGTTGCTCTAGATCTGGAAGTGCTGAGGTTGGGACAAGGAAGGGTTGCAGAGGGATCTCATCTTCCACCGTTTCCCCATTTTTTTTGGAAAATAATTGCTGGTTGACCTAATTTAATTAACTCCAATCGTGTTTACAGACCTCCTTTGATATGTGGATTGGGTCTGGATAACTAACCTGGGGGTTTGAGGAAGTTTGAGTAAAAGATTTTCTTCTGTTTGCTCTTTTTACTTGATTTAGTTTCAGCTTACCTAGTGGAAATGCTGCTTCTCAGACCGTTGTGGATTCTGTAAGTGCTTTAAGGGAAGATGGAAACGGTATAAAGAATAAAATATATGTTGATACAGAGCTTCTGACAGGGGAAAGGAGAGAACTTGAACAAACGATTGTGGAGTTGAAATTATTTCCCCTGAAGAATTGCATTTTGCAGTTGACTAAGAGAGAAATAAAAGAAGTACAGCAGTTGTTTGTAAAAGCAAGATTGATCAGACATTTCTTGCCTACGGTTCTTATGGAAAGCTGTCTCAAGTTATCTGTTATTATATTTTATTTTATTCCAAAGGAGTCACATTTTAAGGGAAAGATGTCTCTTAAGCATCAGGGCACTAAACTTCTAGGATTCACCACAATTTTTGTATAAGACACACCGGCTGCCAAGGATTAGCAGGAATAATAACAACAGTATTAACTATAATACAGTCATCTCAAACTGGAGCATATAAATTTAATTAACAAATATTCAATAAATAAATAAACCACAATACCTATGGCTATTGCATCCAAACGCATGAGCTTTTGTTGCTGTCAAAGGAACATTTTGTTTTCTTTCTGAAATATAACCGGTTAAGCCCATGAATTGCATGAAGCAAAAAATGGACAACAATAACAAAATTCATCTGCATTTGCACACTTGATACAAATCCATCTCCATGTTTGAATAATAGCCCAGAGTAGAAGTTACTTTCGAAAGCAAGAGAATTATTTTTCCCCTTAAAGTAAATGGTAGCCTCTGGAGAATGGGGATTAAAGGAAAAGATTAAATTGTTAATTTTAGTTAAACACTGAACCTAAAAATAACATGTTGAAATTTAAAAAGCATATTCTCAAATAAATGGTAATATTAATAGTGAAAAGTCTGGCTTCTGATGGCTTTTCGAAATGCCAAAGAGTCAGAGGTGAAGTGAGACTCCAGTTCCACCATCTAGAGCAACCTAGAGAAGGACCTTCTCATCGTACAGGAGAATGATTGGCTGTAGGAGGTGACCAGGTTGAGCCCAAGGGAGGAGGCGTCAAACACATCACTGGTCTCGAGTCCCTGCATGTCCACAAGAGATTTAAGTCCAGCCCTTTTTGAAATCCATTGACTCTTATCTACCAGGGGTGGGCTTCAAAAATTTCAGCAACGGGTCCTCTGCCTGGTTGCTGGGTGGGCGTGGCCATGCTGGGCATGGCCTACTTGGCCTCCTGTACCACTCTGGGGGGGGGGGAACCGTTTTCGCCTTCCCCAGACTCCGGAGGCTTTCCTCAAGCCTCTGGGATGGCAAAAACTACCTCTCCCGGGCTCCGGAGGCCCTTCAGAGGCTGGAAACGGGCCCATTTCTGGACTTCTGGAACTTCCATGAGGCCCGTATTTCCCCCTCCTTGAGCCTCTGTGTGGGCCCTGCACTTATCTTGCATCCAAAAACAGGCTGCATGGAGAATCCTGGGAGGGGCAGGGTGGGGTGGGAGGGACCAGGGGTGGGATTTGGCGGTTCACCGAACCAGCCATAATGTTAGCTACGGGTCCACCTGAACCCAGGCAAACCCGTAGTAGCTTACCCTTGTTATCTACCCCCAATTTGCTTTGTGTCAGTGTTCCAGACTCTCCAGACAATTCAGAACTCTGAGACAAAGTCCATCAAAGTAAGAATCTATTAGAGAAGTCACGAATCTTGATTTAGGTTCTGGGCTGCCACTTTGACTGTTAGTAGTTCAGGTTCTTGTCGAGAGCTCAAGATTGATCTGAAGTTGATGGGAATGATTTGTCATTTCTCCGAACTGCACAGAATAATAACCAGTTCTATAGAACCAGTCCGAACCAGTAGAATCCCACCTCTGAGTCAGATGTATGTGGTGGGGGAATATTTACAGATTAAAAGAGTTGGAGGGGACCTTGTAGGTCATTTAGTCCAACCCCCCCACCCAAACAGGAGACCCTACACCATTTCTGACAAATGGTAGTCCAGTCTCATCTTGGCTTTGGAGACGGTTTGAGTATCCCAAGAGAAGCACATAAATGTGGCTGAACGATTTGCCTGTGTCCCATTCTTCTACTTCTTTCTTTCTGTGTTTTTCTTCTTTTCCATTATAAGAAGCAGATTTAGATAGCTGGGGGGGGGTCAAAAAAATCTGTGAGTGGGAAACTACAATGTTACAACTTGGGGGAAATGATTAAGGACCAATTCATGAATTCATTGGAATTAAATTTGCTGGCCTTTCTTGCATAGTTCTGATTACAGTTTTGTAGCATGGAAGCTGGTTTTTTAAAAAAATTATTATTGTTATTATTCTGAATTTTGCCAGGAGAGAAAATGGCCAGAAATGTACTTGGCTGAACTCTGCAAGAGAAGAAAGCTTTCCATTCTGCCTGCGAGGCAGCTCCCAGATGGTGTCCTCACCTCTTGCCTTTCTTGGGATAATCCTCTGCATCTGGACAGTTGGATCCCTCTTTCCAATGTGACTTTTCTTAAATGTGGGCAGGCGTGCCATTTGTGCCAAGATGTGCTGAACCAACTTCTTGGATCAAGAGATCCTGGCTGCCCTGTTTCTGGAATAGAGCTTAGAGTTGAAGGCAATGTAGGTCAGGGATAAAGAAGGCAACAATTCTCCCTTACTTGGTATATATATATATATATTTTAAAAATGTTTTAATGAGTCCATTAAATGGAAAGATGTCATATGTCAGCATCTATGGAGCCTCGGTGGTGCAGTGGTTAGAGTGTAGTACTGCAAGCTACTCCCACTATAATATGGCAGATCGAATCCCACCAGGCTCAAGGTTGACTCAGCCTTCCATCCTTCCAAGGTGGGTAAAATGAGGACCCAGATTGTTGCGGGCAAGAGGCTGACTCTGTAAACCGCTTAGAGAGGGCTGGAAAGCACTGTGAAATGGTATATAAGTCTAAGGGCTATTGCTATTGCTATCTAGCATGCTGTTTATTTGTGGCGATGCCTTTAGCCCAGTGGTGGGATTCAACTTTTTTTTACCACCGGTTCTGTAGACGTGGCTTGGTGGGTGATTAATTGTCCTCACTGTCAGGAAATTTCTCCTTAGTTCCAGGTTGCTTCTCTCCTTGACTAACTTCTATCCATTGCTTCTTGTCCTGGTGCTTTGGAGAATAGGTGGGCTCTCCTCTTCTTTGTGGCAACCCCTGATATATTGGAAGACTGCTATCATGTCACCCCTTAAAGACTGAAACCATAACTTATCCCAAAGCCTTGAGTTTATGGTTTTCCTGTTATCCTCATTCTCTTCCTCCCTTCCTCTCTTTCGGCATACACATATCCAACTTAAGTAAATACTGAAGCATCTGTTGTGGTTCGCTGGCAGCTGGTGCAGACGGCAGCGGAATCAGACAGTGGGGAAGAACAGGGACCAGTCAAGGAGTCTGGAGAAGAATTGGACAATGGTCCTGCATCTGATGCAGGGATGGGGCCAGGAACATCTGGGAGTGGGTTGCTGACTCCAGAGCCTTCAGGGTCTGGCAGCAGCGAGGCACAGTAACAAGAGGAGTCTGTTCCCAGTGCACGTGTGTGCAGAGCTGCTAGAAGGTGAGAGCAGCTGAAGCAGAAGGGGTGACTCAGGAGTAAGGCTGGGAGGTGATTGCCCTTCCCATAAGGGATAAAAGTCAGCCCAAGATGATGAAACCTTTGCAGGAAGCAAAGTCATTCGCTCAGTTCTGAGTCCTCCTTGAACCTCTTTGTACTTCGGTTGGTTTTCTTGTACTTCAGCTGGTTTCTTTTCTAGTTAATTTGATACTTCTGTTTTTGGCAGCACTTCACAGAACTGAAAGGTGGGTGCTTATCTCGGGATTGTTTGAGATTCATTACTGGCTGGGAATGAAAACAATTCCCAGCTTTGCAATAAAGTAGGTTTTGCTTTAAAAATAAGTTTGTGCATCATTACGGTTTATGAAGCCTGGGTCAGAACAGCATCAGACCTAATCATTGTAATAGAATACTATACATCCCATTATTGGGAATTTAGATATCTATATTTTTGAAGAAAAGGTTTGGTAAGCAATCTGAAAACTGTTTCAGGTTGATAAATCGGTTATGAATGAGAAAGTATTGATGAACTTGATATTGTTAATTAGGTCTCTGGTGCATTTCCAGATCAAGCATATTAGGGCCTGGTTTGATCTCTCTCAATCCTGGCACCTTTAAGGTGAGGGAGACTTTAACTCCCAGAATCATCCCTGGCCAGCATGTGAAACAAAGATCTAGACGTTTGTCAAGAGGTGAAGCAGCAAATAAGAATGTGGCTTTTCATAGCACTGGGTCCTGTTTGACGAGATTGGCCAATCGCAATGTCTGTCAACTTCAGCAAGTTGAATTCTGGGAATTGAAGTCCTCCTATCTTAAAGGTGCCAGTGATACGTGGACTCAAACTCAAAGAGCTTTGGTGGCTCAGGCTGTTAAATGCCTGCTCTTAAGATCCAGCTGTCTACAATTACTGTAGGCTCGAATCCCACCAGGCTCAAGGTTGACTCAGCCTTCCATCCTCTCGTAGGTATTGTTAAATTGAGGAGGCCCAAGCATTGGGTTGTGTAGCCCTGACTTAAAGCACTATTGAAGCTATGGAACATTGCTCTCCATCTCCCAAAGCCAAAGGGTCCCTGTTTTTCTACTTGCATTTTTTATGTGATTTCAAACTGCTAGGTTGGCAGAAGCTCGGACAAGGAACGGGAGCTCACTCCATGACGTGGTGCCAGGGATTTGAACCGAACTGCCGACCTTTCTGATAGACAAGCTCAGCATCTTAGCCCCTGAGCCACCGCGTCCCTTTGTAAAGAAGATTAAAGCACCTTAAAAACAAGACAATTGGAAGGAAAACCAGGTCCTCAGGATCTTGTAAAAGTGTGTTAAAATGGGGGCCCATCTTATCTCCATAGAGAAGATGTTCTACAGGGAGGGAGCCACCACAGAGAAGGCCCTTCTTCTTGGTCCCACTAGAACAGGGGTATCAAACTCATGTCATCACGATGGTGTTATGTGACGTATCAGGACTTTTTTCCCCTTCACTAAACTGGGCATGGGTGGCCAGCATGTGATGCATTGGGCCCATGGGCTGGGAGTTTGACAGCCCTGGACTAGATGGACCTTCTTAAAAGATAAGACCCATAACGTTCCTTCCTCCCTTCTCTGGCAGGTCAGGTAACTATGACTGGGAAAAGCTTGTCCTTCGAATAATGTTTGGTAATATTTCTTATTTTATCAATAAGCGTTGAGAATCTACACATCCTGGTTATCATCTGTGTAGTCTTGAGTTTGAGATCAGTGGCCTGCAGCTATAGCTCGGTTTTCAGCATTGTTCATAATCAGATTTCTTGTTCTGACCTAGGCTTCCCCAACAGCATGAAGCCGACTCCTCATCCTGATAAACCTGTCACACCCCTTTGGAGACTGACTCTGAGGGAGAGGAGGAACAGACGACAGGGAGTGGAAGTGTGGCTCTGGAGGTTGTGGAGGAGGCTGGGGAAGGGCAGAGGCCGGCTGAGCAGTCAGAGGAGGACCTGGGCCCATCCCCTCTCCATCCTAGGGCATGCAGGGAGGAGAGGATAAGAGAGAGACGTGAATGGAGTGGTCTACGGGGGAGGAAAGGGCCTTGATCCTCTTAATGGGCTGCAGCTGTGACAACTGGATAAGAGGACGGGCATGCGTATGGGCCAGTGCTGGAAACAAAGCGTGAAAATACCTCTAGTCTGTCATTCCTCTCTGAGTTTGGCGTCCTTCCCAGTGTGTGTTCTGTTATCTGTGGACGTCTTCCAGCCCTTATCTTGCCTGGTTTGTATTGTTTTTTCCCTCCTTTTGTAACTGCTTGTGTGGAAGTTTTTTGTCTTCCATCAAGGATATTTGGAGCTTGGAAGCAAAGTGAAGGAATAAAAGAGGCTTCATTGGGTTTTTGTGACTGTGTTTGTTTTGTATCCTCCCTCTGGGTCATCACAAAACCCCTTTTATTTAATTTACAGTGAATTCCTCCCCAGCAAAGTCCTGGCCAACAGTCTTTTTAAAATAGTTCACAATTACAGACCTTTATCAGGCTTGGAGAGTTGCCAGTCCGATATCTTTCAGATGCTACACTGTAGCAGGCAATACTTGGCAAGAAGTCAGACAGGTCTTCACCCTAATGAATTGAATTAATTGTCTCCTGAAAACCCCACTCCCCTTTTGCTCCTCTTTATTCCCTACGGGAGGAGTCATTCACCATCCACCTGAGCCTTTACTCCCGAGTCAACCCCTTGTTTCTTAGCTGTTCCCTTCTCCTGGCAGCTCTGGGCATGCACATACTGGGAACAAGCTCCAGTTGTTCTTCTGCCCCACTGATCTCCGACTCCGAAGGCAGCTGATAACTGTTGGACCGCCCTGGCCCCATCTCTGCCTCCAACGCAGAGCCCTCATCAGATCCTTCCCTAGACTCCAGGACTGGCCCATGTTCCTCCCCAACCTCCTCATTGTGCAAGTCTGCTGCCAGCTCCGTTGGCCACTGGTGGGCCACAACAATTCTCTGTACAGGGATATGGGTATTAAATGATGAGAACGTGCATTACTGCATCATAACCATGGTGTGCGTTGAGAAGTCATGTGTGGAAACTCACTTCCTTTATTATTCCATACCAGTGTCCATGGCAAATTCTTACATCTCTATCACTTTCATCTCCAAGAGCTCAGGAAGACCAGGACTGTAATATAAATCACCATTGTCGGTGAAATGGATAATATTTCTCAGCAGGGATTGAGTCTTTAAGAGACATGGGTTGTGTTCTTAGTGTTTTCAAACAACAAATAGAGGGTATTATTTATATTTCTTAAAGGCAGATGGTAGTTTCTTATCATTAACACAGTATTGTAGTAATTACTTCAGCAACACAATCTAACCTAATGTGTATTAGTTTTGTTTTCTATAATCTAATATGCATTAATACTGCAACAGGCTGTGCTTACTAATGACTACATTAATACATACTATGTGCATATTATAGTACGTAGCTTTATTTATATTGCATAATTTTCTCTAATGTGTTTTGGTTGACAATCAAAATCCGTAATAAATTACAAAGTGAAGTGGCCTGGCTTGGAGCACATTGTCTATTTGGCTGCTCCACATAAACTGTCCAGAATTGCTGATTGAAATTATTAATGTAATTTAAGATTATCACCAGGCATTTTTGGTTTTTTTAGGGTTGGGGTTTTTTTTTTGGAACCATAAAAATTAATGCTTGTATTTCAAGTGTGAAGTCGTTAAAGAAGTAAGATCACAGCTGGCTCCTTATTTGATACGGGTTGACTCCTAAAAAGATGAAGAAAAGGAGACTTTGTTCTGCTCTGCATTATGTAAGTTAATCAGAATGGAGCTGGAAGGGACCTTGGAGGTCTTCTAGTCCAACCCCTTGTTCAAGCAGGAGACCCTAGACCAAGGGCATTCAAACTTGGCAAGTTTAAGACTTGTGGACTTCAACTCCCAGAATACCTGAGCTAACATGACTGGAGGAAGAATTCTGGGAGTTGAAGTCCACAAGTCTTAAAGCTGTCAAGTTTGAAGGCCCCTGCATTAGATCATTTCAGACAAGTGACTGTCCAGTCTCTTCCAATGATGAAGCATAACAACTTCTGAAGGCAAGTCATTCCACTGGTTAATTGTCCTTATTATTAGGAAGTTTCTCCTTAATTCCAGGTTGCTTCTCTCCTTGATTAGTTTCCATCCATTGCTTCTTGTCCTGCCTCCTGGTGCTTTGGAGAATAAGTTGACCCCCTCTTCTTGGTGGCAGCCCCTGAAATATTGGAAGATTGCTATGCTGTCACCCCTGGTCCTTTTTTTCCTCTTGATTGGCCAAACCCAATTCCTGCAACCGTTCTTCATATGTTTTAATCACCTTAGTTGCTCTTCTCTCCCCTTTTTTCCCCAACATCTCAACATCTTTTTTTGCAATGTGGTGGCCAAAACTGGAGGCAGCATTCCAGGCATGGCCTTACTAAGGCTTGATAAAACGGTACAGATACTTCACGTAGTTTTGATTCTATGCTTCTGTTTATACAATCAAGGCTTGTGTTGGCTTTTTTTGGCTACGTTTTCGTGGGAAAGAAGGACAGAGCTCCCATCGAATTTCGCTTAAAGTGAGATTGTGGGTGCTTGCTTAACAAAACATCCATGGAATGTTGATGGAAGGGCAAATTGAGGCCTCTGGAATTTTCACACGTTGGGGTAAGCGATAGACATTTATCTAAAATATGCAGCTGCCACTGAATATTGTTGCTGTGTGCTTCAAGTACACGAAAAAGAATTGTCATCCTCAGTGAGATGATTCATACATTTATGTAGGCGAAGGGGCACAGTAGGACCCCAAGTTATCATCTAAAGTCATGTGTGGTGACTCTAGATAAGTATCATTTTTTTTATATAAGAGGGATGGTTGGAAGAGGAAAAAAATCTCCAGAGAGAAAGTTTTACATCTGAATTGACAGCCTGCAGGCAAATGACTGCGTTAATTGCTCTATCTCTCCTAAGAACAAATACACCTGTAAACATGCATGCAACTAGATGTTTAGAAGCGAAACAAGGCCTCCCTTCCTGTATAGTTGCAAGAAGGGTTTCTGTAAACAAGCACGATGCAAAAGCTCAAAAAGGGGAAGTTCTATTATTATTTACACTGTTCTTGCTCCAGGTGTGTGAACCTCAGGGTTTAGGTGGAAGTGGGTGAGGTTTGGAAAAAAATTCAAAGTGGGGCAATTAAACCCAAGAAGAACTTCCATCCAGCTTGTAAGCTTCTGCTCCATCCATCCATCCATCCATCCATCCATCCATCCATTGATCCATCAAAACATCTACCCATCAATCCATCCATCAATCAATCTACCCATCAATCCAATCTACCCATCCATCCATCCATCCATTGATCCATCTCCATCATCATCTATCCATCCATCTCCATCCCATCTCCATCCATCCATCATTCCATCATCCATTTCCATCCATCCACCCATTCATCAATCTACCCATCCATCTATCCATCCATCCATTGATCTACCCATTTATCCATCCCTCCATCCATCCATCCATCCATCCATCATCCATCCATCATCTGCCCATCCATCCATCATTATCATCCATCCATCTCCATCCATTCATCAATCTACCGATCCATCTATCCATCCATCCATCAATCTACCCAACCATCCATCCATCCATCCATTGATCTACCCATCCCTCCATCCATCCAATTATCCATCCATCATCCATCCATCTCCATCCATCCATTTTCCATCTATCTCCATCCATCCATCCACCATCATCATCCATCCATCTATCCATCCACCATCTCCATCCATCCATCCATCCATCCATCCATCAATCTATCCATCCATCTATCCATCCATCAATCTACCCATCCATCCATCAATTTACCCATCCATCTATCCATCCAACCATCTACCCATCCATCTATCCATTGATCCACCCATCCATCTGTCCATCTATCCATTGACCCATACTTCCATCCATGTCTGGAAGTAAACCACCAAGCACAGAGAGCATCAAGGATCCCACAGTTCTCCTCCTCTCCTCCTCCTCTTCCTCCTCCCCTCCTTCTCCTTGTCCTCCTCCTCTCCCTCCTCCTTACCAAACCCCCCTTCCTTCCATTACCTAGTTTGGGTAATGAAACATCTGCAAGAAAACAAACAAGCTCAGCGAGCGCTAAGGAACACATCCTCCTCCTCCTCCTCCTCCTCTCTGCAAAGCCCCCTCCCTTCTAGCACTGATGATATAACCTAGTTTGGGTCATGAGACGTGTGTAAGAAAACAAGCCAGCTCAGGGAGGACTTAACAGTTGAACCTTAAACCTATGCAAATTCCCTTCTGTTGGATCTTTCTCTACTCTCCGTTACTTCAGGAGACTTTTCTGATAGTAAGAAAAGGTTCTGTAAGGTCCCAAAAAATTTCTAAAGGAATGGATGAATCTATACAGTGGCTCTTCTTGTCTCACCTTGACACACTACTTAATTCACTTAAACCTGGGAACATTTATGGATAGATAGATAAATAAATAAGGAATATTTTGAGATACCAGAAATTGCATAGTCTGGAATAATCATAACAACAACAACAATAACAACAATAATAGAATAAAAACTTGTTCTCTAGGCAGGGAAATCTTGAAAAAAGGTATTTGACAGCCATATTTTATCTCAACCTCTTGCTGCTAACAGCCATTTTTGGCACAGTGGGCCTGTGCTATTAAAAAACCTTCCATCATGCTTGTTCACGATTTAGCACTCATAAAAAGTAGTAGATCAGAAGGAAACATATCCATCCATTATAATTATTGTACTTTCCTGATCTCACCTTTAAAAAAAACACACTTCCCTTATCTGCCTCCGTAGTGCTTATTTTAAAGCATAAGACTGACGCGGTCAGCTTAAAAACAATTAAAAAGCAAAATGTATGGTTCCAAAAGAACATAATTTTGCATGATTTACTGTTTGGCTTGTTGTTGTTTTTTTGCTAAGCACTCCCCAATTCCCATCCTAACATTTGGTAAATAACTAAATTGAAGAGTTTTGTAAGCCAAAATAACATGTTTCCCTCTCTTAATGGCTAGTTGGAGAAAAAAAATTCAATAGCATGAGAAGCAACAACCATTTTTCCCCCAATTTCAAAATCATTTTTCTTTAAATATTTAACATTAAAAACTTCTCCTAGGTACTGAATATTTAAAGAAGACTGAAACTGCTTAAATACATCGACAAAAATAAAATAAAATAAGGAAGTTAAACAAGGTTGTTGGCAGGTTAAACTGTGCCAAATAAGGGGGATTCTAGATTCTCACTTAAAAGAATATACTAATTTCTACAAACCTCTGCCTCAAATAAAACAATAAAAGAAATATTTTCTTTTTACCTATTTTGATGTGATTATTGAAAGCCTGCCTTACTTCTGTTTGAATTTACATGTACTTCAAAGTTAGCCATGGAGTTTTCATGAAAGCTATTCAGACTGATAGAACCCCAATGACGGGGCCATTTCTTCTCCTTAATTTTTTTTTTAAATCTAATTTTTGTGTGTGATTATGTCCAGGGTTCTATGTCACTTTTTGAAGTCCCTGAAATGAAGTCCCTATATGTCCTGAAATATGAATTAAAATAATAAATGATTCAACCATAGATCTCTAAAATGTAAACCTTAATGCACTAGAATAATACCAAAGGTTTATTATCTCTTAAAAGAAGTAGTTGGCATATTTCTCATGGGTTCACATTGACTAAAGGTCTTTCTTCTAGCCCTACTAGAAGACTAAGAATGGGGCAAATTGTCTCTCTTTGCTATATTAAATTTCAGTCTTTTGTCATGTTAGGATCTTGGGATTCCTTTATGCTTTCAAAATGTGATTTAGAATAGAATGGAATAGAATAGAATAGAATAGAATAGAATAGAATAGAATAGAATAGAATAGAATAATAGAGTTGGAAGGGACCTGTGAGGTCTTCTAGTCCAGCCCCCTGCTCAAGTAGGAGACCTATACCATTTCAGACAGGTAGCTGTCCAGACTCTTCTTAAAGACCTCCAATGATGGAGCACCCACACCAGAAGAACAGAAGAACAAAAGAATACCAGAGTTTGAAGGGACCTTGGAGATCATCTAGTCCAACTGTACACCATTTCAAATAGGTGGCTGTCTCTTCTTAAAAACCTCCAGTGATGGGAGCACCCACAACTTCTGAAGGCAACTTCTGTTCCACTGCTTAATTGTCCTGACAGTTAGGAAGTTTCTCCTTAATTCCAGGTTGCTTCTCTCCTTGATGAGTTTCCATCCATTGAATCAGAATAGAGCTGGAAGAGACCTTGGAGGTCTTCTAGTCCAGCCCCCTGCTCAAGCAGGAGACTGTCTACTAATTCAGACAAATGGTTATCCAATCTCTTCTTTAAAACTTCCAGTGTTGGAGCATTGACAACTTCCAAAGGCAACTTCTGTTCCACTGATTAATTGGTCTCATTGTTAGGAATTTTGTCCTTAATTCCAGGTTGCTTCACTCCTTGCTTAGTTTCCATCCATTGATTCTTGGCTTTCCTTGTGATGCTTTGGAAAATAGGCTGACCCCCCCTCTTCTTTGTGGCAGCCCCTCAAATACTGGAATACTGCTATCATATCCCCTCTGGCCCTTCTTTTCATTAAACTAGGCAACTGTTCTTTATATGTTTTAGTCTTCAGTCCCCTAATCCTCCTGGTTGCTCTTCTCTGCACTCTTTCTAGAGTCTCAACATCTTTTTTACATTGTGGCAACCAAAACTGGATGCAGGATTCCAAGTGTGGCCTTACCAAGGCAGATACTTTCAAAATGTGGCTTTGCTTATAGTTAAGAGTTGAGACATGGATTATTTAAGCTTTCACCTGAATATGTATAAATCAAGACATGGAAATATGATCGTTTGCTGCAACACACCGTTTGTTAGAAAACTGATTCTTAACAAGTAGACAAGGATAAT
Source organism: Naja naja (assembly GCA_009733165.1). Lineage (NCBI taxonomy): Eukaryota > Metazoa > Chordata > Lepidosauria > Squamata > Elapidae > Naja > Naja naja. The sequence continues at coordinate 59,022,499 of CM019151.1, read as the reverse complement.
AAAACATCACAGAAAATGTTAAATGAGATAATTGAAAGAAGAAAGGGAAAATACTTTATCAAAATATAACAGAAAATGTAAAAAAAACAAGAGTTACTTGTTGAAGAATTTGAGGGGGTGGAATCTGTAAAGAATAAGGGCCTGTTTTAAAGCAGCAGTGATAAATTTTGGAAAGACAAATATAACAAAGGTTAGGCTAAAAGAAAAAGAACCAGCTCTGTTTTTTCTTAATATATGGATTAAAAAAAAGCTTTGAGGCATTGGTGGATAATATTAGCATATTAGGAGTAATTGCAATGAATATGGAAAAGGTTAAACAGGAGGATATTACATTTTATTTTATGGTAATGGCATACCAAAAAAAAAAGATCAAAAGGAAACATCCCCATTAAAACTTTGAGGTGAGACAGTTAAAATGTGAACAAACAAGAATTGGGGTAGGAAACCTGCAAGGGGAAAAAGTAAATATAATTCAATGAATGAGAATTGGAAAATAAATGAAGAATCCAAATTTATCTAATGAAGGATAATGTAAAAGAGCAAGCAAGGGTAGAAACAAGTTACAGAAGAAACGAGAGGCGGAGGGAACAATTAATCTAATCATGGGAAAGAAAAGCAATTTAAAAGAAAGTAGGACAATTACATTTCTACATACAGTGCATGACAAATCTGGTCCTATAGAAACACAGACTGACACAGCCCTTAAAATCCTTAGTGTAAGTAAGTCTTTATGGCAGAAGACCTCTCTCTTTCTCTCTAATTAACTCTTACTCAAAGTCTTCCTAAATAGAATAGAATAGAGTAAAATAGAATAACGGAGTTGGAAGGGACCTTGGAGGTCTTCTAGTCCAACCCCCCACCTAGGCAGGAAACTCTACACCACTTCAGACAAATGGTCTTTATCCACAGTGGTGGGATTCAAATAATTTAACAATCGGTTCTCTGCCCTAATGATTTCTTTCAACAACCAGTTCACCAAAACTGCTCAGAAACTTAACAACTGGTTCTCCTGAACCGGTGTGAACCGGCTGAATTCCACCACTGATTATCCAACATCTTTTTTAAAACTTCCAGTGTTGGAGCATTCACAACTTCTGGAGGCAAGTTGTGATTAATTGTTCTCACTGTCAGGAAATTTCTCCGTAGTTCTAAGTTGCTTCTTGGTTGGATTTAGTCCACTTGGGACAACATAGAAACTCTAGGCTGATCCCTTTTTTAACTCCACCCTGGGTTCTGCCACTCCTTCTCCTACAATAATCTCCTCAGAACATACATTCTAATATTGCCTTTATGATTACTGAGAGCTTAATGTTATCATCAAGAGTGCAGGAAACAATTATGGATTTTGTAACAGAAATTACGCCAAATACCATCCAGGATCTGAATTTTAGAGCAGTGCTCCTTTCAAAACTGATTGGAAAAGTGTTTTTCTGACTTTTCAGTTGAAACAGGCTAACTTTTTCCAGGTGTTCACATACATCTGAAAAAAGCCCCAAAGAGATGCCATCCCTTTTAAATAGGTTAAATGTCTGTAAAGATGTTAGATTCATTGAACTTAGTAGATAACTGTAATTTTTATGATCCATTTTATTTTTAGTAACCATCACATAATACATTTTTCTAGATTGACATGTTCTTCTGTTCTCCCGTGATCTAAAAGTAGCAAAAAAAAAAAGTCAGAAACCTTTTCAAAATGTACAAAATTCTTTGGGGAAGTTTCTTTAAATGAATTCAAAAGGAATGTAAACTTCAAAAATAGACAATATCCATCTTCGGAAAGAAAACTTTTTTTCCCCCCAAAAATAAAACCTTCAACTTTATTTTGATGAGAATGGTGTGGAAGGGCTAGGATTAACTTGGATGATCCACAATGAGATCGAAGATAAATCATTCTTCAATTAGAAATCAAGTAAGCATTGGTAGTAACGTATAACACTGAACTCAGAGGGCTTGAAAACAAATATTTGGGGTGGGAAAAGGATTAAATGGAAAAATGACTGGTTGGAACGGAGACCAATAAACAAGGAGACATTTTTATGACTCTCTTCACATTAAAGATTTCTGCATCTCAGATGATATCACTCCTACCACAAGCAAAAATCCCTTGTGATTTTGGTGGAAATGCAGTATTGGCTGACTGCAGGATCAGTCAAAGAATATTTGTTGAGGACCTCAGCCAGCTATAAAAATGCTTCTGAAATGATCCCAAAGGTCCTTTTTCAAGAGGCAACTGGAGTAGAATAGAGTAGAGTAGAGTAGAGTAGAGTAATGTAAAATAGAATAGAATAGAATAGAATAGGAATAATTGGAAGGGACCTTGGAGGTTTTCTAGTCCAACCCCCAATCTTTTCTTAAAAACCTCCAGTGATGGAGCACCCACAACTTCTGGAGTTCCACTGATTAATCATTCCAGATATCAGGAAATTTCTCTTTAATTCTAGGTTTCTTCTGTCCTTGATTATTTTCAATCCATTGCTTCTTGTCCTGCCTTCAGGTGCTTTGGAGAATAAGTTGACCCCTACTTCTTTATGGCAGCCCCTAAGATATTGGAAGACTGCTATCATGTCACCCCATGTCCTTCTCTTCATTAAACTACACATATCCAGTTCCTCAACCGTTCTTTGTATGTTTTAGCCTCCAGTCTCCTATAAACCACGGGCCGACAAAAAATATGGAGTCCCCTCAGGAAAGACATATGGCAAAGCTGGAATTAGCAGTGGTGAATGTGACAGATAAGGGCAAAGATTTTATCGTAACAGCTTTGAAGTCTTTCCTGCAAACAGCATCCTGCTATCCAACTTGGATGACGAATTTGCCGCATTTATATTCAGGCATCTGACAGAGTTTAATCCCAGATACATGGTATAAACCTGCAGCCTCTTCCCTTTTTTGATTTTAGAAGACAAAACGGAGAGAAGAACAAACAAACAAATACAGGTTTTTCTTTTAGCCCTTTTGCTGACATTCATTGGCCTTTCCACCCCCTCCTCTAATTCACAGTTTATCTTCCTTGAGGCCCTTCTCCCAAGCTGCAAACATGGGACCTAGTGAGTTTAATGTTGATTCTTCTTTCCAAATTATTATTTTTTATGTGAAAGGTGCACTGCTTTTATTCCATGGTGGCATTTGATATCCATGCGAAGTATTTTGGGTGGTTTTGCATCCAAACCATTTGGATGGGGTTTTTTGTGTCTCTCAGAGGTTTATTTTTCTTTCTTAAAAAAAATGTTTGTAGAAGTCTTCTGTGTTGAACCTTGGAGTCAAAAAGTCATCAGCTAATTATTGTAGATAATTGGAAGACTTTCTCCCCCTTCCTCCTTATTTACATTGCATTATCTCATTTAAATGTTTCCAAAGTAGGCAAACCTTGCCTTAGGCTTTTCAGTTAGAATTCAGATCCTGTTTGATGACTTCTCCTTTGATTATTTACTTGGAATCCTTCAGTCCTTGGTGATCAAGAAGATACCAATCAGGAGGAAGGGGCCAACATGAAAAAATGAGCCAAACCCCTTGATTCTCTCTTGAGAGATTTTCCCTTTTCACACTTTATTTAAGATAGCTATGATCCTTCCAGGAAATGTACGGCTAACAGAGAGAGAGAATACCCGCCTGGCTGAAGCTTAACAGGTTCCCCCCACAAGAATATTATCCTGTCTAGAGTTTGCTTGTGGTTATTCCGAGACTGAAATCTATCTTTTAATGACATGATGGTTCTCAGCAGTTTGCTAAGACTGAAATATTTCACTCGCTGTGTTTTTTCTGAAGACGGTACAGATCTGAAATATTCATGAGGATGCATTGGGCATTTAAAATCTGGAGGAGCAGAAGTTATTTTCCCAAGTGTTTATATTTTACTTAAGGGTCCTTCTCCGGAGCATCTTTCTCCTGTCCCAGAATTATTGACTTTAGAATAAACATGGTTTTCTACAGTGGTGGAATTCAAAATATTTTACTACCGGTTCTGTGGGCGTGCGCTTCACCGAGTGCTCTAAAATGGGCAATTTTAAGCATGAAAACTTACCTTACCATCAGCACTGATGGGTAAAACAGCTGAGCTACAAACAAAGGAAATATAGGACAGGAAAGGGCAGGGGCGGATGAGGAGCCCAACTGCTGACTGGCACTACCAGATCACTAGAACCGGTGCGAACCGGCAGCATACTATCACTGGTTTTCTAACTATTAATGGAACTGGAATTGCTGCTCTTCTGCTGAGGAAAAAAAAGAGTTAGAAGAACAATTGTCTCCCAAGTTCCACTTCTACTTTAAAGCAGTGGCTCCTCAACCTTTTGGGTGCCATGGATCAGTTCTGGGGAGCTTTTCCACAGCCCCGCATCACTGCTGGCTACATGAAGCCATCTTGGATGTCTACTTCTGGGCCATCACCCTTAATTCTGTCCCATCCCATGCTAGGGGGCAGTTTTTCCATTGTATGTTTTCTGTCTTAAATTGGAAGAAAGTCAGTGCCGTGATGATGAAGGAGAGTTGCTTGTTGATGAAGTGGAGTAGATGGAATTTGAGGAAAGCTTTGCAGTATCTCTGTTTAAGTGTCTATGAAGTTTCTCAATCATCCAGACCATGGCTGTCTCTGTTTTCCAAAAAGGCAAGTGGACTTTCTTTCTTTTTCCTTGAAGACGTTTCATTTCTCATCCAAGAAGCTTCTTCAGTTCTGACAGAACTTTCTTTGTTTTTCCTTGAAGACGTTTTGCTTCTCATCGAAGAAGCTTCTTCAGTTCTGACAGGACTTTTTTGTTTTTCCTTGAAGACATTTCACTTCTCATGCTTCTTTAGCTCTGAACTGTTCCCAGTTGGGAAATTGAACCTGTGATGGACTCATGCCTCACCATTGTTATCTCAAACTTCAAGTCCAAGGAAGTCTCTGGGATCTTGGGATCTAATGTTTTTCTTTAAAAAAACCTGTTGTAATAGAGAAGATTGAATGAAGTCTTCACATTTCATATGGCATGCAGTTTAAGGCATGTTACCTTAAGGTCCCCTTTCCTTCCCTTTCTGCAACATGAATGAAAATTGCAACTTATTTTAAACAGAAGGCTTTCTTTAAAAAATTACAGTATAAAATTATCAGTGGGATTATCACCCTTTCAATGTCATTTAAGAGACTTCCAAGCCAAACACCCCAAAGTAAATATTTCAGTTGGAAAGGAATCATTTCAGGTCTTCTTAAAGTCACATGAAGTCTGACAAAAAAGTAATTCTGAGGGTTTTGGAGCTAATTGAGTTGGATCAGAAGAAATGCTAGGTCATTTTAACTTTTTAAGGAAAATTTAAAAAAAACAACAACCACCAGAATTCTAATTGTGCTATTTTAGAGAACTTTGAAGTCTGAAGAGCTTCAAAATTATTCCCGCTGTTATTGTTATTGTATCATTTGTATACTTGGCAGGTTCTAATTTAATCAATGGATTTCTGTCACTAGAAGTTTCAGATCTAGAGGCTGATGGATAGAAAACAAAATTTAAAAATGAGGCAATAGGTACCATATAGCTTATCAGCCTTCATCAACTTTGTCACCAAGGGGTGACATGATCAGAAGAAAGCTGAATATGAAGGACATGAAATGAGCTCAGCCAATCTCATTGTACACATGTTGTGCATCGATAATTAAGGGACTAAAAAATAAATAAATCCGTTATTATTTTGGAAAACTTTCCCAGTTCCCCATCTGTCACTTGAGAATATAGTGAACTTGGTAGCTTGTTCATAGTATTTGTGCTAGCATACACAAACTTCAAATTAAATATAAGCCAAAAAAATGTCCGTTTTCTGATAGAAACCTTATGGTGTAGGCAGAAGAGTTGTTTTATTGCATTATGTGGTTGAAGAATAGAATAGAACGACAGGGTTGGAAGGGCCTTAAAGGTCTTCTAGTCCAACCCCATGCTCAGGCAGGAAACCATATACCACAAGGCATGTTTGAGAGTGCTTGGCTTGTATAACTTCATTTGAATCTCTTCTTTACATGCAAACACGTTTTCAAGGCACATTTGAAAATGGTGTTATTCAGATGCAAACAACGTTCAAAGTTTCCTCTGTGGTAGGAATAAATAAATTAAATGTTTATTTTTGAAGATTTGCCTTTACCTTGCTAACATTTATAATCCAGCACCCAGTGGAAAGTACGATTTGAAATTGAAATTCAGAGCAGTTTAGTGTGGAAATCTCTACACTAACAAGTTCAGCTCACTTAATAAGATGGTCAGGCAAGGGGTAGGATGTTTTAAATGATCCATTAAAAAGTGACAGGGGTATTCTTGGAATTATTTAAATTTAAATTATTTAAATGAAGAGCCAGGGAGTTGCCACTTCTAATCGGTATGGCAGGCGTTGGAAAACATGTTTGGAAAACACAATCCCATGGGAATGTAATATGGAAACAGTGCATCTGATCAGTGTTGAGATGCAGGAGAAGGACTGGGGGAAGGGTGAAAAAAAGCATCAACTTAGAATCACTACATAGCCACAAACCAAGTCCAATGCCCCCAAAGTCCAATAAATCATTTTAACTGGACCTTCATGGGTGGACCTGAGCTTCACATCCAACAAGAAGTTGAGCACACAAACTATTTTGTTCATAATCCAGGAGGATACCTTTAGATGGTTCCACTCTTGTAGAAGAAAGAATAGCAGAACTTGGGATGGAGTGAAATGAGACAGCAGCCTAGAATCCCTACAAAGCCACAAATGTGCTAAGTCCAACCTCCCTTGAATCCTGTTGGCCCTTATCTAAATTTAACCAGGTGCTGACCATTCACTGAGAAGATTCTCGTGCGTAGGCTTTTAGCAATAAATCGATTGAACCTGTGAATCTGGTCTTTTGTGCCAGACATGACGTTTTGTATTATTGTAGAATGCAGGGACGCAGTGGCTCAGTGGCTAAGACACTGAGCTTGTTGATCAGAAAGGTTGGTGGTTCGAATCCCTAGCTCCGCATCACTGAGTGAGCTCCCGTTACTTGTCCCAGCTTCTGCCAACCTAGCAGTTCGAAAACATGTAAAAAATGCAAGTAGAAAAATAGGGAGCACATTGGTGGGAAGTAAACAGCGTTCCATGCGCCTTCAAAGACATTGAGTCATGCCGGCCACATGACCACGGAGACGTCTTCTGACAGCGCTGGCTCTTCGGCTTTGTAATGGAGATGAGCACTGCCCCTGAGAGGCGGAAACAACTAGCATGTATATGCAAGGAGGGGAACCTTTACCTTAGAGGGCAGAACTGTAGGCTACTTCTGCTGATTGCCAGCTGCCTGCAATTCGGCAGTTCGAATCCCACCAGGCTCAAGGTAGACTCAGCCTTCCTTCCAAGGTCGGTAAAACAAGGACCAACATCATTGGGGGGTAAGAGGCTGACTCTGTAAACCATTTAGAGAGGGTGGTAAAAGCACCATGAAGCGGTCTATAAGTCTAAGGGCAATTGCCATTGTAGTGTGAATATCATGTCTTTCTTCATGGCTAGTCTACCCATTGGACATGCAATTTAAAAAATTGCTGGGATTTTTCCCTTTCCCATTTAGATAATTGAATAAGCCACCTGAAGTCAACAATTTTCTGAGTCATAGCATACAAAGGAAGCTCTATTTAGGTGTGGGGTTCTTTATAAAATTCTAATTTAATTCTCAATGAGGGAGTAATCCTGTGATTCAGCCATGCATTACATGATGTTTCTTCTTTCATAGGAAAACACATAAAAAACCCTATAACTTAGTGTTTAAAGGATGCAACTATGAATCTAGCTCTCTCTCTCTCTCTGTATCTTAGAGGATTTCTAATTCATGTGATCTCAGGCCACTGCAACCATCATAAATATGAGTCAGTTGCCAAGCATCCGAATTTTGATCACATAACCATGGGGCTGTTGCAGTGGGCGTAAGTATGAAAAAGGGTCATAATTCACATTTTTTCAGTGCCATTGTAACTTTGAATGGTCACTAACTGAACTGTTGTAAGGACTGTCTATAGTTAAAGTTAAAAAATTTCATTCTTTGCAAACCAATGAATGGGATTGGCTTGTAGCGAAATGGAGCTCCCCAAACAAAATTAAGACAATTTGAGCAAAAGTGAAATTTGCAATGGGAAGGCAGAATGAGTCTCATGCATGTGGGTATCTATGACTATGGGCCTCAAACTTTTGAGTATGGATATTACATTATAATTAGGTCGTGCTGTGTTTTGCTCATTTGCAACTGGCAGATTGGATACCAAATTGTGATTTTTTTATTGTAGATTTTATGTTATTTATTATTTTGTAGAATTTCAAACTGGATATTCCTTTATTGTTTTTAACTTGCTCTGGTCTTTGACTCTAATAAACATTGACTTGACTTGACTTGACTTGTCTTGTTTTGACTTGACTTGAATTGTCTTGACTTGACTTGACTTCACTTCACTTCACTTCACTTCACTTCACTTGTAAATGGTAGGGGATGAACACAGTCTTTGACTCTAATAAACTTTAACTTGATTTGATTTGAAAGGGGGGATGAGTAATGTCTTTGACTCTACTAAACATTGACTTGACTTAACTTGAATGGAAGGGGATGAATAGAATCTTTGACTGTAATAAACATTGAGTTGAGTTGAGCTAACTTGACTTGACTTGAATGGGAAGGGATGAGTAATGTCTTTGACTCTGACAATATTGACTTGACTTGACTTGACCTGAATGGGAGGAGATAAATAGAGACTCACATCCATTCCTACCTTCCAAAAATGGTGGCTGGATCATTCTCTGGTTGGACATCTGGGCAGCATAGATAAGTTCTTTTTTTCTGTCCTACTAACAAGGAAATTAAAAAAAATGAGAGAGCTTCCTGTATATATTGTACCTCTTTGAATTTCTAGGTGTATGGATTTTTTAAAAAATACCCTCATAAAGAAGCCCAGTGAAATAACTTGCATTTATCTAAAGAACTATTGTTTACATGGAGGTTCTTTTTTCATGAAAGAGTCACTTTCTGGAAGAAGAGAAATAACACTGTGTACATAAAAAAATGTGTGCTGATAGGCACTCAGAACAATTACATTGGTAGCAGGAATAAAAAAATTCAATATTCTGGACTTAAAGTCGCAATGGTGTTCCAGGGTCAAGTTTATAAATATCCTTAGGGTGGTACAAGGCAATAGAATGAAATTTCCAACTGCCAAAATTAAAATTATTTTTCTTAATCAAATGTTGTTGTTTTCTTTGTTTTCTTATTTTGTAACGTTTTTAATAGGAGAGTTTTGAAGCTACTTGGTAGAAAATGATGCATACAACCTGTATAGATTTATCTTGCATTTTAAAATCCAGTAGAAGTTTTCTGGAGCTATGAAAGGTATGCATTAAAAAAAGAAGAAAAAAATCAGGTTAGCAGTGATAGTTTGAAGAGTTAATTGCTAAACCACCTAAAGTATATAAATGTCATTTTATGCAGGATAATCCATCATATTTCAGAGAGTTGGGTGATGGATTAATAAACACTGTAAATCTTACACGCAAACAAAATATTTGTAATAAATGGACTGCAAGCTAAACAGCCCTTGCGTTAAATTAATATAAGCAGTATCCAGGATGGAGAAGCAGAAGGACTACAAAATCATGGTAGCATGGATCTTACTGTCCAGGAAGTCACAGTCACTTATTTGTCATATTTCCTATATTCTGAAAATATCTTATTGTAGAAGGAAAATCCATGAAATATATACGGATACAGGTGTGTCATATGGGAGAAAGGAAGGAAGGAAGGAAGGAAGGAAGGAAGGAAGGAAGGAAGGAAGGAAAGAAAAGGAAAGAGAAGGAGGGAGGGAGGGAGGAAGAAGGGAGGAAGGAGAGAAGGAAGGAAAAGAAGGACAGAAGGAATAAAAAGGACAGAAGGAAGAAAAAGAAGGACAGAAGGAAGGAGGTCGGAGAGAAGGAAGAGAGGGAGGGAAAGAAAGGAATGAAGGGAGAGATGGAGGAGAGAAGGAAGGGAGTAAGGAAGAAAGAGAGGGAGGAGAGAAGGAAGAGATGAAGGAAGGAAGGAAGGAGGGAAGAAGGAGGGAGGGAAGGAAGAAAAGGAAGGATGGAAGGAAAGGAAGGAAGAAAAGGAAAGATGGAAGGAAGGAAAGGAAGGATGGAAGGAAGGGAAGGCTTTTCCTTCTCCAATAATCCACCATGAATGTCCTTAGTTTATTAGTGGTGAAATCACAGATTTGGTTACAGAAACCTTCTGTTAGTGTTTCACATGGACGGTTTATTTAAACAGCTCCTCGTTCCTTGCCAAACAGAATGAGTGTCTTCCCTGCAAAATCTGGCTTGCTTCTTTTTTTTCTCCTCCAATTTCCAAAGAAGCACAAGAAGACAATAGACCAAGAGAAGGAAGTTTTCCCTGCTTTGTTGGTAGAACCACAGCGAAGTCTTCCTGTACCAGGCCAATCCAAAGGAGAAAAATCAATCTCTCAACTAAATGGGTACCCTACTATAGTATCCCATAGGCAACCTCATCATAGCTCAGTCCTAGCAGTGAGATCTCCATAATCCTGTCTTAGGCTTCTGGCAAGACATTTGGGTGCAGAAAAGCCTCAGCAAATCCTCTGGGTTTGAATGATTCTAAGGTTACTTTCAGCAGAATCTGACCGACACAGAAATGCTCAGAGTTTAAGATATGAAGATGAAGGCCACAATTTAGACGCCAGAGGCTGAAAAGCCATCGCAGAGGCGGTTGAGGTGGGCAGGTCAGGAAAAGGTAAAGGGCAAGATTGCAGCTGACTACATTCGAACATCCGAGCCCCCCCATTTTTTTAAATCCAGAAAGCTTTTCAGCCCTCAGCCATGCCTTGTTGGTGCTGGTTGAACCTGGATGCAGAGGTAACTTATTCTGTTCTGTTCTGAAGGAGGAAGAAAGAAAGAAAGAAAGAAAGAAAGAAAGAAAGAAAGAAAGAAAGAAAGAAAGAAAGAAAGAAAGAAAGAGAAAGAAAGAAAGGGAGAGGAGAAAGAGAGAGTGGGAGAGAGAGAAAGAAAAGGAAGCAAGGAAGGATGGAGGGAGGGAGGGAGGAAGGAAGGAAGGAAGGAAGACTTCTCCTTCTACAATAATCCACCATGAATGCTCTTACTTGATATAATTTATCCCTGTTTTGTAATCATCAACATCCAACTGAAGATAGCCAGAAGATTATGTTATTTCCATCATGTCAGTACACATTAGTGTAAGTTTGGAAAGTGATACAAAGGTCAAACTTAAGAACATTTTAGTGAAAGAAAATTAATGGTCAATCTTGGCATACAATCCATTTCTAAAAACATTAACTTGGTTTATTAAGTATTCTACACATTAATACCTTCCCATTCCCATGCCTAGCAGATCTGAGTAACATTGAAGAACTTTAATGAAAGTTAGCTATGTGAAGGCCTGGGAAATTAGTCTGTCTCCCCTATAAATTGCATTGCTCCACTATTAAGACCATAAGAGTAATTCACACCACACTGTAATCAAATGTATATGGACTCTCAACTCTGCACTGGTAGTTATGGAAAGCTGTAATTGTTCAAATATCACACCTTTAGCATCCCTTATTTCAGCCTGGAGAAGTAAGGAGGTTCTAAACTACTGAAATATCAACAGTTGTAGACACATACACACGCAAAACCTTAGGAAACTCAAGAGGACAGTGTTATTCAATTCAAAAGTATACCAGAAGAGTTTCCAAATTCAGCAAGAAGCAAGAGAACAGAACAGAACAAAAATATGGGATGGGATGAAATAGAGTAGAGTAGAGTAGAGTAGAGTAGAGTAGAGTAGAATGAAGAATAGAATAGGATAGAATGGAGAGGAGAAGAGAAGAGAAGAGAAGAGACAATTCGAGCTATAGTTCGTCATCCAGATTTGTAATTTTCTCCATGGAAGGTCATTTTACACTCTGTTGCAATACACTCTGCCTCTCTGTTTGGTTAATGTTGTGAGAAAAAATGCCACTGAAACAAAAAAATGAACACTAAAGGGATTAATTCAGGAGTTCAGAATTAAACACTCCAGAACCATGTATTTAAACAGAATATACAAAAGCTGTCCCTCTATTTTTGCAAATATCCAAAAGCTAGCGATATATACGCTGTGTATATATACATATTGCATCTATTCCAACTGTCTAGCAATCTCAAATGTTATATTTGGGACATCTATCTGCAAAAAAAACGGATATATGGTATTTGCAAAGAGAATGCCCATTACTATTGGACATGTGTGTGTTTGGTGTCTGCCATAGACTTACTTATGCATAATATTCTTCATTCTGAGACAGAGCGGGATCATTCAGATCAGAATGATTATTGCGGGTCCCACTTGAGCAGTTTAAGTCTCTCTGCTGGTGGATCCAGAAGAAATATTTGGAAGCCTGGTGGCTTGTTGAGAGAATATTTGCAGATACACACACTTGCAGGAATGGAAAATCAGAAGCATTAACATCTGAGAATAATTCTTCCTTTAGCAATTGACTTAATTCTGCGTCCTTGTTGAATTTTCAACAGAACAGGTGGATTCGGGAAAGATTGTCAGCAAGGGTCCCATCCTTGGTGTAGGGGGTGGAAATCCAACTCCAATTTAATAATTCCACGTTCACAGCAGAATGTGTCTTCCCCCAGGTGCAAACTTTGGTGCAATTAGTGGTTTGGGAAGGACCTTTTCCATACCCCATTGTTGTTGATAAAGTTTGTTTGTTTGTTTGTCAAACATGTACAAGATAGCAGGTATAAGTATAAAAGTATGAAAAATGGTGATAAGTCACTTTTTTCAATGCCATCGTAACTTAGAACGGTCATGAAATGAACTGTTGTAAGTCAAGGGCTACCTAACCCTAACCCTATTTTAAATATAAATACTTGTTTTCAGACAGAGCAGTATAGATTTGGCTCTGTATTTATTTATTTATTTTGCTTAAAGCAAATGCAAATGGACTGAGCACCAGGACCCCACAGTATTTTCCTTCCTCTTCCTCCTCCTCCTCCTCCTCCTCCTCCTCCTCCTCCTCCTCCTCCTCCTCCTCCTCCTCCTCCTCCTCCTCCTCCTCCTCCCAATAACGGGGGAGAGAAAAGAAGACAATAAGGACAGGCGATAATTCTGCAGCCCTACAACAGGGGGGAATAACACTTAGACCGAAGACAATGCTGTGAGGATTAGCTGTCTTGCAGAGGGAGGGCAGGAGGGAAAGAATGTCCCAGGGTCTGGTTGTTTTGGCATTCAGTGCCCCGTAATGGCATCCTGAGGGCATTTGGTGTTGAAATGCCTTTGATGCAGCTAAAACCCATGATGCCAACTATTGCTATAGTCAAGACAAATAAGTTGCAGCGGATTTGCCAAACTTTGAAGCTGGCCTGTCCAGCTGGGCTTTGGGTTTCTCTCTCTCTCTCTGTCTTGTGTCACACTCTCTCTGTCTCTGTCTCTCTCTGTGTATGTGTCTTTCTCTCTCTGTCTCTCTATCTCTCTCTTTATCTCTCTGTCTCTCTCTCTCTGTCTGTCTCTCTGTGTCTCTCTGTCTCTCTGCGTTTCTGTCTCTGCGTGTGTGTGTGTGTGTGAGAGAGAGAGAGAGAGTCTCTCTCTCTTTCTGTCTCTCTCTTTCTCACATGGAACACCCTCCCCCCAAAAATACTGTCCATGTTCTGGATGGACAGATGGTTGTCTTGGACTTGCCAATCAGCTTGAGTAACAGCCTTGTTTGCTCCGCGTAACTCTGTGTAACGCTACTGGCATTGCATGGAACAAGCCATAAATAATGCACCGGCATAAAAACCTCAAGAGTTTTTCAAACTGTAAAATACGAGAGCTCTGTGAAGTCCAAATGGGAATTCTGACACAATTATTATTATTATTATTATTATTTTTTAAAAGTGTTGTGAAAGAAATAACTAACACTGTAAACGAATATGCAGTCTTCAATACTATTGTATCACCTTACCAATAAATGTTACCAATCAATAAATAGGCCAGGGACCAACTTATTAACATAGGAAGCATTTTGGTTTTTTTTTTTAAAGTCCCAAATTAAAAAAATAATGAGGCTCAGTTGTGGTTTTAAGGTGAGGAGTACCTGTATTGGTTCTTCATTCTGGATATCATCCTGTGCACCATGATCAGACTTTGGCCGAATGAGAGATTTAATATAAAACCACAGTACTTTTCAGTCAGGGGTGGGCTGCTGGGGGTTTGCAGGGGTTTCGGAGAACTCCTAGTTAAGATCCCACAGTTCGGAGAACCACCAAATCCCACTCCTGGCTGGCCCCGCTCACCCCACCCCTCCCAGGAGTCCCCACAAGGCCCATTTTGGATGCAGGTAAGTGCAGGGCCAGCATGGAGGCTCAGGGAGGGTGAAAAATGGGCCTCCCAGAAGTTTGGAAAGGCTGGAAATGGGCCCATTTCCGGCTTCCAGAGAGCCTCCAGAGCCCAGGGAGGGGGAGCAGTGCGGCAGCTGGCAACCAAAACTGCATTCCATAAATGTTTTCAAAGATAGTAACTAGGTGACTGGAGTTTCTGCTGTGCAAAATTCTAACTGGAGAGCATGATTGATGACTCTTGGCTATGGATGTGTCCCATTTGAGAATATGAATTATGATACACCCAGGGGGTAGGGTGGGGGGAAAACCAGAGTCAAGGGTGATAATGAATGATGTGCCTCAGAGTTGGCTACACTCAGGCAGTGCCAGACATGTTTACTCCCAATAAATCCTTTTGAAGTTTTAGAAGTTTGGCTAGAGACTCAGGATTTAAATGGGGTTAAGTGCTGGAATCCTGACACAACCAGGCAGAGAACCCTTTGCTAAAATTTTTGAAGCCCACCCCTACTTACAGTACTTTCTCCATCAGAATCAGGAGAGAGCTGGAAGGGAACTTGGAGGACTTCTTAGTCCAACCTGCTGCTCAAGCAGGAGACTGTAACTATTTCAGACTGGTGGCTGTCCAGTCTGTTCTTAAAGATCTCCTATGATGGAGCACCCACAACAGACGAACAAAAGAATACCAGAGTTTGAAGGGACCTTGGAGGTCATCTAGTTCAATGTACACCATTTCAAATAGGTGGCTGTCTCTTTTTGAAAACCTCCCATGATGGAGCACCCACAACTTCTGAAGGCAACTTCTGTTCCACTGGTTAATTGTCCTGACAGTTAGGAAGTTTCTCCTTAATTCCAGGTTCCTTCTCTCCTTAATTCATTTCCATCCATGGTTTCTTGTCCTGCCTTCAGGGGCTCTGGAAAACAATTTGACCCCCTCTTCTTTGTGGCAGCCTCTCAAATACTGGAAGACTGTTCTCATATCACCCCCTAGTCCTTCTTTTCTCTTTTCTCCTTTAAATCCGTTGGCGATGGGGGGACTAATGCCATTAATCCCACACTGTTCCTTGGGTTCCTCTGTTGGGTGGCCCTTCCAGTATTTATTGTTGGCATGTTTACGCTGGGGAGAGCCCCGATTCAGCAAAGTTGGTGCATAATGATCCTCGTTTCACTGTGATACTGTAAGTGGGGAAAGCCAAGCGCACATGAATATGTAATGTGCTCCTCCAGTTTCATAGCCTCCTAATGCATTATGCTGGCGAGCTTTGGAGAGGCAGTTCAACACTACTGCAGGCCCTGATTTAGATGTGCCGATAACAATAAAGCAATGGCAGTGCAAAAACATCTCAGCTGACCAAACCAATCTCTCTTACCACGCACCTGCCATATATTTCTTTAGCCCGTGTTAATTAAGTCTGTATTTTAATTAATATATCACCAGCACATGGAGATTCAATTAAACAGGGAGGGCGTCCAGAAGCACCATAGAGCAACAACAGTGGTTTGGTATTCTGGTTTAATTCCTCATCATGATTTTGTTCCGAGCTGGAGTTCAGGATCCCACTTTGATATTGGCAAATGCCACGGTTCATTTTAACAGCTATTATGAACCTCCAGCCCCGGTAACTTCAAAACAATATATATATTGCAAAATACCATTGACGTGTCATCATAAAATCTCCAGAACCGTAAAGCCTACGAACTTGAGATTTGGCACCTATGTTCCTCTTGGCTTCTAGGTACTCACTAAGAAAGGATTTTTCAAAATGACCCTCAGAGCATTAGTATTTCCTATATTATTATTATTATTATTATTATTATTATTATTATTATTATCACGCTCTGATGCTAAGAAGTTCCACTCCCCCTCCCCACCTGAAAAGAAATATCTTCCAAATGCAAATCCCAAGTAGAGGAGAGGAGTTTCACTTTCACAGCACCAACCAGCTTTAGTACAGAGCAATTGAACTAAACCATGCCCAGGCTCCTTGCTGTCTCCTTCTTGCTCACACAGCAAATACTCTTTCAGTTTCCAAACAGTCCTCAACTCTCACACACTGACAGGACGCTAGCCAGATGAATACCGATGGATGCTGGTAGGCAGAGGCAGAATTTTTCCCCCTTATTTTCCTCCCCAACAACTAAGCCTGACCACGTAGTTTTATAGTGAAGCACGGGTATCGAGCTACTTTTTAATAAATGTTAGCTGCGTAGAGCATTCCAAAATACTATCGAGCTTTCCAACTGGGCTTTATTGACGCCGCAAACATTTTCTATTTGTTTCTGTTACACCTCCCTGGCTTTTAGCGTGTGTGCACGCCCGTCGTTACACCTCCACGCACTAATGAACATGTTAGATCCTTCGATCCGTGGGGAAACTTGGGCTGCTGTACAGTATTTACAACTCTGCTTTATTCCCCTAGTTTATATATCAAAGTGTCAATGTATCTCCCAGCCCAGTAACAGAACACGGGGAAGGAAAGAGACAGGGAGGTGAAGGTTACAACAACACCCCAGCTAGTAAATCAAGATACTTGCTCTGGAGCCATAAGATATTGACAAGGAGACCTAGAGAGATGGCCATTTTAACTGGCAGCATAATGCGAGATAAATGGCCAGGGGAATGCTTTCAGGATTCGGTACTTTAAAGATCCCTTTGGTTGATAATTGTCCCAATAGTTACAAGACAAGAAGAATGCCTTTCGATGCAGCCAGACTAGGGTGTAAAATATGACACTGTACTAGGAAAAAGTCCCCTCAAAGGCAGGACAAGAAACAATGGGTGGAAACTAATCAAGGAGAGAAGCAACCTAGAACTAAGGAGGAATTTCCTGACAGTGACAGCAAATAACCAGTGGAACAACTTGCCTCCAGAAGTTGTAAATGCTCCAACACTGGAAGTTTTTAAGAAGAGAATGGACAATCACTTGTTTGGAACAGCATAGGGTTTCCTGCCTCAGGAAGGGGTTGGACTAGAAGACCTCCAAGGTCCCTTCCAGCTCTATTCTGATTGAACACGAGGATTGGTGGATTCTGCTTCACTGAATCTGTCAGGCACAGGTTTGACCTCCAACTATCTCTGATATTTTAGTTTGGATTTCTGGACTGAGTATGGTTCAAGATCTTCACTATCCCGCCCCAACTCTGACCTGAAGGACATGAGGCCTATTTTTATTTTTCTCCTTCTGTCTTTTTTCTTTAAAAAGAAAGAGAGGGAGGGAGGAGGGAGGGAGAGAGAGAGATGATAGAGAAAGATAGATGATAGATATATATTAAGAGATGATATAGATGATAGATAGATAAAGGTAAATAGAGATAGATAGATATTATATGATTGATAGATGATAGATAATAGATACATGGATGGATGGATAGATAGATGATAGATAGATGATAGATAATGGAAAGATAGATAGATATAGATACATAATGGATAACAGAAAGATATAGATAGATAGATAGATAGATAGATAGATAGATAGATAGATAGATAGACAGACAGACAGACAGACGATAGATATAGATACATAATAGATAATGGAAAGATATAGATTAGATAGTGAAATAGATGATAGATAGATGATAGATAATAGAAAGATACATGATAGATAGATAGATAGATAGATAGATAGATAGATAGATAGATAGACAGACAGATAGACAGATAGACAGACAGATAGACAGATATGATTGATAGTTGATAGATAATGGATGGATGGGTAGGTAGGTAGGTAGATAGAGAGATAGATAGAGAGATAAAAAATGAAACACTGGCCATTTATAGAGCAACCTAAGAGCACTATATGGTAATTTTATTTTCATTGTGTTTTGCCCTTGACATGGCACCTGCCTTCTCTTAAAATTGAACTCATAAACAACAGAATGACTTCGACCACCTGATTTCTGTTCCTAAAGCCAGTTAATTCATTTCTTCTGGTAACTTTCCTACCTTCAGAATAAACAAACCCTCCTTTGTTTTATTTAACCACTGTTGCCAGTTATATGGGCCCTTCAAAAGCAGGCTATTGTGGATCCAAGCACATTGTTTTTAACTCCCTACTACGCCTCAACAGCCCAAACACACATGGGCTCCAGGTTGTCAGAAATGCCTGTCCTGTTAGGGAGGGTGAAGCATTCCCCTTCACCCCTCCAGCAAAGAAAAGGGATACCTGTCAAGATAGTTTGCTGCTAAAATCTATAAAAATATTTCCTCCCTTAGGCATAGAATCAAAATCGCATGAAGTATCGGTACCGCTTTATAAAGCCTTAGTAAAGCCACACCTAGAATGCTGCATCCAGTTTTGGTCACCATATTGCAGAAAAGATGTTGAGACTTTGGAAAAGGTACAGAGAAGAGCTAAGATGATTGAAGGCCTGGAGACTAAAACATATGAAGATTATTTGAAGTGTTAGTGCTGTTTTACAATGCCTTGGTAAAAGCACACTTGGAATACCACATTCAGTCATCACAATATGAAAAGATAGGAACTCTAGAAAGAGTGCAGAGAAGAGCAACAAAGGTGATTAGGTGACTTTGGAAAAAGTGCAGAGAAGAGCAAGTAGGATGATCAAAGGGCCTGGAGACCAAAACATATAAAGAATGGTTGCAGGAACTGGATATATCTAGTTTAATGAAGAGAAGGACTAGGGGAGACATGATAGCAGTCTTCCAGTATTTGAGGGACTGTCCCAAAGAAGAGGGGGTCAACTTATTTTCCAAAGCCCCTGAAGGCAAGAAACAAATGGATGGAAGCTAATCAAGAGAAGCAACCTGGAATTAAGGAGAAGCTCCCTAAAGGTAAAGACAATTAACCGGTGGAATAGAAGTTGCCTTCAGAAGTTGTAGGTGCTCCATCACTGGAGATTTTTAAGAAAAGACTGGACAGCCACATGTCTGAAATGATATAAGGTCTCCTGTTTGAGCAAGGCATAGAATCAGAACCATGTGAAGTATTAGAACCGCTTTATAAAGCCCTAGGAAGGCCACACCTGGAATGCTGCACCCAGTTTTGTTCACCACATTACAAAAAAAAAAAAGATGTTGAGTGCAAAGAAGAGCAACTAAGATGATTAAAAGCCTGGAGACAAAAAAACATATGAAGAACGGTTGCAGGAATTGGGTATGGCTACTCTAGAAAATTCCCCTTGCTGAAAAACCCGTTGTCTGAGAACATGCTTTCTGTTTTAGATGGGAGAACATGCTTTATAATTTACACGTGTGGTTACATACCTTTGGGTCACAAATGATGTATTTTTTCCCTACTCAGTCCTGTCTGATAATAACATTCCCAGGATTTTAGCCAGAGAATTAAAAAAACGAGTGGAAATTTCTGCAGGCAAAGCAAAGGCACCTAAATCATGGCAACAACTTTTGAAAACTTTCCGATTATTTCTCGTTATCTCCTCCCCTCCCCCTTTAAAAAAAGAATAGTCTGTATATTCTGTATACCTTAATAATCACCTGGAATTAAATTCCCGATTCCAAAGACATCCAATTGTTCTACTCTTGTTTGAAACAGAAAATATGGAATCTTCTGGTGGAAGGTCTCTAATTAAAGCAGTAGAACTCTTTGGGTGTTTAGAGAGACATCTGTGAACCCTACTTAAAAGGGTTTTCCATGTCTGATCAACACATATATCTGTAAATATGTGCTGAGGCCTAAAAAGTATTTTTTTAACAGCCTGTTTGTTCAAGAGAGTCATGTCTTCAAATTTCCCCATGGCCTCTGTGTTTTCAAGATCACTTGCAATAGTGCCTCTGTGTCCAGCATGAAAATGTACTGATAGAGAACAGAGAATAGGATAACAGAGTTGGAAGGAACCTTGGAGGTCTTCTAGTCCAACCCTCTGCTCAAGACAGAAGCCTTATACCATCCCGGTCAAATGGCTGTCCAATCTCTTCATGAAAACCTTCAGTGTTGGAGCACCCACAACTCCGGAAGGCAAATTGTTCCATTGGTTGATTATCCTCACTGTTAGGAAAATTTTAAGATTTGTCTTGAACTCTGGAAATTTATGATGAAGACCATTCAAGCCAGATCTTTGTGAGAAAGGGTTTTGGGCCTTTTTGTGAAAAGAATGCATAGGTTTACCATAAGATAAGGAATTTACAGAATGAGAATGTGTATAATAAAGAGACACATACGCCGTTTCCCCGAAAATATGACCTACCCTGAAAGTAAGTCTTAGCTTGATTTTTACACATGTGCCCAATAGAAGCCCTACCCCCAAAATAAGCTCTAATTAAGATCCAGCCCACTCCAGAGTACATGGGTAAAAATTAAGCTAGGGTGGGAATGGGGGTGTGTGGAAATGCCCTACTACTTACCTTTGGACAGTAGTAGCCAGGCCTTGGACACCCCGACACCTGCCTTGCCGGGCCATTCTTCTGCAGCCGGCAAGGCTGGCAAGGCTTTCCTGAATGTAGCTGATAACAAAGCTCTGGATCGATCCCGAGCTCTCTTATCGGCTTCAGAGGCCTTCAGGAAAGCCTTTCCAGCTGCAGAAGTTACTGAAGGCCTCTGACAGCGAAAAGGAGGCTGGGAGTGACGTGCGCAAGTGAGGTTAGTCACTGGATGACATCCCCCCAAAATAAGACCTGGTGCCTTTTTTGGTGGCAAAAAATATATAAGACAGGGTCTTATGTTGGGGAAAACAGTAGAAAATGGGTGGCAGGGAAAGTTTGGGTTAGGATTTGGGTTTGGGGTTATGGTTAGGGATTGGGTTTAGGTTTGGGGGTTAGGCTTTGGGTTTGAGGTTACTGTTACTGTTACTGTTAGGGCTTGGGTTAAGGGTTAATTTACGGGTTAAGGTTAGCTGTTTTTCCTTTCCCTACAAAAATTTCCACTTCACCCTTAATCTTCTTTAACTGAAATCCCTGGAAAGCTGAAAAATACAGATGAAGTGGTAAGCTGGCTCAACCCAAGGCAGTTTATTTTATTAAAGATGAAAAACCTGATTTCCTATTCATGTGAAGACCACATGAAGTAGTAGCACCGCTTTATAAAGCTTTATTAAGGCCACACCTGGGATGCTGCATCCAGTTTTGGCCACCAAGATATTAAAAAAAGATGTTGAGACTTTGGAAAAAATGCAGGGAAGAGCAACTAAGACAATTAAAGGCCTGGAAACTAAAATATATGAAGAACCATTGCAGGATTTGGGTTTGGCTAGTCTAGAGAAAAGAAGGACCAGGGGAGGGACATGATAGTAGCATTCCACTTTTGAGGGGTTGCCACAAAGAAGAGGGGGTATTTTACAACAGCCAGAAGTTCTGAGGCCCTTGTAACTCTAACCAGTCATAAAACAACTTGTAGTAAGTCAAGGACTACCTGGAAACCGATATAAGATTGATCCCTATTTTTGTGTTATATCTCCTCTTCTTTTTTTCTTTTAAACCAGCAATCTCTTTGCAAGTTGTACCTTCATTCTTCACACCTGTGTGCACTTATGAGTTCCCCCTCTCCAAATCCAATTTTTTTGAAACGGATGCCTTCCTTTTCTGCCCATCCTCCACATTTGATTAACCCAAATTAATTTTTCCACTTTCATGCCAGAGGCAGTTAACGAGTCATTTGCTTGTAAGGGATTTGGACTGATTGTAGAGAAAATGTTGATTGCCTTCATTGCTAAATGGGTAAAATATAGAGAGGGAAACTATGGAGCAAATATACCACCATTTATTGTACAATTAAACCTATGCAGAATAATAAACACAGAATTACGCAGATTGCAGGGTAAAATTATCGGGAATATAGAGGAAATAGAATTGTGTCAGAAACAAAAATGAGTGCAACTCCTATTCATCCCTTTGTTGATTTGTTTTCATTCTCTTGTAGTTCCTTGATTCCATATCTTTACTAGATTGGTTGTAAATTTTACACACACACACACACACACACATACATATATAGTGCTAGTATAGGATCATAATTTAAAAATATCCATCCATCCATCTATCCATCCATCCAGGTCAAGCCCTGGGAAAACAGGTGTCTCGAGCAATTCAAATGAGCATAAAGATTTGTTGAAAGCTTAAGTTCTCTATAAGAATCTGGCCAACCAACAGTCAAGGGAAATGAGCGGGAGATAAGGAAGGCATTCAGGATGGGTTGGACTGAGATCTCTTGCAGGGACCTTGGCTTATGACACATTTGACTCCTCCCTCAGGCTCAGCCTGGTCATCTCCTACAATAGATGGGTGTATGGGTTATAGATGATAGATAGATAGATAGATAGATAGATAGATAGATAGATAGATAGATATGGATAGATAGATAGATAGATAGATAGATAGATAGATAGATGTCAAGGGACCAGGGAAATCAGGAGGTTCAGGCAGTTTAGATGAGTATGAGGATTTATTGAAATCTTTGGCCAGTGACGGGATTCCAATAATTTAACAACCGGTTCTCCGCCCTAATAACTTTGGCAGCTTCAGCCTACAATGGTCAAGGGAAATGGCATTCAAGGCAGCAAGATTATTTTATGCACCAAAATAGAAGGATACTTTGAGTCCCACAATGGACGAAAGGCTGTGGAAGTTGATGGAGTTAGCCAAGAGGCTAAATTGACTGCTCTGATTAAAGACAAGAATACAATGACTTTTTGTTTCTACTTGGAAACCACTTCTGGACTTTATGCTCGAGGTGGAAAAAAAAAACTTCAAGTTTGAGTTTTACCAATGAGATAGGTTTATTGTTATGGAAATGGCTAGTTTATACTATTATGTAAAATAAAAAGTTGGAGTTTGATGTTAGTATCTTATTCTACTGCACCTAAGGAAGTTGGAAGTCAATGCCTTTTCTTTGCCTCCCCCCTTTTTCTTACACTTTTCCCTCCCCTAATTTTTGTATTATTATTTTTTGCATTTTTGTAAATAATAATAATTAATAATAATTAATAATAAACACAACATGCAAGATATCACAATTGTCAAAAACCGAAGCGTACAATTTATTGATATCACTGTATCAGGAGACACTAGAGTTGAAGAAAAAGAATTGGAAAAAAATCACCAAATATCATGACCTGGCCATGGAAACTATGCAATTATGGATGAAACATGTAACAGTGATACCCATTGTCATCAGGGCACTTGGTATCATGTCCAAGAATTTTATAAAATACATCAAGAAGTTGCAGCTTCCTGCAATAACACCAGCAGAGCTGCAAAAAACTGCACTACTCGGAATGACTTATGTCATGTTTGACCCCTCCTCCTTCAGGCTCAGCCTGGTCTTGTACAATCCGTCCATCCATCCATCATAATTGTGGCCCGCTGGCAGCTGATGGAGATGGCAGCAGAGTCGGACGGTAGTGAGGAGGTTGGGGAGGAACCTGGGCCAGTCTCAGAGGCTGAGGAAGGCCTCTGCACCAGAGGCAGAGGTGAGGCCAGGGTAGGCTGGCAGTCAGCAGATGCCTTTGGGTTTGGACAGCAGTGATGCGGGGGAGCTTCTGGAACCAGTTCCCAGCCTGCGAATGTGCAGAGCTAGCAGGAGACAAGAACAATTGAGAAAGCAGGGTCAACTCAGGAATAAGGCCACACCTCGGAGATGATTGGCCCTTTCCATAGGACATAAAAGAAGAGAGAATGGGATGTGAGCTTTTGCAGGAAGCAACTAGTTCATCTGGTCGCTTCAAGCTTTGAAAAATCCTATTCGACTCTGTGTCAAGTTTGGCCTTGCCCTGCATTTGGCCATTAGCTCCCTGGCCACATTCCAAGTACGATAAGGTGGCTGTTTATCAACATTCCCCTGAAAGACTGTTTGTGAAGCCTTGCAGGCTGTGAATGAACGTAATTCACAGCCATGGAAATAAAAGAGGGTTTGCCGGGACTAAGATTGTGTTTTATGCTTTCTAAGGAAGCCTAGGTCAGAACAATGGTATACACCCACTTAAAAAGAAAGAGAAGTTTAAAATTTAGATAAGTGTCAATCACTTAAACCAAGATTACCGAATATACCAAAATTCAAGGCTTGGCAGTCTGTCTGTTAGAAACCAAAATATAGTGGGTTTTTTTTCCTGAGCAAATCTATCCACATTTTACCTTACGCCAAGTCAGACTGCTCATATTTCAGCATGGATGAGAGTTGTCAAAGGGCTTGGAGAGATGATATTGGGTATTTTTATTTTAAACTGAAATGTTTAATGTCATTTATTGCTCTGAGAAATAGCCAACAGATTGGACTAGCTTCCCCGGACTGAACAGTTGGATGAAATTAAGACTGTTAAAAATGAATGTTTTGCTATGCCTAATTTTTTTTTGCCATATGTTATCTGCTCTGCAACCCTGAAATATATTTTGGGAAATCTTCTAGTTCAACTCTCCTTCCTCAAGCAGGACAGCAGACAAATCTAACCTCTTCTTTAAAACTTCCAATGTTGGAGCATCCACAACTTCTGGAGGCAAGTTGTTCCACTGGCTGATTGTTCTCATTGTTGGGAATTTTCTCCTTAATTCTAGATTGGATCTCTCTTTGTTAAGCTTTCACCTGATACCTCTTGTTCTGCCCTCAGGTGTTTTCGAGGATAAGTTAACACCCCTCCTCTCTCACAGCCTGTGTGACTGTGACACAAAAGAAACCCATGTTTTCGAAATGCAGCTTTAGAAACTCTTGCCTGCATAATTATACATTCTGAAAACATGAATGGAATTAGGGGAAAAGTACAGCTGGAGATTTTGTGACATCCCAACAGGGGCATGCAGGGTGTGGAGATGTTTTATTGCTTTTCTTTTACACAGACTGTCTAAACACTGTGTTCTTATTGGCTCTTTACAATTGCTAGCTTGTGGCTGTAATTTAAAAAAAAAATCACTTATCCTGTAGTGAGATGATAGTATTATGCTTTATAGTTTTTCCTTCCCGATCTTACACCATTAGTATATGAATTTGATATGCTTGTCTGTTGACTCTCTGTATCGCTTGCTGATTTGTGTCTTGCTCCTCTGTTCATGGTGGTATAAGATTTCCTGGGAAGTGTGCTCATTTGGTAAAATTGAAGCAGAGGAAAGTACATCCAGAGACATGGTCTAGAATGCAAACAGGTGGAATAGGAAAAATGGCATTAGAGGGCACTTAAACTCCATAGGAACACCCATTTTGCCAGACATTTCTACATTTGTCACATAGGAGGATATATATCATATTATACAATGACCATGACAATGATCTATCAGTATTGTTGTATGTACACAGAGAGCTTATGCACCGGAGACAAATTCCTTGTGTGCAGTGGTGGGATTCAAATCACTGCGGTTGTTTTGTTAGTAACACGGTTCTTAAGTGAACCGTGTCGGAAGTCATAAAAGGGTATCACAAGACCCCATCATAAATATGAATCCATTGCCAAGCATCTGGATTTGGGTCATGTGACCTTTGGCCACTGTGAAAATCAGGAGGCTGGGAGTTCAATCCTAGGTAGAGGCAGATACTTCTCTCTCTGGACACAATGAGAATATATCTGCTGAACAAAACACCGCATTGGTGACAGGAAAGGCATCTGGCCATTAAAACACTCCACTAGCTCCATTCAGTTGCCCAGACTCCACCCTGCAAGGGATTATGGGGTCATTAAAGGAAGACGAAGGTAGCCCATTTCTTGAGTAAAGTGGCTCTCACAATATCATTATTTTGGATTAACTCAATTCTTAGAAAACCCATTTAAAACTTTTTGCAGAATTAAGGGAGTGATTTACCTCCAGCTGTTTCTTTACATTGGATTCAATTCAAGGCTTTGTTATTCACCACTGATGCTTCTAAAGTTTGGAAGTAGTTAAGGATTGTGAAGAAAATAACACATGCCTCTTAACCCCTTTTTACAGGAAATCAAATGAAATTAAGTTCAGTTACTTAAACTATCTCTGCAATAAGGAGCTTGAATTTCCTCTTTGCATAAACCAATGGATGATTATTGTAAAGAACATAATACGCCTAAGGTCTTAAAATGAGATATATATATATATATATATATATATATATATATATATATATACATACACACACACACACACACACATACATATACATACTATATATATATATATATATATATATATATATATATATATATATATGCTTACATTAGACACCTCGATTTAATTGAAAGAGTAGATGATACAACATCAGGAAAAGAGATCTGTCCCAAAATTGTTCCATTGGTAACATTTCTTTGATATATTAAACACTTTGCTGTCTTTTATTATGATCGGGACTGTTAATTTGGAGTTCCATTGTATTGTTCACAGTGATTCTTTTTTTCTTCTTCCTCTTCTTCTGTTGGTTGGTTTAATGCAAGGAAATTGAAAGTAAGGAATGCAAAAGTCTAAATTATCTTTCTTTCAAATAAGGATTTTATCGCACAGAGTTCCAACTGAGGCTCTTTGTAGAAATTCGGACAGGCTACACTAATTTTTATGTTTAAATTTCCCAGTTGTTCCCTGTTCTTAAGTAAACTGAATGAATGAGTCAATAACTTAATTATGTCAGGAGAGCAATAGCAGTAGCCCTTAGACTTATATACCGCTTCACAGTGCTTTACAGCCCTCTGTAAGTGGTTTACAGAGTCAGCCTCTTGCCCCAACAATCTGGGTTTTCATTTGATTGACCTTGGACGGATGGAAGGCTGAGTTGACCTTGAGTCGGTCAGGATCGAACTCTTGGCAATGTAAATGGAGTTAGCCTGCAATACTGCATTCTGACCACTGCACCACCACAGAAGGAAGGAAGGAAGGAAGGAAGGAAGGAAGGAAGGAAGGAAGGAAGGAAGGAAGGAAGGAAGGAAGGAAGGAAATGAAAACGGAGGAAGGAAAGGAAGGAAATGGGAAGGTAGGAAGGAAGGAAACAAAAAGGAAGGGAAGGAGGAAATGAAAAGGAAGGAATGATATAGGAAGGAAAGAAAGAAAGAAATGAAAGAAATGAAAAGGAAGGAAGCAAATGAAAAGGAAGAAATGAAATAGGAAGGAAGGGAAGAAAGAAAGAAATGAAAAGGAAGGAAAGAAGGAAGGAAATAGGAAGAAAGGAAGGGCAACAGCAATAGCACTTAGACTTATATCCTGCTTCACAGTGCTTTCACAGCACTCTGCACAGTTTACAGAGTCAGCCTCTTGCCCCCAACAATCTGGGTCCTCATTTTATCCACCTCAGAAGGAGGGAAGGCTGAATCAACCTTGAGCCAGTCAGGATCGAACTCCTGCCTGTTGTAAAACAGGGGGCAATGCTCACTGAACAAATGTCTTACGTAGCAACAGAAATTTTGGGCTCAGTTGTGGCTGTAAGTCAAGGACTACCTGGATAAGTATTCCACAACATGTCTCACTTTGAAATTTACCTGTGCAGACCCACACCTTACCTTGAGCTCAGAAAGCAATAAAGATACAAACCCAACAGCGCCCATTGGTTGAATCCTTAATGAGCTGTCCCATAAAAGAAGAGAAGCCTCTGTGTTTGGCAGGCACTGAAGACAAAGTGAAGTTTATTTCAGACGGAGCAGAAAGTGTGAATTCTTTTTTTCCCCTGCTTCCTTTCCATTTCCATCTATTTCGTACCCTCTACATGCAGGTTATCTGCTCCAAATATCATTTTGGAAAGATAGCCTTTGGCTTCCATGTTAAAAGTGTTGTATTATTTTCCCTCCCTTTTATTTTAAATCACTTCTAAATGGTTTTTGTTTTTTTAGTCTGACCTGCTGGGCTCTTGTGCAGAAAATTGTACAGATTACCTGAAGTGAAAAACTCTAGCACGCAAATGTATTCGGCTTTATCGCCTGTGACTTTAAAAGACTTCGTCTTGAAAAGGGGTTGCAGTAGCTTGGATGGAATTGCACTCCCGAACATAAATTGTTTATGTAAAAACACTTGATTCTCACAGTAAATCTTTGACTAAGAAAGCCTCCGTTTTCAGACCCGAACAGAAAGACACGAGAGGCAGTTATGACGGAGGGTCAGCTTTTGATTTGTGTTATTATATTTGCTTAAGTCCAGGGGATTCTATCGGTTCAGACTGGTTTGGTAGAACCAGTTGTTACAATTCTGTGCAGTTCGGAGAACCGTCAAATCGTGCCCCTGGCTGGCCCTGCCCCTCTCCACCCGCCCCTCCCCTCCCTACCCAGTCAGTCCTTATTGCGCATGCTCAACATCACGTGCATGCGCCACATCTCTGACTGCTTTCTCCCCCACCCGCCCTGCCCTGCCCAGTCACTCCTTATGGTATTTCCCCCCCTCCCAAAGATCAGCTGTTCCGATGATCAGCTGTGCTGGGATCCCCCTTGCTGTCTTACTGCTTCATCCAGGAAGCATCCCTGAGACCCAGGAGGCAAAAAGGGGCATGCGGGGGAGAGTGCTGCAAAAAAAAGAAAAAGCCACGTCCATCTAGCCACGCCCACCTAGCCATGCTCACAGGACCAGTAGTACAAATATTTGCATCTCATCCCTGCTTAAGTCAAAGCGCCTCAAAGGATCCAATTTGCAAAC
This sequence comes from Naja naja, assembly GCA_009733165.1. Classification (NCBI taxonomy): domain Eukaryota; kingdom Metazoa; phylum Chordata; class Lepidosauria; order Squamata; family Elapidae; genus Naja; species Naja naja. The sequence goes on along the minus strand of CM019151.1, from coordinate 58,993,737 downwards.
AGCGGACGTCTCGTTTTGAATAGCCTGCGTGAGGTCTTAGCGTGGGCTTCCTGTGGATGGTGTTTTTAAATTTGCCACTTGATTTCCAGTCCTTCTTAAGTAGCCTTTGAGTTCCAACTTTGTGGCAGTTCTCCCTAACTTCTTCTTAATTAAACATTATTGGAAGGTGAGATCTGTGAACGATTGTGACAGAGGTAAAATAAAGATTGATAAGTTCTGACACCCGAGGGCTCGGCTGTTGAAAATAAAGTGTGCAAGTCATCCAATAAAGCGAGAAATGCTTGATAATAGGACAGGAGTGTCAATTCTTTATTTTAGGGATGCTTTATTTGTTGCTTTTTCTATTCGTGCCAACACTACAGATTTTTATTTTTATTTTTTTACTTGTTTGGCTGTTGCCTTCACCCACACTGAAGGATGTATGGCTGCATTCAGTAAATGCTGCATTGCAAATAAAAGTCTATTCCGCATAAATATGGTTGGTGGGGAATGCCAGGACAGATGGTTGAAGGGTCTAATTAGAGGGGAACAAACAGAGAATTCCACCCTAACTAAATTGCAAAGGCTCAGGGTAAGGAGGTTCTAGATTTGCTGCTTTCTAAATCAAGGAGAGAAGCAATCTGGAACTAAGGAGAAACTTCCTTACAGTGAGGACAATTAACCGGTGGCTTGCCACCAGAAGTTGGGAAGGCTGAAATTCTGGAAGTTTTTAAAGAAGAGATTGGGCAGCCATTTGTCTGAAATTATGTAGGGTCTTCCCTTTGCGCAGGGGGTTGGACTAGAAGACCTCCAAGGTCCCTTCCACCTCTATTCTGATTGATTGAAATAAATGAGTCCCCCTTTTTCTTTTTGGTATACTTTGCTCGTGTGTATGCATGTGGGGTGCATATGTGTGTGCATGCACACCCATGTATGAATGCAGGCAGGCACACAGAGATACAAATATCCCTTGACTTACAGCTATTCACTTAGTGACCATTCAAAGTTACAACGGCACTGAAAATAGCGAAGCAGTATATAATTCTAAGTGCTATTGCTATTCAAGACATATCCAGTGGTAGGATTCAGCCGGTTCACACCGGTTCACGAGAACTGGTTGTTAACTTTCTGAGCACTTTGGTGAACTGGTTGTTGGAAGAAATCATTAGAGCAAGAGAGCCGGTTGTTACATTATTTGAATCCCACCACTGGACTTATCCAAATTTTGCCAAAGCTGGCAAAAAGGAGGAATTCTTTCATTCTAGATATCAGATTAAGATATTTCAGAAAATCTTACATTTTCCCCGCCTTTCATCCATTTTCTCCCTACTCTATCTGTACTTCCCTCCCCAGCTGCTGCACACAAGTAGCACAAGTATAACCCCACTGTTTCTTTCCATCGTGAATTCCTTGCCTTTCAATTTGGCAAATTCAGCTTCTATTACAACTCGCGCAGCTGAAGTCCCTGCTGAGTTTGCCGGGACAAAATAATGGACAGCCATGTTGTGTTGAATAAATACAGTAGAGGCAAACACTGCACATCCAAAAAATGTAAAACAATCACTGATCTGTATACAAGATCACCATGCGATAAAATCACCATCAAATTTGTCCCTCTACGGACAATCCTAGATTTTGTTCCCTGATTTGTAACATATTGCCAGTACAACAGTGGTGGGATTCAAATTTTTTTACTCCGGTTCTGTGGGCGTGGCTTGGTGAGCGTGGTGTGACTTGGCAGGCGTGGCTTGGAAGGCATGGCGGGGGGGTACTGTAAAATGCCCATTCCCTCCCCACCCCACTAACCTGCTTTCCAGCTCCGTTCTCCTGTGTAGGGCAACCAAAGAAGACCCAGTCGATCAGCTGGGACTCAATGGGAGGCAGAGAATAGATGGGGTTGGTGGGGCCAGTCAGAGGTGGGATTGGCCGGTTCTCCAAACTGCTCAAAATTTCTGCTATCGGTTCTCCAGAACTGGTCAGAACCTACTGAATCCCACCTCTATGGTATCATGGATTCTTATTTTGTTGGATGCAGCATTGCCTATATTTTTATCGCTCACTCCAGCCCAAGGATTGGGCATCTGAGCAACCTTTCCTGCTTCCTACTCACAAATAGCCTACTTATTACTAAGTAAATATAGGGTGAACACATTCCAATATCAACTGGAATTGGGTCAGCACACACATCTGCTGAATTTTCAAGTAATTGTTTTCTGGCAGTTCTACTACAGAATAGAGGTTGTTCTTCACCCCGAATCTATCTTCCTGATTGGCGGTGTCCCGCTTCCCTCCAATATTTGTTTATTTTTCTCCCTTTTTCATACCTTTTCAAGTACGTTCAGGAACCCACTGGTTCCTAGGAATGATGTGTTTTTGCCGTATGTTGACAGTTAAACAATACTGTGAAATAGTAGTGGTGTGATTGAGCTGCACAATGCACTCACACAACAAAGTGCTTTCAGGTGTCTTCACATAAATCAACATTACCAGGAGTTAGGTTCAGGTTGATGTGACTTATTGTCCCTTTCAACCTATGTATTTTTGCACCCCAATTATCTTTTATATCAATCCATCAGAATTGATCTGGAAGGAACCTCAGAAGTCTTTGAATCCAACCCTCTGCTCAAGCAGGAACTCTATATCATTTTAGACAACTGGCTGTCCAGTCTCTTCTTAAAAGCCTCCAGTGATGGAAGCACCTACAACTTCTGGTGGCAAGCTGTTCCTCTGGTTAATTGTGCTCACTGTTAGGAAGTTTCTCCTTAATTCCAAGTTGCTTCTCTCCTTGATTAATTTCCATCCATTGTTCCTTTCCTTGCCTTCTGGTGCTTTGGAAAATAAGTTGACCCTCTCTTCATTGGGGCAGCCCCTCAAATACTGGAAGACCTCTATCATGTCTCCCTGGTCCTTCTCATCATTAAACTAGACATATCCAGTTCCTGCAACCGTTCTTCATATGTTTTAGTCTCCAGGCCTTTTAATCATCCTAGTTGCTCTTCTCTGCACTTTTTCCAAAGTCTCAACGTCTTCACCAAGATAGGCAACATTTTGAGGGGGGATAAATAACAGTTGGCCGATCGATATTCTTCCCTACCCTCCAAGCATTTGGGACACAGCACAGCCAAAAGAGAGTTTAGGAGCTGAGCTTTGTGGTCTCGTGGCTTCCTTGGGGGCATTTGGAGACAGGGTTCAAAACCTCCCACAGAATTCTGCAGAAGGAGAACTCTTGCCTTGGTAAGGCCACCCTTGGAATCCTGCATCCAGCTTTGGTCGCCATGATGTAAAAAAGAGGTTAAGACTCTAGAAAGAGTGCAGAGAAGAGCAACAAAGAAGATGAGGGGACTGGAGGCTAAAGCATACGATGAACGATAGCAGGAACTGGGTATGTCTAGTCTAGTGAAGAGAAGGACCAGGGGAAACAGGATAGCAGTCTTCCAATATCTCAAGGGCTGCCCCAAAGAAGAGGGGGGTCAAGCTATTCTCCAAAGCACCTGAGGGCAGGACAAGAAGCAATAGGTGGAAACTCATCAAGGAGAGAAGCAGCTTAGAACTAAGGAGAAATTTCCTGACAGTGAGAACAACTAATCAGTGGAACAACTTGCCACCAGAAGTTGTGAATGCTCCAACACTGGAAGTTTTTAAAAAGATGTTGGATAACCATTTGTCTGAAGTGGTGTAGGGTTTCCTGCCTATGCAGGGAGTTGGACTAGAAGACCTTCAAGGTCCCTTCCAACTCTGTTATTCTAGTAAATTTTATTCTTCCATCCTTCAGGCTGAGAAGGTGTGCTCAGGTATAACTCACACCGAGTTCATTAGGTAACGAAACAGCGTATTAAGGGTTGCAATGGTGCACTTTAGGAGGGAAAGCAGCCCTCCCCCCATTCCCACAGAGTCTACCAAGAACCCTAACCAAATACAGGCAGTCCTCAAACTTACAACTGTTCATTTAGTGACTGATCAAATTTGCAATGGCTCTGAAAAAAAGGGGCTCATCCATTTTTCACACTTGGGACTGTTGAAGCATCCCGGTTGTATGTGATCCAAATCCAGAAGCTTGGGGACTGGTTCCTATTTATGACGATTGCAGCAGTTTCCCTAGGACACGTGATCCCCTTTGGCGACCTTCCAATGAGCAAGGTCAACAGTGAAGCCCGATCCACTTATCAACCATGTGGCTCACTCATCAGCTGCAGGGATTCAATTCAGTCTTAGAAGGTGTGTCCTTAACAACCTTGGCAAGGAAGGGGCATACAATGAGGTGAAACCTGCTGAAGAAATGACTCGCTTAGCAGCACAGGTGTTGGACTCAACTGTGGTCACAAGTGGAGGACAACCAGCCTCATGGACGCCCCCTCCATTATCCAAATGGCGCAGGTGGAGGGAAAATTGTCCTTTCCTCATCTCTGTCTTCTCCTTCCAAATCAAGCCATCCGGGTCTCTTTTGGAGCAGCAAACATCAATAGAGGTTGAGACCTTTTCCCAAGACCGATTCGTTGCAGTGTGATTTTATGAAAAGGCTCATTAGTCAGGACAAGGCTGGGAGCAATGAGCAACCTCCGAGAGTTTTTCCCCCCTTCCCCCCACCGTGCTGGTGTGCCTTTAAAGTCTCTTTAACCTTCTGAGTCATCTCATTAGTCAAGAGGAGCCTGCAAGCTTTCAGTGCCCATAGCTGCCATCCGGAGAGGCAGGGCTGAATTCCGCAGCTTCTAATGACAAGCAGCTATGTCTGTCACACTATGCACCATGCCTCTGGAGTTTCAGTTTCTCTATGCCTTCAAATGTTCAAAAAAAAAAAAAAAGAAAAGAAAAGTTGGCCCTGCACAAGTTCCAGGACGCTGCCAACGAAGCTCATAATTTAGCAGATCATTAATCCCACTCTGCGAAAAGGAGCCGTAAAGCAGAACTAAATATGCAAATCCTCCCATACTTTAAATTTGAAATTTCCATCTGTCTGTCCACCCTTTATCATCTCCTGCAGTTCAATTTCGAGTATGTGTTTCGCTCCCTCCCCGGAACCAAAGTGCCCCGTTGATGGATTTATGTATCTGAATGGGAAAAATAATGTCAACAGGTATGAGGACAAAATGTCCTTATAAGATGATATGTATGAGAAAATTATATCTAGCCAATGTTGGGAATGTCATTAAAATGGGCACATATTACCATATGTGGTGGATTTGTATTAAAGCAAAAAAAAAAATTATTGGGCAAAAATACATAAGTGATTATAAAAGATGATAGGAAAATGTGTAGATTTTAAACCTGAACTTTTTATATGAGGTATAGCACCAGAAAAAATTGATAAACAAAATATATATTTAATATTGCATGTATTAACTGCAGCGAGGATTATATTTTGCACAATATTGGAAAAATGAAGAAACACCACGAGACAAAGAGATAATTAGGAAGATACTGGATTGTGCAGGAATGGGCAGGCTCACACTGAAGATTAAGCAGAAAGGAGATACAGAATATTATCAAATATGGAATTTATTCTACCAGTGGTTGGAAAGAAGGGGGGAGATTAAGAAGGCAATCTGTACCGCTAAGCAAATAAAATAACCCAGACAACACAATGTTTATAAGCACTAGCAAAATGTAAACAATAGAAAATTAATAAAACTTTATAGATTAAAAAAATATAAGAGTGATTATGGGTGAGGTTTGTAGTGACTAACTGGATTGTCGTCCCTGAAGGATGAGATACAGACAATTTGAGGAGATTCTGATAGATCATGAAGGATCAATTCAAACCAAATTTAAAGGCAAAGTTATTTTACCTGATGGCAATGCCAGAGGAGTGGGTGTGGTATCACAATGGAAGCCCTGCCCATTTGCATAGGTACATTGAAATGGGTGGGGCTTCCCTTGAGGTGCTCCAACTCAACTTGGAGGTTTTTTTGAGATGAGCATCAGCTTCGTGGCAGCTCTTGAAAAGTTTGTGGCATAACCAGTGGTGCGATTCAAATAATTGAACAACCGGTTCTCCACCCTAATGATTTCTTCCAACAACCAGTTCACCAAATTGCTCAGAAACTTAACAACTGGTTCTTCAGAACTGGTGAGAACTGGCTGAATCCCACCACTGGGCATAACAGGCAAGCAAAAATCAAATGCTATTTCCCCCCCTTAGGACAGTTTCATTTGCTCTATCCATCTCATATGGGAAGAGTCATTTAAGTAGGAGCCAGCAGTGTCACCACAGCTGCCAAAAAGACCAAGGCAATCCTAGGTTGCATTAAGAGGAGGATAGAATTAAGATCACACGAAGTGTGAATGCCGCTTTATAAGGCCTTGGTAAGACCAGGCTTGGCATACAGCATCAAGTTTTGGTCACCACAATACTAAAAAAAAAGATATTGAGACTCTAGAAAGAGTGCAGAGAAGAGCAACAAAAAGGATTAGGAAGCTGGAGGTTAAAATGTACAAAGAAGAATTGCAGGCATTGGGTTTGGCCAGTCTAAAGAAAAAAAGAATTAAGGGGGAAACGATAGCAGTATTCCAGTATTTGGGAGGTTGCCACAAAGAGAAAGAGGTCCACTTATTTTCCAAAGCACCAGAAGGCTGGACAAGAAGCAATGGATGGAAACTAACCAAGGAGAGAAGCAACCTGGAATGAAGGAGAAACTTCCTAACAGTAAGGACAATTCACCAGTGGAACAGAAGTTGCCACCAGAAGTTGTAGGTGCTTCATCGCTGGAAATTTTTAAGAATATATTGGACAAATGATCTAGGGTCTCCTGCTTGAGCAAGGGGCTGGACTAAATGGCCTCCAAGGTCCCTCCTAACTCTATTATTCTATGTGAGACATGGAATATATTTGGAGGTTCCACCTTAGGAAAGCTGTGTTGTTCCCAGATCTCTTTGGCAGGAGCTAAGCTGCACTCCTGTAAGTGATGGCAGGCATCAACATTCTCACTGCAGATTCTTGGCTATAAATGGCATTGATGAGTAACCCTGAAAATGCAGGATTATTGTCAGTAAGCCTTGCCTATCTCTGCTGCTGGGCTCACTCACAACAGGATGAAGACGTCAGTGCCAGAACTGATGTGCTTAAGAACTCCACTTCCTTGCACCCCTTGGAAATTACTGTTCTCTTTATTCTCTTTACTGTTGCTCTAGCAGGGAATTAAATTCACATTTTAACAAGAATGTTCTGTGTTTAGGTGTATTGCTTTCCCTATTGGTGGGGGAGGGAGGGATGCTTGGCACACAAGCCCCATTTCCCAGCTCAGGAAAAAACCCTAGAATGCAGGGTTTGTTTTTTTTTTTAAGTAGATTTTATTCATAAACATTTTTTTGAATACAGTGTTTTGTCCGGGTATAATATTTACAAAAACAAAAAAACATACCTAATACTGTACAAAATATTATCCCATTTACTAATAATAATTCTAATAATATAATACCACATACATTAACAGCTGTAATAATGCTATGATACAATACAATTCCTAATGAACTCGCTGGGAGTTATACCTGAGTACACCTTCTCAGACTGAAGGATGGAAGAATAGAATAGAATAGAATAGAATGGAATGGAACAGAACAGAACAGAACAGAACAGAACAGAACAGAATAGAATAGAATAACAAAGTTGGAAGGGACCTTGGAGGTCTTCTAGTCCAACCCCCTGCCTAGGCAGGAAACCCTACACCACTTCAAACAAATCGTTGTCCAACATTTTTTAAAAAGCTTACAGTGTTGGAACATTCACAATTTCTGGAGGCAAGCTGATTGATTGTTCTCACTTTCAGGAAATTTCTCCTTAGTTCTAAGTTGCTTCTCTCCTTGATGAGTTTCCACCTATTGCTTCTTGTCCTGCCTTCAGGTGCTTTGGAGAATATCTTGACCCCCTCTTCTTTGGACATCCCCTGAGATATTGGAAGACTGCTATCCTGTTTCCCCTGGTCCTTCTCTTCACTAGACTAGACATACCCAGTTCCTGCAATCGTTCATTGTATGCTTTAGCCTCCAGTCCCCTCATCTTCTTTGTTGCTCTTCTCTGCATTCTTTCTAGAGTCTTAACCTCTTTTTTACATCGTGGCGACCAAAACTGGATGCAGGATTCCAAGGGTGGCCTTACCAAGGCAAGAGTTCTCCTTCTGCAGAATTCTGTGGGAGGTTTTGAACCCTGTCTCCAAATGCCCCCAAGGAAGCCACGAGACCACAAAGCTCAGCTCCTAAACTCTCCTTTGGCTGTGCTGTGTCCCAAATGCTTGGAGGGTAGGGAAGAATATCGATCGGCCAACTGTTATTTATCCCCCCTCAAAATGTTGTCTATCTTGGTGAAGACGTTGAGACTTTGGAAAAAGTGCAGAGAAGAGCAACTAGGATGATTAAAAGGCCTGGAGACTAAAACATATGAAGAACGGTTGCAGGAACTGGATATGTCTAGTTTAATGAAGAGAAGGACATGGGGTGACATGATAGAGGTCTTCCAGTATTTGAGGGGCTGCCCCAACGAAGAGAGGGTCAACTTATTTTCCAAAGCACCAGAAGGCAAGGAAAGGAACAATGGATGGAAATTAATCAAGGAGAGAAGCAACTTGGAATTAAGGAGAAACTTCCTAACAGTGAGCACAATTAACCAGAGGAAAGCTTGCCACCAGAAGTTGTAGGTACTCCATCACTGTAGGCTTTTAAGAAGAGACTGGACAGCCATTTGTCTGGAATGGTCTAGGGTCTCCTGCCTGAGCAGGGGGCTGGACTAGAAGACCTCAAAGGTCCCTTCTAGTTCTATTCTGATTGATGGATTGAATTTCTTTGGCTTTTTTGTAGTCCTACCAAATTCGAGTTGAGCTTCCCGGTGAAATGAAATTTAACGGCGGTTATAAGGTGTCGTTTGTTTCACAGCTCGAGTCCAGCATCTGTTTCCAAGTGCCTGGCCTTGGAATAAGAATGGATAAAAGAAGAACATACTTCTCTCTCAAATGAGTAACTAGGAAGTGTGCTTACACATCACGATGAGAGAAAACAGCTTTGAGCTCTCCCCTATTCCTTCCTGGAGAAGTTAAGTTGGCATGTAACAGATCATTCACAGGAAGAAAAAAAAGGAGTTTGAGCTCCAAGGTTAGTTGAAGTTTCTTCCTTCTGTGCTACAACCTGAATTTAACAACATCTGCCCTCTGCAATATGCAATTAACCAAAAATTATGTTTTACACAAAGATGAAAGCCATGTAGGTAAATGCATACAGCATAAAGCCATAGCTACTGATTATTTTTTGTGATATATATGTGTGTGTGTGTGTACATGTGTGCTTTTGTATGTGTACATAAATAGAAATAGAAATAGATATAGAATAGAATAGAATAGAATAGAATAGAATAGAATAAGGGAATAGAATAGAATATTGGAATAAAGAATAGGAAAGGATAGGATAGGATAGAATAATGGAATAGAATTCTTTATTGGCCAAGTGTGATTGGATACACAAGGGATTTGTCTTTGGTGCATCTGCTCTCAGTGTACATAAGAAAAATAAAATAAAGTACATTCATCAAGAATCACAAGATACAACACTTAGTGATAGTCATAGGATACTAAATAAGCAATCAAATCATACTAGGAAACAAAACAATATAAATTGTAAAGATACAAGCAACACAGTTATAGTCATAGGTGGGAAGAGACAGGTAATAGGAAGGATGAGAAGAATAATAGGATACAGTCTTACTAAGTAGTTGGTGGACAGTGTGGAGGGAATTATTTGTTTAGCAGAGTGATGGCATTGGGGAAAAACTCCCCTTGTGTCTAGTTGTTCTGGTGTGCAGTGCTCTATAGTGTCTAATATCAACCCTTCATACAAATGCAGGTTAATTAGTTAAAGGCAGGGCATTTTATATGTTTGTATCTTCATGGCTTCCCTGCAGAGTATCTACCTATGGTCTCTGGCTGAAAAAAATGGATATTGTTTTAGATAATACTTGCAAGTTACAGAAAAAAAATGTGATTCGTGAGCCCCACATATCATGGCCCATTCGAGTGTGTGGATCCAAAATAGTTTGCCCTCCTCTTTTTCTGATTTAAAATAATAGGATGGGAAGGGGTGTCCAACATGAGAGGCCTTCTAGTGCAACCTCCCCTGTCTGAAGTGGTATAGGGTCTCCTGCTTGAGCAGGGGCTGGACTAGAAGACCTCCAAGGTCCCTTCCAGCTCTATTCTGATTCAATGGATGGAAACTCATCAAGGAGAGAAGCAACCTGGAATTGAGGAGCAACTTCTGAACAGTGAGAACAATTAATCAGTGGAAGGACTTGCCTCCAGAAGTTGTGGGTGCTTCATCACTGGAGGTTTTTAAGAAGAGATTGGACAGCCAGTTGTTTCAAATTGTATAGGACCTCCTGCTTGAGTGGTGGGTTGGAGTAGAAGACCTCTCAGGTCCCTTCCAGATCTATTCTGACAGATCGAATTGAATCTTGCACGCAACGGGCCATATTATTTGTGTCTCAATGAAGATGGAAGTAGAGTGCCAGTTAATGAGCTGGCAGCATTTGTGATCTCTGGGCTAGTTGCCAGGATATTTTGTATAGAAGCCAAAATGTTGGGCCTGGTTGCCAGGTTTTGATAATTGTAAAACAGTCGCTGCCTGTACACCGAGGGTTTCAGTTGAGAAGCTCATTAAAGCTAATACTGTAAGAGTTTAGTGTTTTGCAGATGTCTTGTTTTGGTGGCGTCACCGGTTCAGCTTGTCTTTCCAGCCATCCCAGTCGGCTTGTTTTATACATCTTGTTAAAGCATTGTAAGGACTGGTGGTTCGTTTCTGCCTGGCAGATTTAAAGACCCATCCACTAGAAAATGCCACTTGATTGACCCAGGAAATGGGCCTTGTCTATCATAGTGCCTGCCCTCTGAACATATATCGCTCCGGAGAGTTGTATGCCTGCATCCTGACCTTACAGATTAACCAAGTTGGAAAGGACCTTGTAGGTCACTTAGTCCAACCCCCCACCCGAACAGGAGACCTTACACCATCTCTGACAGATGGCAGTCCAGTCTCTTCTTGAAAGCCTCCAGGGATGAAGCTCCCGCAACTTCTGAAGGCAACTTCTGTTCCATGGGTTGATGGTTCTCACTGTCAGGAAATTTCTGCTTATTTCTAGGTTGAATCTCTCCATTGTTCCTTGTCTGGCCTTTGGGTGCTTTGGAAAATAGAATAGAATAGAATAGAATAGAATAGAATAGAATAGAATAGGATAGAATAGAATAGAATTCTTTATTGGCCAAGTGTGATTGGATACACAAGGAATTTGTCTTTGGTGCAAATGGTCTCAGTGCACATAAAAGAAAAGATACGTTCATCAAGAGTCCAGAATCATCGGGTACAACATTTAGTGATAGTCACAGGGTACAATAAGCAATCGAATCATACTAGGAAACAGTCAATATAAATTGTAAGGACACAAGCGACAAAGTTACAGTCATACAGTCACAAGTGGGAGGGGATGGGTGATAAGGAGTAATGAGAAGATTAATAGTAATAGTAGTGCAGACTTTGTAATAGTTGAACAGTTGGTAAAGGGTTGGAAGTGGAGTTGAAAGAGGGATTAGCCTAGAATCCTTATGTAGCCACAAGTAAACTATGTCCAATTCTCCTTGAATTCTGGGGACCCTGATGTAACCCCAAGCCGGTGCTGACTTTTAGTTGAGAAGATTTCTCTGTGTAGGCATAATTAGGCAATAAATCTGTTTAATTGGACTTTATGTGTTGACCCCTGTTTTATGCCTGACTGTTGGTGTCTCTCTGGTGAGATGTTTGTTTTGGTAGCATTCACATTTTTTCCCCTTCCATTTGAATGGTGCTTGCTTTTCTAGAGGCCTTTCCTGTTTTTTTCAATTGAAGAGGTTTTGCTTCTCACCCGAGAAACTTCTTCCATTTTAATTGGATGGTGGGGTGGTGGTGGAAGGATTGATACTCCTTGCAGACAGCTGGCCATTTGCATCCTTTTTAGAGAGTCGTTGAGGCCACTTGGAGGTTTGCCTGTGTCCTCAGGGCAGTGATGGGATTCCATTTTTTTACTACCAGTTCTGTGGGCGTGGCTTGGTGGGCGTGGCAGGGGAAGGATATTGTAAAATCTCCAGTCAGAGGTGGGATTTACCGGTTCTCCGAGCTACTCAAAATTTCTGCTACCAGTTCTCCAGAACTGGTCAGAACCTGCAAAATGGGTGTGGAGGAACTGTTGAAAGGACTGTGTTGTAGACTGAAGATCAGTGGTGGGATTCAAAAAGTTTTACCACCAGTTTGGTGGGGGTGGTTTGGTGGGCGCTCTTTGCATGTGTGCACACAACTTTGCATGTGCGCACACACCAAATGCACACTTTCCTCAGGCACAGAGGCATTCCAACTACTTCCTGCAAGCCTGCCCTCTCCCGGTCGCTTCAGCAGCTGCTGAGCAGAGCCCGGGAGGGCAGGTGGGCCCAACAGCAGAGCAGCAGAGAGAGCCAGTTCAGTCTCCACTGCTTATCGCCGCTACCAGCTTGGCCGAACCGGTGGAATACCACCACTTCTGCAGATAGATGATATAACAGTATATAACAGAATAACAGAGTTGGAAGGGACCTTGTAGGTCATCTAGTCCACCCTCCCCCCGCCCAAGCAGGAGACCCTACACCATTTCTGACATGATGCCCTATCTCTTTGTATTATTCACTTTTTAATGGCTCCCAGCCGCCATTTTTTACACTGAAGTTAGACAGCCTATGAAATTGGTCACTCATCTAATCCATTGCTCAATCTATCTTTGGGCACTGGATTGAGATATGCATTCAAAGAATTCAAGAATTCATTTTTTGCTTTTAATTTTTATATTTCATATTCATGTTTTCCTACCATCCTACCCGTTTCCTTCCTCCTATGGTGTTAACCTAAATAAATAAATAAATAAAGAAAGAAAGAAAGAAAGAAAGAAAGAAAGAAAGAAAGAAAGAAAGAACTATTTTTTTTTGGGTTTCTCTAATTTCCTAAATATACTTTCGTTGGTTTTTCCTCCCCTTCTGAATTCTTAATTATTTCCAGGTGCATCGTTTAGAGAAAATGGGATAAATTATCTCCGCTGTGTTTCTGTGTCATTTATTCCTTGGGATTGCTTTCCTTGCCAGCTTACCAGCTTCTGCAACGATATTAAGCTATAATATGGGAGGGAAGTGTCAATCATAGCAGGAAATGTTGAACCAATACTTGATGGTTTAATATTGCAGGCAAACCTAAAAAAATGTTTATTCCAGGAATCCACCCAGGGATCTCAAACAGTGTTGTATTTTAGCTCAGTCACTGAGCAGAAAGCTAAAAGATTTTTAGGAACCTAGCAGGAACAGGATATTTCAGTTGCAGAACCATATGATAGCAAAACCTTTAGGTTGGACTAGAAGACCTCAAAGGTCCCTTCCAACACTGTTATTCTATTCTATTCTATTCTATTCTATTCTATTCTATTCTATTCTATTCTATTCTCTACTCTACTCTACTCTACTCTACTCTACTCTACTCTACTCTACTCTACTCTACTCTATGCTATTCTATTCTACCCGGCGGACATGAAGGCTGCTTCAGACCTCCATTATAGGTAGCCCTTGACTTACCACCATAATTGAGGCCACTATTCCTGTTGCTAAGTGAGAAATTTGATAACTTTGCTCCATTCCTGTCTTGCCACCGTTGTGAATCCTTGAAGTTGTTCAATTAGAAACAGGCTGTTTCAGTGAATCTGGCCTCCCCGTTGACTTTATCTTGTCAGAAAGTCACAAAAGGGAATCACATCACACACACACACACACACACACACACACACACACATGGGGCACTGCAACTGTGATAAATACAGGCTCATTGCCAAGTGACTACATTTTGAATAACAGAGTTGGAAGGGACCCCAGAGATCCTCCAGTCCAACCCGCTGCCGAAGTAGGAGACTCTATACCACTGTGGGCAAATGTCCATCCAACCTCTGCTTAAAAACCTCCAGTGATGGAAGCACCCACAACTTCTGAAGGCAACTTCTGTTCCACTGGTTCATTGGCCTCACTGTTAGGAAGTTTCTCCTTAATTCCAGGTTGCCTCTCTCCTTGGTTAGTTTCCATCTGTTGCTACTTTTCTCTAGATTAAACATAATCTCCTTAACTCCAGGTTGCTGGAATTAGTTCCAGGTTGCTTCACTCCGTTATTAGTTTCCATCCATGGTTTCTTGTCCTTCCTTCTGGTGCTTTGGAGAAGAGCTTGACCCCGTCTTCTACGTGGCAGCCCCTCAAGTATTGGAACCCCACAATCATGCCACCCTTAGTCGTTTACTATTTGTTTTATTTTATTTTTATTTGATTTGATTTGTCAATCACTTACAAGATAATAGGTATAAGAATAAACATGAGTATGAATACAGGAAATAAGTACAAATAAGTGAGGACAATAGGGCAGGGATGGGAGGCACGATGGTGCACTTGTGCATGCCCCTTACAGACCTCTTAGGAATGGGTATTCTCTCCTTTCCTTCCTTCCTTTCCTTCCTTCCTTCTTTTATTTTATTATTTATTTATTTATTTATTTGATTTTTCCATCGCTTACAAGATAATAGGTATAAGTATAAACATGAGTAAGAATACAGGAAATAGGTATGAATAAATGGGGACAATAGGACAGGGACGGGAAGCATGATGGTGCACTTATGCACGCCCCTTACAGACCTCTTAGGAATGGGGTGAGGTCAATAGTAGATAGGTTGCAGATGAAGGAGTGGGGGGTTAGAGGATGTAACAATGGAGTCAGGGGGTGCATTCCAGGCATTGACCACCCTGTTGCTGAAGTCATACTTTCTGCAATCCAGTTTGGAGCAGTTTACATTGAGTTTGTATCTGTTATGTGCTCTTGTATTGTTGCGGTTGAAGCTGAAGGAGTCATTGACTGGTAGGACACTGTAGCAGATAATTTTGCGTACTACGCTTAAGTCCAACCGTAGGTGGACTTATTTCTCACCAACAAATAGTTGATAGCCTGTCCTTTTGCTGTGGCCTACCTTTCCAGCTCCAAGTTATTGCGTTGGACAATCCAGAAGGAACTTGCTAGTGTCACATAGACACTTTTTTCTGGGATCTTCGAGAATCAAGCAGGGTGGGTAAAATGCCAGAGGACTAGAGGTGGGCAAATGGGGTGGGGGGAGGGAAAGAGGACTTGGGTAACCTGAGAACTGTCAACTTGAAAACTCTGGAAGAGATTGCAGTGGCTTTACAAGTGTTTAGAAAAGACGCCTTGCTTGGCAGGAACAAATGTGGGATTAACAAGGACAAGTCATGCCATACCAATGGATCTCCATGTTTGAAAGTGACCAGTTTAGATAGCCAAAGGAATGTGGTGGGCGTAATGTCCTTTGACTTTTGCAAACCACTCAACAACGTCTCCCCTAAGATAAACGAGGTGACAAACCATTGGCTAAACTGTGCCACTGCTTGATGAATACAAACATGGCTGGAACAAGGGTATCCCTCCAATGGATGTCAAGCTAAATTAAAAACAAATATTTTTTTCAGTGATAGAGTGCACTGCTCAACGTGTTTGTAAATGGCTTAGATGACAGGCTGAAGACATGGTTATTAAATCTGAGAAAAAAGAGGAACCAATAGGACAGCCAAGAGACGAGATGACACAAGATCTAGGCAAATTGCAAAAATTCTTTGTTTTGGTTGAAGAAGGTCAAAAGCATGATTAACAGAACAGGGAAGACCATATTGGGAGTCTTGGTGAAAACAAGCCAACATTATAATGAAGAGGGACAGAGGGAGGGAGAGAAGGAAGGAAGGAAGGAAGGAAGGAAGGAAGGAAGGAAGGAAGGAAGGAAGGAAGGAAGGAAGACATGAGAGAGGGAAGGAGGGAGAGAGGGAAGGAAAG
>CM019151.1:58922891-58945530 GCA_009733165.1 Naja naja | reverse complement strand
AAATGATAGATATAGATAGATAGATAGATAGATAGATAGATAGATAATGATATAGACAGACACACAGACACACAGAGGTGATAGATAAGATAGACAGATATAATTGTTAAAGAACTAGAGCCAGGCATGTTACTTAAACCTCCCTAGCTGGAATTTTGAAAAGTCCAAAGGACCAGAATAGACCTGGTTCCTAAAGGGAAGGTCTGACTACAGAAGAATTCTCCTTTTAAGAATTGCCAGGGAAACCTCCGAAGTTCATCGTTCTACAATAGTGAAGAATACAACAGTCAGCAGTTTCAGCCCAAAATTCACAATTTCTCCACTGTAAATCGAAACAGACAATTTGATGTAATTCCTCCTAGATCGACTGACGTATTCCTTAACACATATCTGAAAATCACGGTCTAATAATATACGGAAATATATATCACACTTCCTATATTCTAAAAATGTTGCCTAATTGACAACTGGCAAGTTGATGAATGCTATTTCCAACCTCGTCACCTGCCAAAACCACTGTAATTCCTAGTACCATTTTGGGTTTCCATGCCTCCTCAATTCTTCTAAGGGATGAGTGATGCAAATTAGGTTTCTTCAAAGTGCCAACATCTTTGACTCAAGCTGAAATAGAAATAAATGCCCCGTTTCCCCGAAAATACAACCTACCCTGAAAGTAAGTCCTAGCTTGATTTTTTTACACATGCGCCCAAATATTTTACAGCCTTTCTTGCCGGCGTTCTTAAGTGAATCACCCACCATCGCTAAATTAGGAATGGGGTTGTTGTGACTCTGGCTTTCCCCATTGACTTTGCTCATCAGAAGGTCACGAAAGGGGATCATGTAACCCTGGGACACGGCAACTGTCATAAATAGGAGTCAGTTGCCACGCGCCTGAATTTTGATCGTGTGACCTTGGAGTTGCTGAAATGGTCCTAAGTGTTCTGTCCAAGGCTTCCAAGACCGTAATTATGCACATGCTTATTTTAAAAACAAGTCTTGTTTTATTGCAATGCTGGGAATGAAAACAATGGTAATGAATCTCAAACAGACTCCTGAGATAAGCACCCACCTTTCTTTTCTGTGAAGTGCTGCCAATAGCAGAAGTGTCAAATGAACTAGAAAAAAAACAACAACTGAAGTACAAAGAGCTTCAAGGGCTAATCTGAACCGAACGAACGACTTTGCTTCCTGCAAAGGTTTCATCATCTTTGCCTGTCCTTTATCCCTTATGGGAGGGGCAATCATCTCCCAGCCTTACTCCTGTGTCACCCCTTTTGTTTCAGCTGCTCTTGCCTTCTGGCAGCTCTGTGCACACGTGCACTGGGATCAGGCTCCCCTGGGTCCTCTGCCTTGCTGCTGCCAGACTCTGAAGGCTCCGGAGGCAGCACCCCACTCCCAGATGGTCCTGGCCCCATCTCTGCATTGGATGCAGGACCCTCGTCTGAGTCTTCCGCAGACTCCTGGACTGGTCCCCGTTCTTCTGCACTGTCCAATTCCGCTGCTGTCTGCACAGCTTCCAGTGAACCACAACACTAAGAAAGGGTGGGATTCAGCCAGTTCTGACTGGTTTGAGTGAACTGGTAGTTCCAGCAATTAGTTGGCCCTAGTCTGCTTTATTTCCGTGTTTTGCAGCTCAGCTGATTCGCGCAGCACAGCGCATTGCCATGCCTCAGCTGTTTTTGTCACCGGGGCTGCAGCAGAAGGTAAGTTTTAGAGCTGAAATTGGGCGGGTTTGAAATGCTGCACGCGCTCTCTCTCCAAACCAGTTGTTACACCGGTTGGATCCCACCACTGGTTGTAAGTGTGAAAAACAGCCATAACTTTTTCCAGTGACCTTGTAACTTTGAACGGTCCCCAAATGAACTGTTATAAGCTGAGAATTATCCATGAGAGAGTCAGAAGGGACCTTAGAGGTCTTGTAGTCCAAGCTCAAGCAGGAAGCCCTATGCCCATGATGTCAAACCCTATGCCCATGCTGTCACCCCGATCAGGCCTACTGCGCATGCGCATGTGTGCCTCCCGCCAGCCAGCTGATTGTCGGGTATCTGCTGCGCATGTGTGAGGGGCGGGGCGTGCGCAGCAGACATGCATAAATGCACTGGGGGCCAGGGGATTCACACGCACATTGCATTATGGGTGCAGGCGCTCATGCGCATGCATGTGCATGCATGCACACACTTTTGGCACATGACAACAATTTCAGACAAACAGTTGTCTAGTCTCTTCTTGAAAACTTCCAGTGATGGTGGAGCACCCACAACCTCTGGTCAAATGTTTTTATTACCAGTTCTGTGGGCGTGGCTTGGAGGGTGTGGAGTGGCTTGGTGGGCGTGGCAGGGGAAGGATACTGCAAAATCCCCATTCCCTCCCCACCACACTAACCTGCTTTCCAGCTCCCTTCTCCTGTGCAGGGCAACCAAAGAAGACCCAGCCAGTCAGCTGGGACTCAGTGGGAGGTGGAGAAGAGATGGGGTTGGTGGGGCCATTCAGACTGTTATCAGCTGCCTTCAGAGTCGGGGATCAGTAGGGCAGAAGAAAAGCTGGAGCCTGTTCCCAGTGTGCGCATGTGCAGAGCTGCCAGGAGAAGGGAACAGTTAAGGAACAAGGGTTGACTTGGGAGGAAAGGGGGAAGGTTACTGCAATATCCCCCTTCTCTCCCCACCCCACTAACCTGCTTTCCAGCCCCATTCTCCTGTGCAGGGCAACCAAAGAAGAGCCAGCCGATCAGCTGGGACTTGATGGGAGGCAGAGAATAGATGGGGTCGGGGCCAGTCAGAGGTGGTCTTTGCCGGTTCTCAGAACTACTCAAAATTTCCGCTACCGGTTCTCTAGAACTGATCCGAACCTGCTGAATCCTACCTCTGCTTCTGGCATACATATTGTCTGATCTTCAAAGTCTGATCCCCGAATCAGATAGTGGCCTCATCAGAAATCCATTGGGGAAAAAAATCACATTGAGAATAGGTCTTTGCTCATTGTGTGACTCTGTAAGAATTTCATGAAAGCCCCCCAAGGTCTGTTTTCCTTGATTCCTCCTTATTTAAGGCTTAACTGGAAAAAAATTACTTAAAAGGGAAATTCTGATAAGCTACGAAATAGCCCATGTTTCTTAGGAAGGAAAAACATTCGCTATCTGAGAGAGAAAAAATACAAGCATTGAAGTACTTGAATGGAAATAGAGTTTGGGTTTAGCAGCGTGATTAACTGGTTTGTGAGTTGAAGGCTCTTTGCCTTTTGCAAAGAACAATAAGTTACCGAGGGCATAATTAGAGATATCGTGGCCTGCGTAATTGAGAAAGAGATCAAAATCTTTACTTTAAAGGACTCCAGAAGAACTTCTCACAAGCAGGATAAGTAAAAATAATTCTGTCCTGTCAAAATGGATTGTAATATACACAACACTTTCATTTTAAATAATCTGTTTTGTATTTTGTATTTTAATGTTTTAAATTTTCAATAAAGGTTATTTATAATTAATAATAATAATCATGATAATTCTATCCTGCAAGGAACAAAGAATTTTTCCATGCATTGAAGAATGCTGATATGTTGTGATATTTCATTGCACTGTGCAGGATTTATTAGCACCTGCACACTGTTGTTGTCTTCCGTGAAGGAGTGTTCAGGTGACCGTCAAAATATCTCTGTTAAAAATTTTGGTGGTGCGAGAGGGCAAGAACGAAGTTATACGACATTTAATCTGTTCATCTTCAACACGCAAAATAGGAGTTTCATAGTACTTGTGCACATACTACACAGTAGTCCTGCAGATGGTTGTGAGTCTCTGGAAGCTGCACAGTGTAATGCTTCCAAAGTTGCTCATTGCACACTTACGTTGACTTTTGTGCAGATGGTTGTGAGTCTCTGGAAGCTGCACAGTGCAATGCTTCCAAAGTTGTTCATTGCACACTTACGTTGACTTTTGGGCAGACAGTTGTGAGTCTCTGGAAGCTGCACAGTGTAGTGCTTCCAAAGTTGCTCATTGCACACTTACTTTGACTTTTGGGCAGACAGTTGTGAGTCTCTAGCAAATCTTCCAAAGTTGCTCATTGCACACTTACGCTGATTTTTGTGCCTTCCTGTTTAAAACATGGAATTAGTTCTGTTCTCTCCTGTTTTCTTTGATTCTAACATTCCTTCTTGACTGACATAAAATTCCAAGATAAGGATAACTGGGAATGTGTCTGAAAATAAGGCCCCTGTGGCAGAATAATCACACACACATACATAGATAAGATTTATCAATGAATATATAGGATTATATATTATTATTATATGAAGAATAATTTAGATTAGAAGAACTCCAAAGCCATTTCCAGCCCTGTGATGCTAATTATATTAATGCTATTATATATATTGTTATAATATTTTAACAATGATACTATTGCATTAACAGTAATAATTAAAGGTAATTGTTTTGTATAATGGATTGTTTTTAAAAGCGCCTCCTCGTTAAAGAATAATTCTTTTTTGTCAATGAGTAACGTATGTTTAGCAGTTGACATTTCTCCTAAATCAGCATGTATTATACTTTTCTACATGCTATTTGAGAACTTTTGCTGATTTGGAGAAATGGCTGAAAAGTTGACCAGAGCTTAAGCCCCACTGTAAGTTTTGCGGCAACGGACACGATAATGTTTATCATTCAACAAAATCTGTACCGCCAAATGAAATCCGAAATGGATTTACTATTTTCTTCCTTCGTTCTTCCGGGTGAGGCAGGTTTAAATATGTTTACTGGACTGAAGTGAATGTTTGTAATGCGAGTTTTTGCCCTGGGGCTCCTGACAAGCAGAAATTTTAAATCATTTCTTTCTACCCTTCAAGTTATCTCGGCATCTTAACAGTGAATATGCTCAAGGTTTGTACTACACTGTCCATTCAGGGGTAAGGACATCTGCAAAGATTGTGATATTATATTTAACTGAAACAAACATTTCTGCCTCATACACAGACACACACACACACTTCTTTGTAAACAAGGAACATACCTATATGAACAATTGAGTTCATCTATGGCCTTCAGTGACTTCCTTCCTCCTCCTTCCTTCCTCCCTCCCTTTCCTTCCTCCCCTTCCTTTTCTTCCTTCCCTTCCCCCTTTGATTTCATTTTTACATTAAGACTTGGGGCCTGGTAGGATGTGCTTGAAATTTCATCATCTGAAATGACAAGAAAGTAAAGAGGTTGCTGTAATGAAACATAATCTTCCAGAAAGTTCTTCTCTGAAAACAAACAAACCCCAGACTGGAAAGATCTAAGAACCTTTCCCCTAGTAAGTCAGGGTATTTCAAAACCTCTCAAAACCATCCACCTCTCCTCGTTTAGCTCAGAATACCGTAACAGAATCTTAAAGTTGGATTTTAGTTTAGAGAACTAAACTCTCAACTCTTACTCGGTGGAAGTATCCAACTTAAGGCTGATGGCTGCTTGGCTTCTATTTCACCTGAGCCGATTAACTGAACCTGTTGAGGAGAAACATTGGGGTATCAATCAAAGAGAATATTTGTAACTTAGGGTTGAACTTGGGAGATCTTAGTGGTCTCTGGGCTTGGCAACATTCCACTAGAGAAACTCTAGAGCACAAACCCCACTGTTTTTAGCATGGATGATGTTACCTAGTTGGGTCATGAAACGTCTGCAAGAAAACCACCTGTTCTGACCCAAACCTTGTTCCAAGGAAACAAACACCAAACGGAGGTAACAGCAGAACCTTTTGATGATTCTTTACTAATTCTGTTCCTTCCCTGTTAAAAGGCTGTTTCAAACTAATTGTCTCTGATAAGAACGAGCCTTGCCAAGGTGGTGCAAGGCTGCCAAGAACACTAGATAAAGTTGCCAAGAAATATTTCAAACACAAAGAGTCTCCAAACACAAACTAAGAGTGTCCGAACATCCACAAGGCGCTGAGTGCAAAAACTTCTTTGCTTCCTGCAAAGAACTCCGGTTTCTCGGCTGGCTTTTATCTTTTAAGGGAGGGGCCATTACCTTGCAGCCTTACTCCTGAGTCGCCCATGCTGCTGCAGATGCTCTTTCCTTCGAGCAGCCCTGTGCACACGTGCACTGGGCACAGGCTCCTCGGGGGCCTCTGCATCACTACTGCCAGCCTCCACAATCTCCGAAGGCAGCACTCCACTCCCTGATAGTCCTGGCCCCATACCTGCCTCACACGCAGGCCCCTCATCTGAGTCCTCACTCTCCAAGACCTCAGCTGTCCGCACCTGCTGCTGGAGAACCACAACACCACCAAGCTCAGAGAGCACCAAGGACCCCACAGTCCTCCTCTTCCTTCTCCTCCTCAACTCACTCCTTCTAGCACTGGTGATGTTACCTAGTTGGATCATGGATTTGTTCCCAATTTGTTCCAAATGGAAAATATCTACCAGCATGAGGGTATGCAAGTGTTCTTATACCTACAATCTTATTCCATCCAGAGTGGTTTGAACTCATAGCTTTTTCTTCCCACTATTCCCAGTTTCAGAGAACTGGTGGGCCCCCTCACAGGCAACTGGATAATGGTAGTTGACTACCACATCTTTACACACCTCTACCACAAAAAACCTGTGATAAGCCTAACCAATGAAGAGATGGAAATGAAAAGAAGGGCCCTGGGCCACCCAATATCTTTCAGTAGGAGATTATATGAAAGGGACTTCAAGAATAATCCAAGATATCTGGTGTTCTTGGATTGAGGTCAATGATATTAAACATGTGGTTTATCTTTGATCAATAACAAGACTCCTGAGAGAGTTCATTTAATCAAGAATTAAATTATCACTTGAGCAAAGAGCAATGATACATCCCAGCACCCTTCAAAGTTGGCCATGTCATTTTGAGGCTGTTGGGAGTAGAGCATCTCAACTCTTCAAGAACCATTAGATCTCCCAATTGCAGTAGATTTTGGGAACATCCTAGATGGGGACCATTATATTTGCATGTTTCTCTTCACAGACTGGGCCTGTCCTTCTGCTTTGTATGTATTGGGCCTAAAATGAAGGACAGGTCTCTGTCTGGGTATTCACTTATTTTCTCTCAGGGAAACCTCAGCTGATGTCTTCACTCTCTTCTTCCTCTGGGCCAGGAACCATCAACTGCACACTTCTTCTTCTTCTTCTTCTTCTTCTTCTTCTTCTTCTTCTTCTTCTTCTTCTTCTTCTTCTTCTTCTTCTTCTTCTTCCTCCTCCTCCTCCTCCTCCTCCTCCTCCTCCTCCTCCTCCTCCTCCTCCTCCTCCTCTCCCTCTATCCTTTCTCTTTCTATGACCAGCTTAAAATTAAGAAAAATAAGCATTTGGAACTGAAAATGGCCAAAACTTTTAGAGAATGATGTTTTCTCCCATTTCAAGATTCCTTGGTACTGTATAGCTTTTCCCAAAGAGAATAATGACCAAATATGAAGGCATATTTTGTTGTGTACAAGGCTTAAAGGATTTAAACACTGATCCAGCACATGTTTGCTGAGAAAGAAGTCTCACTGAGTTTAGTAGAATTGACTCCAGAACTATATTTACTGTTTCAAAGCTGAATGAGAGGATTAACAGCAGATCTGCATTAAAATCATATTTTTCAGGGTAGTCTTGAACGGAAAGCAACGGAATGGGGAGGAAAGTTCCTAACCCAAAAAACCCTGGAGAAGAAATAGAAAGTTGGTTAGGTAAAAGTTAAACTTCTCATGCCTTTGCTGAAAATCACACCTTCTCCCTGACACTTTGATCAACCTGGGCCTGTTGTCAACCATCATTCTTGCTCACTGCACATTGTGGAGTCTCGCTCAGAAGCAAATGTCATTACACAAAATTACTTTCAGAGAAGCGTGTGTATTAAGGAAGCTAGTTGGCTTCCAAGAGAACAGGATTTGTTGCAAAGCAATCTAGGAGGCTGTGTGCAATGATTCAACCTTCTTTAGCCTGACATCCTTCAGGAAGATAAGTTGGGATTGCAACTCGCCAAGAGTTCTTGAAGTGGCAAGCGCAGTCCTTCAATCTGGAAGACACCAGTTTGAAGAGCCAATACAATTCTTCTTCTTTTTCCTTCGGGATTTGTGTCAACAAACTGTCAAATTGACTTCACCCAACATTTGGAATCTTTTGAGCTATGATTTCATAAGTTATACTTGTCCATCTCTGATCCCAAGACATTTAAATGTAAATCCTCAGGGAACGTTTGTGTGGGATGAATTAAAAGTCCCACCTTACAAATTGTAGATATCGCTTATGTGAGAGGGTCATTACTAGATGCCTTCTTTAGGTGTTACCAAGAGGACAAGAGTTTTAAAGTTGCTTTAATATTTAGCATCTGGATGGAAGTGTGCAGTTGCAAGCAAGTCCCTTGTCAAATCATGAAACATTCTTCTAATTTACTCTTCTACTAGACTGCCCATGAACTATTGGGTCATCCTTTTATAAACATTTCCTTGCAGTAATTTGTTCCCTTTTGCGCTGGTTGGTTTTCCCTTTTGCATAGTCTATAGGTGTTGTTCATGTCTATGTGTCTATTGATGGCCACTTTGTTAGATTAACAGATTAACAGAGTTGGAAGGGACCTTATAGGTCATCTAGTCCAACCCCCCAGCCAAGCAGGAGACCCTACACCATTTCTGACAAATGGCAGTCCAATCTCTTCTTGAAGGCCCCAGTGATGAAGCTCCCAAACTTCCAAAGGCAACTTCTGTTCCATGGGTTGATTGCTCTCACTGTCAGAAAATTCCTCCTTATTTCCAGGTTGAACCTCTCCTTGTTCCGTTTCCATCCATTATTCCTTGTCTGGCCTTTGGGTGTCCTGGAGAATAGCTTGACCCCTTTTCTTCTTTGTGGCAGCCCCTCAAATATTGGAACACTGCTATCACATCTTCCCTGGTCTTTCTCTTCTCTAGACTAGCCATGCCCAGTTCCTGCAATTGTTCCTCATCTGTTTTATCCTCCAGTCCCCTCATCATCCTGGTTACTCTTCTCTGCAGTCTTTCTAGAGTCTCAACATCTTTTTTATAGTGCGGTGACCAAAACTGGAGACAGTACTCTAGGTGTGGTCTTACTAAGGCTTTATAGAGTGGTATTAGTACCTCACTTGATCTTGACTGTATCTCTCTGCTAATGCAACTTAGGATTGCATTAGCTTTTTTGGCTGCTGCTGCACACTGCTGGCTCATATTTAGCTGGTTGTCCACTAAGATCCCAAGATCCCTCTCACAGTTCCAGCTATTGAGCCTGGTTTCCTCCAGTCTATATGTGTCCTTTGGGTTTTTTCTGCCTAAGTGTAGGACTTTACTTTTCTCTACGTTGAATTTCATTTTGTCAGAGGCCAGGCTTCTAGAAATTCCCTGGCATTTTTTGGACTTGGCTTGGTCTAGGATGGTCCCAGTTGAAACTGTGGTTAAATCTGTCCAGATGTTGTGAAATTAAAGAGTTTTCCTCATGTCTTCTGACTACCAGTTGGTGCTTGTGGATGCTTTCTGCCAGTCCTCTGCCTATTTGTCCTACACAGTGATTGTTGCAGGCCTTACATTGTATGTTGTAGGTAACTCCTGCTTTTTCCTTCTGGGGTGTTAAAAGTTAAGACTTTTCATTGTTAATTAATGGAATAATATTGAACTTGGAGAACTAAGGAAGTGTTTCATTGGCTCGATTTCTCTATCCTTCTTTGAGTTCACTCAAGTGCTCCTTCCACATCCTCCATAGCTTTAGTTCTTGCCTACAAACTTATTGTTGCTTATCTGTCTAACTGCTGTTAAAGACAGAATAAATGAGACTTTAAAAAAAACCATAATAATTCAAAATAGCATTGTGGAACAGCTGGTAGAAATGCAGACGATCTGCTCTGACCTGCAGATTTCACTTGGATCACCCTTTGGGAAGAAAAGAAAAAAGAAAAGAAAAAAAGACATTTCTGTATGGATTAGTGGAAGACAAATATGCAAATCTTCCACTCTGCAAAACGGGAGCATGTGTTGGCAAAACAAGAGTGTGCAAATATTAGCCTGTATTTATGAAGCAGGTGTAGCTGCGAAGACATATTTTAACACTGTTTATTAATAACAAGCATTAAAATGCCATCGTATATCTGTCTCTTCCCAAGAACGCCCCAAGATATCCCACCAATTTTTGCAAAACATTTCCATGTTCAATTAAGGAAGGTATCAAAAGATATTTAGCCCACGATCTTATGCAGACAATGGAGCCCCTGAATTGATGAGTCTCATCTATTGATAAGGCAGGTATGGAATCAAAATGCCAGAAATAAATGGGCCAGCTAGCTACTTCTTTGGGAAATAATGTTAGTCATTCTGCATGGGGTAAGCATGAAGTTATGAAGGTGTTTTTTTCAAAGGCAACTGACTTTCTTGTTCTTCCTTGAAAATGGCTACAGGCAGTCTCCAAGATGTTTTCGACAAACTTTGATGGACAAATGCTTATTTTCAAGAGGTAACTGGATTACCATGTTTTTCTTTGAAGACGTTTTGCTTCTCACCCAAGAAGCTTCTTCAGCTCTGACTGGATGGAGAGAATGGAAGGATTTACACTCCTTGCAGACAGCTGGTCATTTGCATCCTTTTACAGGGTTGTTGAGGCCACTTGGAGGTTTATCTCTATCCTCAGGGTCCAAGTGGCCTCAAGGACTCTCTAAAAAGGATGCAAATGACCAGCTGTCTGCAAGGAGTGTAAATCCTTCCATCTCTCCCTCCAGTCAGAGCTGAAGAATCTTCCTGGGTGAGAAGTGAAATGTCTTCAAAGAAAAACAAGAAAGTCCAGTTACCTCTTGAAAAAAGCATTGGGACAATCCTAGCATTTTTGCCTTCTCCAATGAATTTGCACCCAAAACAGGCCAAAGTAAACCAGACATAGTATTATAATCTTAACTTCCAGTGATGTGTCTGGTTTTATACAATTTAACACTTCTCTGTTATTTACTCTGCCCATGGTATATGCAGTAATTTAATCAGGAATTACGCTTGCCATAATTTTTTTTCTTATTTCAAGGGTTTATTCTTAATTTATGATGAAGAATAATCAATACGATTAACAAAAAAAAATCACACATAATACTAACTTTTACTAAAGAAACACAACTATGCCCCTGAGAGAATTGCTCTGGTGGATTATGGACCTGGTGAGCAAGGAACATGTGTAAGAAACCAACATCTGGAATGACCAGGCACGGATTAGCTTTTATTCGAAATAAAATGGAAGCTATGGGATATGAACTCAGTGCAGCTGTAATCGTTCTTGGATCTGTGTGGGATGAAATGTGGGGTGAATTCAGATGTTGAGGATGTCTTTTGGAAAAAAAAATATGAGCTTACTGGCTGAGGAATTCTGGGAGCTGAAGTCCACAAGTCTTAAAATTGTCAAGTTTGGGGAGCCCTGCCTTAAAGAGTAAGCGAGAGGGTAGGATGAAAGAAGGAGAAGAGGAAGAGGAAGAAGAGGTATTCCTTGCCTGGTTTTTCTGACAGCAGAGTTACGTAGCCAATCAGTCAATGCCTTTCCTCCACTATGGAAAAGTAGAAGTGAGAGAGGCCTTTGCTGTTCAATTTCAATATGTGGCTGCAGAAAAATACATTTGTGTGTTGTTTGCATGCAGAGGAACTGAGGGATATCAGAACTGAAAAACAGATCTATCTACAGGAAGAATGGAGAAGTCCTTAGTTCTTCTTTCAGAGGCCTTCAGCTAGGAGTATTACTCACAGTTCAAGGAGGATGGATATTTTTTATGAATATTCATAAACATTTTTTATTTCCTTTCCTCCTTTCCTTTCCTTTCCTCTCTTCCTATTTCCTTCCTTTCCTTTCCTTTCCTCGGCTCTCCTCTCCTCTCCTTGCCTTTCTTCCTATTTCTTTCCTTTCCTCCTCTCTATTTCTTTCCTTTTCTTTCCTCTCCTTTCCTTTCCTCCTATCTCCTTCCTTTCCTTTCTTTTCCTTTCCTCTCCTCTCTTTTCTTCCTATTTCTCCTCTCTCCTTTCTTCCTATTTCTTTCCTCTCTCTCCTTTCTTCCTATTTCCTTTCCTTTCTTTCCTTTCTTCTCCTCCCCTCCCCCTTCTTTCCCCTTTCTCCTTTGCTTCCCTTCCCCTTCTCCTTCCTTCCTTCCTTCCTTCCTTCCTTCCTTCCTTCCTTCCTTCCTTCCTTCCTTCCTTCCTTTCCTTCCTTCTTTCCCCATGTTTTGTTTTGTAATCAAAGGATTTTTGTTTTAAAAAAGAAGACGACGGACTAGAGTCCAAGTTTCCCTCATTATTGATTCCGAACCTTGCCCGACCATCTTGGATCTGCTCAAAACAACGTTGGCATATCTTTTGTTTGGTCTGATCTCTCTAGCATGGTTGTCTGCTCCTCCTTTCGCTGCTCCCTCTTTGGATCCCTCCCAAGGAAACTACTGTGAAATAAAGAAACACATGGAAAGATCAAAAAGAGCCTTAGGGAAGAGAAGGGAGGGGGCACCCTTGCCTTATTGCACAACTAGCTATGATTCTTGAGCAAGGAAAAGAGAAATCGATCAGCTGCTGGCCACCCTTCTTTCCAGGGGTTTGGGGAAGTGGTTGTGGGGAGACTAATGGAAACGGACGACTGGCGGGGAAACTGCCAAATCAACAACAGGCGCCTGGCTCTTCTTTTCCTCCAGATAAAATACACTTGCTTCCTTGCATTTGGTACTGTTTGTTGGGAGAATGGAGTTGTGTTGCTGGGTCAGTAAGAAGGAAAACAGGTCCCACCTGAAAGGGATTTGGAAATCAATCAATCATACAATCCATCAGAATACAGCTGGGAAGGACCTTGGAGGTTTTCTAGTCCAACCCTCCACTCAGGCAGGAAACCCTGGACCATTCCAGACAAATCGTTTTCCAAACTCTTCTTTAAAACTTCCAGTGTTGGAGCAATCACAACTTCTGGAGGCAAGTTGTTTTTCAGCCTTCCGTCCTTCCGAGGTGGGTAAAATGAGGACTCAGATTATTGGGGGCAAGAGACTGACTCTATAAACAGCTTAGAGAGGGATGGAAAGCAGGATATAAGTCTAAGGGCTATCACTAGTCCCTCCCTCCCTCCCTCCCTCCCTCCCTCCCTCCCTCCCTCCCTCCTTCCTTCCTTCCTTCCTTCCTTCCTTCCTTCCTTCCTTGAATGCAGTATTGCAGGCTGACTTTGCCCACTGCCAGGAGTTCAATCCTGACCGGCTCAAGGTTGACTCAGCCTTCCATCCTTCTGAGGTGGGTAAAATGAGGACCTAGATTGTTGGAGGGCAAGAGGCTAACTCTGTAAACTGCTTAGAGAGGTCTGGAAAGCAATATAAAGAGGAATATAAGTCTAAGACTTTACTTCAATCTTTACAGTTTTGGCAGAAATCCAAGCATCTAGTTAATTCTCTAGTGACCTTTTGATCCAGAGATATGGCCAATTTTTTCCTTCTCCTTTAAGACAACAAGTCAAGTGGCTTCTGGAAAAACAAAAATGGAAGGAACTAGGAAAAGGGCTAAAGCAGTAGATATAGTCTTTATTGAATGGGAACTTACATTCAAAGTTACAGCCAACTTTTGGAGGTTGGCTGAATTTAATTAAAGCAAGAAGAGCTCCCATTGGGAACATGGTATATTAGATGTTGATATGAATGATATTATGAACAGGCATTGAGAAAGAGTGCAGTTTTTAATGTGCGTTTCTTTTTTTAACTCAGTTTTATAAAAAAACCTATGGTGTATCAAACTTGATGGATGGATTCTCCTTGATTTTGATCATGACTTGGATAAGTTTAGTTTGAGCTTGATTAGGTATGGAAGAAATTTCTTTCCTTTTCTTGGATAGGGTTTCTACTTTGTAAGCATTTTGGATGGGAAGACTTACTGTGTTTCCCCAACAATAAGACCCTGTCTTATATATTTTTTGCCACCCAAAAAGGCACCAGGTCTTTGGGGGGATGTCATCCACTGACTAACCTCACTTGCGTGCATCACCCCCGGCCTCCTTTTCACTGTCAGAGGCCTTTAGGAACTTCTTCTGTGGCCAGCAAGGCTTTCCTGAAAGCCTCTGCAGCCAATAATGGAGCTCTGGATCAATCCAGAGCTTTGTTATCAGTTCCAGAGGCCTTCAGGAAAGCCTGGCCAGCCTTGCTGGCTGCTGAAGAAATGGGCCACTAAGGCAGATCTCAGGGTGTGCGAGGCCTGGCTACAACTGTCCAAAGGTAAGTAGTAGGGCAGCTCCACCCTCCCATCCTCACCCTAGCTTAATTTTTACTGCACTCTGGAGTGGGTGTGATCTTAATTAGGGCTTATTTTGTGGGGTAGGGCTTCTATTGACTGTAACTTTGTCACTTATCTCCTTACGATTTATATTGACTGTTTTCTAGTATGATTTGATGGCTTATTGTGCCCTATGACTATCATTAAGTGTTGTACTTGATGATTCTTGACTCTTGACGAATGTATCTTTTATGTACACTGAGAGCATTTGCACCAAGATAAATTCCGTGTGTGTCCAATCACACTTGGCCAATAAAGAATTCTATTCTATTCCATTCTTATTCTATTCTATTCTATCCCCATTCCCATTCCTATTCCCAATTCTATCCTATCCTATCCTATCCCTATCTCACTCTAATTCTAATTCCAATTCTAATTCTCCTCTACATTCTATTCTATTCTATTCTATTCTATTCTATTCTATTCTATTCGGCACACGTGTAAAATCAAACTAGGACTTACTTTCAGGGTAGGTCATATTTTCGGCGAAACAGGGTATCTTCCCTAAGGTTTCCATTCTCTTAACAAATTCTAGCGTTTTTCATGAGAGCCGAGCTCTGAATTCTGCACACTTTAGAATTTCAATGTATGCAATGCACCCACCCTCAAAAAAAGAAAAAAGAAAGCACCCGTGAATTCATATACCCTAAATTAATTAATGGCGAAGTGTTATTCTGGTTCATTTATTTTGAATGCCTGTCTTGGATGCTGGAGCTTTTAATAAGAATGCCAGGTCTTTTCTGTCTAATGGGGGTGATGACTATAAGGAATAGCTGAGACTTGAATGCTTTGCGTCAGGAAGTTGTCTCTTGGAAAAAGTTGGGGGTTATTTCCAGGGTTTTGGAAATAATCCATCTTCCTCACCTGATAATTGCAAAATTAAATAATGCTGTGCTTCTGGGAATTTTCAGATAGAAGGACGCTGTATTGTGAACAATCATCTCCTGCTCATTTAAAAAAAAGAAAAGAAAAAGAAATAGGGGATGCAGGAATGATAAAGTCAGATTAAAGGGAGGGATACTGTGAGAAAGTAGAACTTTCTGGAGTTACTATGCAGTTTACAAATTAGTAGAGTTTGATGGGGTGATCAAACCTACCAATGACAGGGTGGCATTGAGCACCTCACTGTGATACTGTAGGACACGCCCCTAAGTATAAAAGGGCTGTCAACTGTCATTTTCAGTGAGAGAAAGAAAATGAGGAGATTCTAAGGAGATTGGAGATACTGAGAAGATCCAAGACTCTGAGGAGATATTAGGATCTGACAGACTGAGGTCTGTGTATGAGAAGATATAGCAAAGAGATCTGAGAGATCTATAACCTAAAGAGAAAGGGACTTTCTAAAGAGGTTAGCTATATCTAAGAAGAGGTTATGAGAGGAAGAACTGTGAATCTCTCATAGTAACTTCTAGTTCCTTGAAGGACTGTTTAAGAGGAACGAAAGAAGAAAAGACTCTGTATATATTTAAGAATAATATATTTATTGATTATTCTGTTATAAATAAATCTGTTTTGATCTGACACAACTTGGCATTGCAATTTATTGAATGACTCTGTGAAATAGATATAGGTTTAAAGATCCAGGCCAAACTCAATTAATATTATTTAACAATTTGGTAGCAGTGGGTGGTTAGTTAAACCTATCTATCTTCAAGTCATTCAAAAATGCCAACTCTAAAAACTACCAGAAAAAGTGCCAGGGTGATGGCCAGAGCCAAAGCAAGGCTCCTGGCATCACAAAACAGAACAGAAACAGAGTCTGAGACAGCAAGCAACGTGGAAAGGAACCTGAAAGCTGTCAAAACCTCTCACTCACTCATGGCTCCAGATCTCTGCAATCCAGCCCACCAGATTGCACCGGAGGAAGCAGTCAGGGCCAGGACTAAAGCCCATGAAGACAGCAGACTGGTAAGGGTCACCCAGTCCTGCCCTGAAACCCCATTAGCTGCTGGCATGACAAGTGCAGAAAGCCAAAAGCACTCTCTTTCGGCTTTCCCACCCAACAAAATGGCTGCCCAAAGGCAGGAGATTCAAAAATCTCACTTTAAAATGGTGCCTGCCATCTTCCTAGCTGAGGAACAGACCCTGCCTAGTCAGCATGGCTACAGCTTAAGAGCTACTCTCCTGGCAGTGCCTACCACTGCAGCAGCCCACAATAGCCAGCCAGCCCAAAGGCTGACCCCACCAGCAATGACAGCCCAGCAACAAGCAGAAAACAGCTCACCTACTGAGGAAGAAATCCAAAAGGCCTTAAAAACTCTAAACACGGCCTTTGGAACAAATTTCTTACACCCAGAGAGGCCATGGTCTACTTGCAGCCAAGATGGGACCCGTTCTACCTGCAGTCATCTAGACGAGTCCCAGGCTACCACGACCTGCAAGGAAGGCTCCCAGCACACCGCTCCCTATGCTGCCAACCCCCTGGCCTACCCAGGCACCACCCCTGCAGCTTGCTTACCTGGCCCGAGGTTTTCTGGAGAAGCCCCAGCAAAGAGCCCCTTCCCAGCATCGTTCCTCTTCAAATGGCATCTGCACATGCCCAGTTGGAACCTCCCAAGGCAGGCCAGAGGCCTACCTCAGAAGCTCAACCGACGAGCTCCTTCTTCTGCAAAGGCCAAGCCAGAATGAGCTCTGCACATGTGCAAAAGGTTTTTCCTCCCACTCCCATCTGGGAGGAGCAATTGCTCACATCTAGGCCAATGGGGAACAGGTCTGCTGTTACCATACCCCTCCCTTATTGTGCTGACAGGGGATACCAGCACAATGGATACAAAAGTAACTCCTTTACAGAGGGAAATGCTAACTTGTTGCCTTTAAGTTTTAATGAGCTGTCTGTTTCTGGGAGAAACTTGCATGAATGGGCCAGGGAGATCCAGGTGATACTAATGAGGGAAAATGGGCTTGATTTACTAATAAATCCTCCTCACAAGCCCTGGTCTATGGAAGTAGACATGCTTCACCATAAGATTTTTGTCTGATTCTCCTTTCAATTGATCCAGCACTTTACTCTAGCATCCCCATGGACTCACTGTATGTGAGCTTTGGGAAATTTTATTTAACATGTTTAATTCAAAGAATTGTAATGCCACAGCCAGAATTTCCCGAGAATTCCATTCATCCAAATTAAGGGCTGGAATGGATATCAATGAGCACCTCTGTAATTTAAAGAGGATGAGGGAGGAATTAAATTCAAGGGGAACCCATCTCTGAACGGAGTTTAATAAGTATCATTATTAATTCCTTGGATGCCAGTTGGGACAATTTTATTTCCCAATTGGATAACTCCAACTATAATGGTATATCCCTGGAAGTTCTGACTGGCAAGCTCATTGCAGAATTTAATTTTAGGAAAGATAGGGCATCTTTCCATAAAGAAAAGAGGATGACTAGAGGGACTGGAAGTCCCAGTAGAGTAAACACAATTGGTGAGTGCTATGGTTGTGGATCAATGGGACATTTTAGGAGGGATTATCCTAAAGTTGTGGGACCAAGGACAAATCAAAGGGGACACTCAAACAGTAGAAACAGAAAGAGGTCACCCACTCCTAAAAGGAACCCCAAACAAAACCTGTCAACCAGAGAAGGGGTAAAGGGGGCTATGTAAGCAACAAAAAGAACCAGTACAAGCAAAATGACTTCACAAGTATATCTGAGACGAGTTACCCCAGGCTCACCAAGCAGAAACGTGAGCAATTATGGTTGCTGGACAGTGGTGCTAGCAAGCACATGGTTTGTAACAAGCTGTTGTTGAATGACCTGGTTGACCATGATAGCACTGTAACCGTGGCTAATGGCCTAAGAACAAAGGCCACAGGTATAGGGAATGTAAGTATACATGGGCTTGGTAACATTGACAATGTGTTATATGTTCCAAAGCTGGAACATAACCTTCTCAGTATTTTAAAACTCACTGAAAAATGTAATGTAAAAGTAATCTTCTCAGAAGGAGAAGCCATGGTAACCAAGGATGGCAATATGGTGGGAAAGGTTATTAGAATCAATAACCTACCATATTACTCCCCCATTACAAAGCTTGAGGAGTCTGGTACCAGCAACCAGGTCAATGCTGGTGATCCAGATGGTGACTCCCAAGCAGAGCCTGAGGTTGACCATGAGGGATATACACAAGAGAAGGGGAAAACTAATTGTAATGTAAATATAACCAAACATGTAAGGTTTGTCAAAGAGCACAGTGATGAACAGTATAAGGGTGCCAAGACCTTGTCCATTGGCAAACCCCTGCACGATGAGTGTGCCCATCTCCTACACAGGAGGATAGGTCACCTCAGTTTCCCGATTGTGCAGAGGCTACCTGAGTTTAAAGATCCAGGCCAAACTCAATTAATATTATTTAACAGATACCCACATTTAAATTATGATTATTGCCAAGTATTTTTGCAATGTTCAGAAGGCTGACATAAAATGGAGAGGATCTCTTAAGTCAAAAGCTGGGATGAAAATGTACGACAAATCAATTTCTCACTTAGCAACATAGGTTTTGGGCTCCATTGTGGTTGTGTGTCATGGACTACCTATACTTGAGTTGGATAGCTATATAAATGTAATAAATAAAAGAATGGTAAGGACACATACAATGGTGGAAGTTAACTCTTTCCTACTGTAGCCTAAGAAACCCAAGGTTTTGTAAAAAAGAGCCAGTGTTTTTTTCAATAAGATTAGACACCAAAATTGGGGTATTTTTTCACACTCCTCCGTGTTTTTGTCGATCAAATTTCACTCAGGCCAGCCAATCCCGACTAAACACCTTCTGGATGTGACAGGGAAAAAAATCTCTCATCTTTTTTCAAAACATCTGGAAGAGTTTCTTTAAAAAAAAAAGAAAGGGAGGGAAGTTTCCTTTTTTTTGGAACTCTTACCAAAATTAGGTCATCCCCAAAAACGGGAGAGATGGACTTTGTTGTTAACTCAGGATGGCTGTTCTGACCTAGACCTTCCCAAGATCACGAAGCCAACCCCTCGTCCCGATAAAGCCCCTTTTATTTAGGTCAAAGGGTATTCCTTTCCAGCAAAGTCCAGGCAAACAGTCTTTCAAGAGATTTCACAACTAGAGACCTTTATCAGGCTTGGAGAGTTGCCAGGCTGATAGCTTCCAAACACCATGCTGTAGCAGCAATTACTTGGCAAGAAGTCAGGAACAGATCTCCACCCTCATGAACTGAACTAATTGTCTCCTGCAAACCCCACTCCCCTTTCGCTCCTCTTTATTCCCTATGGGAGGGGCCATTCACCATCCACCTGTGCCTTTACTCTAGAGTTGACCCTTGTTCCTTAGCTGTTCCCTTCTCCTGGCAGCTCTGCGCATGTGCACATTGGGAACAGGCTCCAGCTGTTCTTCTTCCCCACTGATCTCCGACTCTGAAGGCAGCTAATAACTGTCGGATGGCCCTGGCTCCATTTCTGCCTCTGATGCAGAGCCCTCATCCGAGCCTTCCCCAGACTTCAGGACTGGCCCATGTTCCTCCACAACCTCCTCACTGTCCAAATCTGCTACCAGCTCCTCTCGCTGCTGGAGGGCCACAACACTGGGCTCCTGAGAGGCCTCTCCTCTCTCTGCAAATAATTCTTGACTACTCACTTAATCCCAATTTTATTTGGGGAAGGCCTGGGCTGCAGGAGTTTCCGTCCATGAATTCTGAGCCACTTTTAAAATTATCCGTCAGCTAATTTGACAGGAAAGCATCCGTGCAGAATGGCAGAAAACCAGGGGAAAAAAACAAACAAACCCAAATGCCATGCTGCACAGGTGGACATCTTCCCTTGCTCACCAAACCTCGCCGGAGCAGCTGCATCGTCAAATGCCGTTCCATCCAAGGAGTGGAGGCAACTTAGAAATAAAGAAAGTTGGGGATTAGCCACAGCCAAGCGAACTCAATTATAAGTTGGGATCGCCAAAAGACTTTTCCGCCACGGGGAGAACCCACTGAAAATTATTAATAAAACTTTACAGCTTCTTCTCCAGGCAACTGTTGTGCTACTTCACAAAGGGCAAGGTAAAAAAACAAACACTTTTGGGCCAGATCTTCATTTCCTGCTGTTTTGATCATTAAATCAGCGTGGAATTGGGAGACAATCTACTTCTTGGCTTGACTTCTTGGTCCTCTCTGAAGCAATCATTTTTCTGGGAATAGAATAGAAGAATAGTAGAATGAATGAAGAATAGAATAGAATAAAATAGAATAGAATAGAATTAGAATAGAATAGAATAATAGTAGAATGAATGAAGAATAGAATAGAATTAGAATAGAATAGAATAAAGTAGAATGAATTAAGTATAGAATAGAATTAGAATTAGAATAGAATAGAATAGGAGTAGAATAGAATAGAATAGAATAGAATAGAATAGAATAGAAATCTTTATTGGCCAAGTGTGATTGACACACAAGGAATTTGTCTTGGTGCAAATGCTCTCAGTGCACATAAAAGATACATTTGTTAAGAGTCAAGAATCATCAGGCGCAACACTTAATAATAGTCATAGGGTACAATAAGCAATCAAATCATACTAGGAAACAGTCAATATAAATCATAAGGATACAATACAGTCACAAGTGGGAGGGGATGGGTGTTAAGGAGTGATAAGAAGATTAATAGTAATAGTAGTGCAGACTTTGTAAATAGTTGGACAGTGTGGAGGAATTATTTGTATAGCAGAGTGATGGCATTTGGGAAAAAACTCCCCTTGTGTCTAGTTGTTCTGGTGTGCAGGGCTCTGTAGCATTGTTTTGAGGGTTGGAGTTGAAACAGTTTATGTCCGGGATGTGAGGGGTCTGTAGGTATTTTCCCAGCCCTTTTTTTGACTCGTGCATATACAGGTCCTCCATGGGAGGCAGATTGGTAGCCATTGTTTTTTCTGGAGTCCTCATTACTCTCTGGAGTCTGTGTCTGTCCTGTTGGTTTGCTTAACAATTTATGATTTGCTTTGGGTGAAAACACAAGAGGAAAGGTAGTGGAAACACACCACAAAGGAGGCAGGGCAGGGCTGAATTACCTGGTTGGGAACTTCCAAGCCAAGCTTTGGTAGAACAGCTCCTGGAGCAGGTCATAAAAGAGTTAAACATTGACTTGAGATTCACATTTTGAGCGGGCAAGAAAAGGTAAGGAGGGAGGGTTTGTTTGAAGGCTGTTTTCTTGTCTGTCAGCTGGGCTCTTGTCACCAGATCATAATTGTGCTCATTTAGCATTTAGAAGACTCAAATTTGCAAATGGCAACCCGAATGAATATTTCATAGCAGGAGAGGGAACGATCCATTAGGCGAGTGTGACTCCCGCTTGTGCCTTCTGCACACTTATCCAAGGAGCTAATTAAAAGTGGGGCTTTTCATCTTAAAAAGCCCAAGAAAGGGAAGAAATTTAAGGCACAGGTGGAGGGGAAAAAAAGGGGGGATCCTGGTTTGTTCTTGTTGTTTTTAAACAACGCCTTGCATTTGTTGTGTGTTATCACACAACAGAAGCACCTGTTGTAAAAGTCTGCAAAGGGGAAACATCAGTCCTGGGAGTGCAAAGGGTGTGTGTGTGTGTGTGTCTGTTTGGGGAGCTGCTTGCAAAATGCACAGCCCAGGTCAGCTGTCAAGAGTAAAAGCAAGTTGTGGATGTTTATACCAAAACGGCTTCTAAGGGCAACAGCAGAAAGAATGCCGAGAAGAGAGAAAAGGGAATGGAAACACACACACACACACACAGATCTTTGATTTATTGTGGGCAACAGAGGCCCACCAAGAATTTGTAGAAGTGTTCTTCATAATAATAATAATAATAATAATAATAATAATAATAATAATAATAATACAATAATAATAATCCTGAAATTCCCTAGCAAGGGCTTTCCCTGTTCAGGCCTTTGAGCACTTCACCATCGCATGCATGCTAGAGTTTAAAACCACAGGATTAAAAATGAAAATAGAGGTGAACATCCATTTTTATTTATTTATTTATTTAAAAAATGCATCGGCCGGCCTTGTTGCCCAACTAAGCCAAAATGTACAAGGTTTCCCCACCTTGGTCAACGTTGTTTTTCTCCCTCCCCTTCCAAAGCATGGTTCGGATTGACTGCAGCATTCGTGCAGCCTGCCCCCCCCCTCCACTCACAGGGTTCAAAAGAGAGCTCCCTTGGATAGGAGCAGTGTACCTGCACAACGAAACAGACTGAAACGGGTCAGTGAATGCAGGGTTTAACCCCTGCATTAAAAGGACATGCTGAGCTTGATTTGGGGTGGAGGTGTGGGGGTTATATTTGCATAGAAGCATCCTTTGCTCAACTTGAAGAAAACTCTATCTGGGTAAGCTGGATTTCCTACAGCAGAGGGGAAAAAATCCATCCTTTTCATCATTTTCCCCTTCTGTCTGTCTGTCTGTCTTTTTTTGAAATAAAAAAAAATGCATGGGTATTTTGCAGCTTTTTGTCTTCTGTAAAA
>CM019151.1:58844406-58921891 GCA_009733165.1 Naja naja | reverse complement strand
TTCATGGTTGTTTTCAGTTTGCCGAATGAAGTTCTGTTTACTTGCGTGCGGCAATTGCTCCTCTCTGGTTTTGACTCCCAAGTCAGGCGAACCTCTCTGGATAATTCACAAGCTCTTTAAGTAGGTGACTTTTTACGGCGGGGCTCCCAATGTTCTAATTTTGTTTCTGGAGTCTCCAACGGAGTATTGTCCTGCTCTGGATTGTGTGGCTGTGCTGTGGCTTCCTCTGACCCCCCCCCGCAATATCCCCCCACCTCCCCACTCCTCTCTTTCTACCATGCATTACTCCTGACGCTCCTAGGAGCTTCTTTGAGGAAGCCGGGTCTGTGGAAATAAATGGGCAGCTGGGTCTGTGGAAATAAATGGGCAGCCGTCTCTTATTTCTCATCTTCCAGCGTTCCTGCAGGAATTCCAGCCTGGGAGCGAGAAAAATGCAAGGCACGCTAGGTTTTTCTTCGCTTGTTGCAAAGGAAAGGGGCTTGTGGTTGTTTTTCCAAGGGGCAGGTTGTTTAGAACATTTTGTGTGTGTGCTGTGGATGCGTGTGTGTGTGTGTGTGTGTGTGTGCGCACGTGAGTGCGAAAGATAACCTCTATTGCTGTCACCAGCTTACTCTCTCTGCTGGCCGCCATCCTTCTGAGGAATCGCCTTTTCGGTTCTTAAAAGTACTTCTGGCTTTACACCAGGGTGGTTAAAACACTCCGGCATGGACTTACAGCCCAGAAGATTCGGGGTGTGTGTGTGTGTGTGTGTGTGTGTGTGTGTGTCGGGCTCAGGGTGGCATAGCCCAACATCCCCGGAGGGTTTTAAGGATATCCAAGGAGGCTACGAATATGGCAAAGGAGATTTTGCAAGTGCCCGAGTTGTGCCCTCCTCGCTCTCATTAAATACAGATTATTAATAAGCAGGAATTAGCCTGCCTTTCACACACACACACACACTTCCCCAAATCACTTTATTTATTTTTTTAAAAAAAATTCCTTCAAAGGCACTGGAGCCTCCTTAAAGGTTAGGTGGGGGAGTAGGCTTAATTGTGAGAGATTCATTAACAGAGAGGCTCATTTATTGTTTGCTTTTTCACTAAGCCCAGAGAGGTGGAAGGTGGGAGGGAGGGTGGCCCTGGCGAAGGGAGGGGAAGGGGCTTGACGGAAAGACCCAATAACTAGCCATTGCAGAGAGGAGGCTCTCTCGGTGTCCCCCCAAATCCTCCTAGGGAATTAGGACTATAGTTGGGAAGCCCTGGCCCTAGCCTGGGAGCTGGGAAAGGGAGGGGACGGGAGTGCAGATGTGCACCTGTGTGTGTGTGTGTGTGAGAGAGAGAGAGACAGACAGACAGACAGACAGATGGAGAAAGAGAGAGAGAGAAGAAAAAGAAGAAAAAGGGAAAAGAAAGAGAGAAAGAGGAGAGAGAGAAGGCAGAGAAGCAGAGAGAGAGAGAAAAGGAGAGATGGGAGAAGAAGAGAGAAAGAGAAGGAAAGGGGGAAAAGAGAGAGGAGAAAGAGAGAAAAGGAGAGGAGCAGAGAAAGAAAAAGAAAGGAGAGAGAAAGAGAGAGAAGCAGAGAGGTGGCAGAGAGAGAAGGAGAGAGAGAGAGAAAAGGAGAGGGGAGAAGAAGAGAGAGAGGAGAGAGAAAGAGAGAGAGAGAGAGAGAAGCGAATGCCAACTATCTGCAAGTCAAACGAGGACAGTTAAAGACTTAGCATGTCCATCCTGGCATCCCCCAAAAGGCCAAAGCTAAACTAATAACAGGAACACTTGCTCCTAATGTGTCTGGAGTCACAACTGCCAGGCTCTCTCTGTCCAGGGGGATTAATTTTATTACCATGTCAACATGGACAAGAACGGATGAGGTGGTTTCCCCCTCCTCCCCTCTTTCACTTGGGCTCCTCTCTCGGATCTCTCCCTCCCCTGGTCCCTAACCCTCCCTCGTCCACCAGTGGGGTTCCCCCCACTGTTGTTGTTACAAGCAACCCTGTAGTTGAGCAACCTAAATGAAAATCCGCACGGAGTGGTTGTCTATTTTACAAGCCCACCATCAGGAATGCTTTTACTACATAGTTATTTCTTACTTGGCTTCAAAATGGCCTCTGCAGGCCATTTTTCTGGGATGTGTGTGTGTGTGTGTGTGAGTACTTATTCTGAGATTGCAGCCACTTTAACTAGGCAGAAAAAAGAGGTGAATTTACAAACGGAGGAGGAGGAGGAGGAGGAGGAAGAAGAAGAAGAGGAGAAAGAAGAAGAGGAGGAAGAAGTAGTGGAGGAGGAGGAGGAAAAGAGAAAGAGGGGGAAGAAGAAAAGGAAGAAGAAAAGGAAAAGAAGAGAAAAGAGGAAGAGGCGGAGGAAGAAGAAGAGGAAGAGGAAAAGAGGAGGAAGAGGAGAAAAAGAAAGAAGGAAGAGGAAGAAGAGGAAAAGAAGAAAAGAGGGGGAAGAGGGTGAGGAAGAAGAAGAAAAGGAAGAAGAAGAAGAAAAGAAAGAGGAGGAGGAGGAGGAAGAAGGAGAGGGAAGGGGGAGGGGAAACCACCTGGCAAAGCTCTTTTACACCCCCCTGGGTCTTAAGCTTTTGACTTGCACAATGCCAACCTGGAGAAGAGCTCCAAGTCTTTTAAATGACAGATTTTCCTCTGAGCAACTATTTTATTTGTGCATCAAGTGAATGATACTTTTTTCTATGAGCCCACCAAGTCTATATAAGATTGATAAATCCCTCCCTTTTAAAATTTTTGGTCCCTTCGAACACGATCTATCAAGAAGTACATCGATACCTCAAGTAACCCCAGAGAGTGTTTAACCACTTACACACTGGAAGGATCAGAATAAAAGAGCTATTATGCAAAGCCTTCCTCTTCTACTCTGCGATCTGTTTACCTGCTTTGTACGGGATACTCTCTAGCCAAGCAATGTTGGCTTCAAAATTGCAGTTCCTTAATAATCGGTTAGGGACACGGTGGCTCAGTGGCTAAAACCCGGAGCTCGTTGATCAGAAAGGTTGGAGGTTTGGCGGTTCGAATCCCCAGCGCCGCATCATGGAGTGAGCACCGTTACTTGTCCCAGCTTCTGCCAACCTAGCAGTTTGAAAGCACGTAAAAAAAATGCAAGTAGAAAAATAGGGATCCCTTTGGTGGGAAGGTAATGGCGTTCCGTGCGCCTTCGGTGTTCAGTCATGCTGGCCACATGACCACGGAGATGTCATGTATGTCTAGTCTAATGAATGGACATGGTGGCTCGGGCTAAGATGCCAACCCTTCTGAGCTTGTTGATCAGAAAGGTTGGCGGTTCAGCCGTTCGAATCCCCAGCGCCGCATCATAGAGGGAGCTCCCATTACTTGTCCCAGCCAACCTAGCAGTTCGAAAGCACGTAAAAAATGCAAGTAGAAAAATAGGGAACCCTTTGGTGGAAAGGTAATGGTGTTCCGTGCCTTTGGTGTTTAGTCCTACCAGCCACATGACCATGGAGATGTCTTCGGACAGTGCTGGCTCTTCTTTGACTTTGCAACAGAGAGGAGCAGCACCCCCTAGAGCCAGAAACAATGAGCACAGATGTGCAAGGAGGGGAACCTTTAATAATCGGTTGGTGTTGAATTCATTTCTCAGTTCAAACATTGCAATTGCAGTGAGATACGCAGCAACTCCAATTCTACCCTTCTCCCTCCAAGACTGTACAGGTAGTCTTCAACTTACAACAGATCATTTAGTGCCTGTTTGAAGTTACATCGTTATTGAACAAAAGGGACTTACGGACATTTCTCACACTTAACAACCATTGCAGTATCCCCACGTCAAAATTTGGACGCTCGGCAACCGACTCATATTTATGATGGTTTGCCGTCACCTGGGGTGGGGCTGGGGGTGGAGTCAGGTGATCCCCCTTCTTTAACCTTCT
The DNA here is from genome assembly GCA_009733165.1 of Naja naja. Classification (NCBI taxonomy): domain Eukaryota; kingdom Metazoa; phylum Chordata; class Lepidosauria; order Squamata; family Elapidae; genus Naja; species Naja naja. The sequence goes on along the minus strand of CM019151.1, from coordinate 58,918,015 downwards.
GACAAGCAAGGTCAGTGGGGAAACTGGATTCACTTAACAATGGTGTTAGTAACTGAACAACGGCAGTGATTCACTTAATGATGTAGCAAGGAAGGGCTGTAAAATAGAGCAAAATTCACTTAGCAGCCGAAATTTTGGGCTCAGTTGCCCAGGTCCACCTGTATTTTAAATGTTTGTAGAAAGTTTACTCCTCCAACTTCAGAAAGAAACCTCTGCTTAGATCAGAGGTCTCCAAACTTGGCAACTTTAAGACGTGTGGACTTCAACTCCTAGAATTCACCAGCCAGCCGTGCTGGCTGGGGAATTCTGGAAGTTGAAGTCCACACGTCTCAAAGTTGCCAAGTTTGGAGATCCTTGGCTTAGATCATAGGCTGGTACATGCATGAGTTGGGAGAGCTAAGTCAACCTTAGTTGACTTCGCTCAAGAGCACGGAGGAAGACTAGGATATGAGAAAAAAACATATCATCTTTGCCATCTGTGGCCCCTGAAATCTGATCATAATCCTAACCCAACCCTTGGATTATCTACTACCCCGCCCCCCAAAAAAACCACACACAGATAAATCTAGCAAATAAAGCCTCCAGTCCCCTAATCCTCTTCGTTGCTCTTTTCTGCACTCTTCCCAGAGTCCCAACATCTTTTTTACATTGTGGCAACCAAAGTGGGATGCAAATATTCCAGGTGTGATCTTACCTTGGCATACATATCCTGTTTCCCCAAAAATAGGACCTATCCTGAAAGTAAGTCCTAGCTTGATTTGTACATGTGTGCCCAACCCCCCAAAATAAGCCCTAATTAAGATCCTGCCCACTCCAGAGTGCACAGGTAAAAGTTAAGCTAGGGTGGGGATGGGAGGGGAGGTGGAGCTGCCCTACTACTTACATTCGGACAGTTGTAGCCAGGCCTCGCACACCCCGACACCTGCCTGGCAGGCCCATTTCTTCTGCAGCCAGCAAGGCTGGCAAGGCTTTCCTGAAGGCCTCTGGAGCTGATAAAGCTCAGGATCGATCCAGATTGAGGTCTGTTGTCAGTTGCAGAGGCCTTCAGAAAAGCTTTGCCGGCCACAGAAGAAGAAATTCCTGAAGGCCTCCAACAGCAAAAAGGAGGCTGGGGGGAGGGACGCGCACAAGTGAGGTTAGTCAGTGGATGACATCCCCCCAAATAAGACCTGGTGCCTTTTTTTGGTGGCAACAAATATAAGACAGGGTCTATTTTCGGGGAAACACAGTGTACAAATGCTATATGTGCCACAAATTCTAATGCATTGCGTAAACTTCATGGTCATGGTTGTTGCTATTCATATCTACCTGTGGCTTTCTACCTGTCCCAAAGAAGGCGGGTGCAGATGAGGAGAACATTAAATGCAGAACTGCCTGGAGATGGTGGGAAAAGAATTGGATTCTTGCCCCTCCAAACCTTGGAATCAGTTCTTAGTCCTTGATGCCAACCAGTTTGTTATCTGGGTCTGGTTCCCTATTGGCAAAAGTCTAATAGAATTGATCGGTCTCCTCTAGCTATTGTTAATATGAGGAAGTAGTTCTATCCTTAAGAGAGGAGCAAGCTATATTTAAAGATAATAATCCCCAATTAATGATCCCTGTAAGTTTGGCTGGAAACCAGCTGTCCGTCAGCAGGTGTCTAGTGGCCGTATAAGTACAGCTGATCTATATTGGGGGGATTCCATAAATGGAAAGTGATGTTTATAGATATTGGATCATTATTTGGCAGGTGCTCTGCTTTCTCATGCCATGAACGTATTTCAGCACCTGTTTATTGTGAGCAAGGTGTGGCTTAGCTGCGGAACCTTGCTCTTATCTGTGTTGTGTGTAATAATTTGGATGTGATTGGCAGAAGAAGGGAAAAGGTGGGAGCTGGGCTTGTCCTGGTGACATTTCAGATGCTGCTTCCTTTCATGCATGGGCCGGTTATGGCTGGAGATGGACAGCTGCTGTTGAAAAGACTGACTCCGGTGTCATCCCTGTACTCTCCTGCTAATATCTGATTCGGAGGAGGAAGGGAGGGTGGAACATGGCATAACATTCTATCTACTTCTCTAGTTCAAAGACTGCAGTTGGTTGGTTGGTTGGTTGGTTGGATGGTTGGTTAGTTGTATAGATGATTGATTGGATGGTTGGATGGTTGGTTGGTTGGTTGGCTGGCTGGCTGGCTGGCTGGATGGATGTTTGGTTGGTTGGTTGGTTGGTTGGTTGGTTGGTTGGTTGGTTGGTTGGAAGGATGGTTGGTTGGTTGGTTGATTGGTTGGATGGTTGGTTGGTTGGATGGATGGTGGGTGGATGGATGGAAGGAAGGATGGATGGATAGAAGGATGGATAGATGGATGGATGGTGGGTGGGTGGATGGATGGAGGATCACTGCAGTTGATAAGTTAGTAACCTGGTCATTAAGTGAACCTGGCTTCCTCATGGGCTTGGCTCGTCAGAGGGTCACAAAAGGGGATCATGTGACCCCAGAACACTGCAACCATTATAAATATGAGTCAGTCACCAAGTGTCTGATTTTGGATACTGCAGCAGTTGTATGTGTGAAAAACATTCATCAGTCCCTATTTTTCAATGCTGTTGTAACTTGGCATGGTCACTAAGTGAATTCGAGGACTTACCTGTACAGCCAACTCTGCTTGATTTATCAGGTGAGGGAAGGGAATTAGCAGAGAGGCAGTTGTACTTCTGTCCTCCTTCTCGGCTTTATCTTCTTTCTCTTCTTCTTTCTGCTTCTCCGCAGTGTGCTGCTTTAGTCGGGGAAGACCAACCTCTCTGCCCAGATCTCCCAGAACTCGATCTCTCTGAATTAGACGTGAATGATCTGGATGACAACGGGTTCCTGGGCGGGCTTAAGTGGTACAACGATCAATCCGAAATCATCTCCCATCAGTATCCTACTGAGACATCCAACATATTTGAGGTAAGAAAAACAACTGATGCTTGTCTGAGTGAAGTTTAGCATTCTTGGTGATGGTTTGGTCATCTCCCGGCTTTGATCTTTGATCTGAGATGTTCTCCAAGGCTCAGAGTTACTGGATTCTGTTTCTCAGGAATGGTGGTTTTGGACTCTGCAGATATGAAATTATGGGACAGAAGCAGGGGTGGGATTTAGCTGGTACGGACCAGCTCGGGCGACCTGGTTGTTTCGCGAAGCACGCACTCACCAAGCCAGTTGTTACATGTTGGTGTAACCATTGGACATAAGGAGAAATCCTGCTAGGCAGTGTCGGCTGGCAGCCCCCAGGAATAGGGCCTTCTCTGTGGGGGCGCCCGCCCTCTGGAACCAGCTGCCCCTGGAGCTCTGGGTGGCCCCGGACCTCCGATCCTTCCACCGTCGCTTAAAAACCTGGCTATTTCAACTGGCCTATCCAGACTGATTGGGGGAGGGTTTTAAATGGGTGTTAAATGTTTTAGTTTTTATGATTATGAGATATTCTTGGGTTTAATTCATTTTTAACTTTTGTATTATATGTTTTTTAGTATTGTAAGCCACCCTGAGTCCTTAGGGAGATAGGGCGGCATATAAATCTCATAATTAAATTAAATTAAATTCACCCAAAGCAAGCCTGCTTTAGTGGCAATAAACTCACCAACATCTTGTGTGGATCAACTTGGGTTAGGTGCTACCCAGAAACTTTACAGAGGGTGGTGATTTAAACACCCTTTCTCAGAAATAAATAAATATAGATCTAGTTTGGAGGGTAGAACCAGCGGGGTGGGGAAGTATGACATGGACAATAGAATTTCGTAGACCTGGGTGCATTTAACCAGGCAGAATCTGTTCCTCGACTTACGACCGCAACCAAGCACCCAATTTCTGTCGTTAAGGGAGACATTTGTTCACTGGGTTTCCCCCCTCCTTTTACAACCTTTCTGCCCACAGCTGTTAAGTGAATCACTGCAGTGCATAAGCTAGTACCCTGGTTGTTAAATGAATCTGTTTTCCCCCGTTGACTTTGCTGGTGTTGTGGCCCGCCAGCGGCCAGTGGAGCTGGCAGCAGACTCGGAGGGTGAGGAGGTTGGGGAGGAACATGGGCCAGTCCTGCAGTCTGGGGAAGGCTCTGATGAGGGCTCTGCATCGGAGGCAGAGATGGGGCCAGGGCTGTCCAACAGTTATCAGCTGCCTTCGGAGTCGGAGATCAGTGGGGTAGAAGAACAGCTGGAGCCTGTTCCCAGTGTGCGCATGAGCAGAACTGCCAAGAGAAGGGAAAAGTTAAGGAACAAGGGTCGACTCGGGAGTAAGGGCACAGATGGATGGTGATTGGCCCTCCCAGAGGGAATAAAGGGGAGCAAAAGGGGAGTGGGGTTTGCAGGAGATAATTAGTTCAGTTCACGAGGGTGAAGATCTGTTCCTGACTTCTTGCCAAGTCATTGCTGCTACAGCATGGTGTTTGGAAGCTATCAGCCTGGCAATAAAGGCCTGTAGTTGTGAAATCTCTTGAAAGACTGTTTGCCGGGACTTTGCTGGAGAGGAATTTCCTTTAACCTAAGTAAAAGGGGTTTTATCAGGATGAGGAGTCGGCTTCGTGATCTCGGGAAGAACAGCTAGTCAGAAGGTTGCAAAAGGGGGATTGCGTGCAACGGTTGTAAATGTGAGTCATGTATGAATTTTGATCATGTGGCCAGGGGGCTTGTCTTGTCATAAAGGGGATCACATGAACCCTGGGACACCATCATAAATACGAACCAGATGCCAAGTGTGTGAGCATGGGGGATGCTCCCACGGCCATAAGTGTGAACAAACAGCCCTGAGCCACTCTATTCAGTGCCGTCGTAACTTCGAATGAACTGTTGTAAGTGAAGGACTACCTCTACATGTTTTGCAGCTCTCGCCCATAGCAAATGCTAAGGTGTAGGGAAATCAATTTTTTTGGGGGGGGGAGAAAGGTAGACAGGAGGAAATTAAACGGTGAGTGGGATGAAACTACGTTTGCTTCCTCCAATGGCCCAGCTCCGGAGAGTCGTAGTTGGTTCGTAGTTGGTTTTATCAGGGTTTATCGTGGCCCCAGGGAAGCTAACCATGGTCAGCCCTGAAGAGAAACAATGGCAGTCTGGAAATGCCAATGGCTTTAGCACCTAATTCATCATCCATTGACTCTTTTTTATATACATAATATTTTTAAAATTTATTTTTAATATAATCATTCCCTCTTCGGTTGAACAGTGTGTTGTCTGGGTACAAATACCTTTGTTAAACCATAATCAAAATTACCCTTCATTAAATTAATATTGATTCTGCAATCTTTACCATAAATAATATTCCACCTATTAATTCTACAATATTAGCATAATAATATTCAACATACTAGTCATCATATTTACTTAACTCTTCTCACACATCTTCTTTATTTTGTTTTCCTGTTTCTAACTCCTATTTTTATTATTTATTTTCCCCCCAATAATTTTTATTGTTCTTTTTCAACTTTTTACACATTTTAACCTTAATATTAACAGTGCTGTGCCATCATTATTATATAAAGCAATCTCATGTAAATATCTACATTTACATACATTCATATACATTTATAATTTTCTTATCTCCGTTATCTTTATTTCTATTGTTCAACCATTTATACTAATTGCCTATACATTTATATACATTCATATACTTTTATCTATAATTTTCTTATCTCTGTTATTTATTTCTATTGTTCAACCATTTATATCAACTGTCCCAAATTTCATAATACCCTGCCTCTTCTTTATCTTTTAATTTTAACATCAATTTATCCATTTCAGCACAATCTAGAATTTTTTGAATTTCTAATTCCTCTGAGGCTGTATTATTTTGTTTCCTTTTTTATTATTTAACCATTGGTAAACTAGTTCCCATGCCATATAGTGTTCAGTTTGCTCTTTCTCCTTCATTGCCAGTATTAATCTATTCATTTCTGCACATTCTCATATTTATTGATTTATTGATTGATTTGATTTGATTTGTCAATTGCTTACAAGATAATAGGTATAAGAATAAACATAAGTAAGAATACAGGAAATAGGTATGAATAAATGGGGACAATAGGACAGGGATGGTAGGGATGATGGTGCACTTATGCATGCCCCTTAGCACTTATGCATGCCCCTTAATTTTTCCCTAATCTGTAGGTATCTCTTCACTCTTCCAATTTTGTTCTGTCCGTTTTGACTCTTGAAAGCTCTGCATCCAATTGTGAGTGTTTGCTCGGCGGTGATTAGTAATATGATTGATCTTTAATCGTCCCTATCAATCTCGATTCGAATTGAGTAGGTGGAAATCTCTTTTGGATGTGCAAGAAAGAGTGGTGATATTTTGGAGGGGGGGAAAGAAAAATTGACTTGTGGTCTATACCTTTTCTATAATATCAGCTCAGGACATTTTTTTATTCCATGTTTTCAGATGGAAAAAAATTCCCCTCGGGCTGCTTCCTGAAGATCAATAAAAGCAAGACAGATCTATCTGCCTCTCTCTCTTTTTTTTCCCTTCGGGCTAGGAGAACTACTGTGGCCAGAGGGATAGCAACCTTTAATTTGTTGTGGATAAAAGTACTTGTTGTAGCCGCTTAAAAGGCTTTAACAAGAATCCTGGAGATCTGAGTTATTTTTACTGGGCCCTTAAGGTTCCTTATCAGTCTGATTTACAGGGTGTTTTGCCAACGGGGATTGCTGGGTTGTGTGGTTGGGTCACCCACCAGCTAGATGGAGGTTGCCAGGACAAACCTGAAATTCCTCCCATTCTCCCAGATTACATTTAACATCGCTGGTTGTTAATGTTTATGAAGCTGCCTGGAGGAGGTTGGAAGGAAGGGTAGTAACGGTCGAAGGGAGAAATGTTACACCGGGCAATTCTTGTTTGCATTTTTCTTTTCTTTGAGCTCCTGGGCTGCGGGCTGTTCCAATACCCTCTGTCTCTTTGTAACAAACATCTGTTTGCATGTCAGGACAACCAGACATAAAGATTGTTTCCACACACACACACCCAACCCCATGCGATCGCTCTGCTGAACACTTAATTCCCACATCGTTCTCTCGTCTTCTCATCTTTCTTACTATCGTCTCCTGTTGGTTTCTTGTGATTTATCAATCGTTGTTTGTAACTTATGATTAGTGATTGTAACTATGATGATGAACTAGGACCTGTCAATTTGCTGTTTATATGCACACTGAGAGCTTATGCGCCAGAAACAAATTCCTTGTGTGTCCCATCACACTTGGCCAATAAATAATTCTATCCTATCCTATCCTATCCTATCCTATCTCTATTCATTCTTCTATTCTATTCTATTTTCATATTCCTTCCTTCTCTCTCCTACTCTCTATTTCTATTTCCTATTCCATTCCATTCCATTCTCCATTCCATTCCATTCTTCATTATTCATTCCTGTTCATTCCATTCCCCACCCCATTCCATTCCATTCTCCAAATTCTACATTGTATTCCATTCCATTCCATTCTATTCTTCATTCTATTCTGTCCTGTTCTATTTTTGTACTTCATTCCATTCCATTCTCCAAACTCTACATTGTCCATTCCATTCCATTCCATTCTATTCTTCATTATTCTATTCTGTTCTGTTCTGTTGTACTCCACTCCACTCCATTCCGTTCCATTCCATTCTTCATTATTCTGTTCTGTTCTATTCTTGTGTGAGAAAGTGTGAAAAACAGTTATTAGTTGCTTTTTTAAGTGCTGTTGAAACTTTGAATGGTCATTAAATGAGTATATGGGTCATGTTACTCCAATAAAGGGCCAGCTTTGGTGATTCCTCATTGGTTTCATCATTGGTTCAATTCCACTTGCAGGTGAATTCCTTGATGTTTCTCATCATGCTTGGAACAGCTGGGGATAAGATGTTTCGGTGTTCTTCCTCAGTTTTTTCTGCAGTGCTTCGTAATAGCTGGCCTGGTTTTAATAGCCATCTGTAGCTTCCTCAAAATTCATATTTGATGGAAAGGTGGGGTATTTTAAACAAATCATGTGAAGAAGTAATGGAATATAACAAATCACATTGATGAATATGTTGTCAAGAAGTGTTATATGGATTTATTAACATGTGAAGTGTTAATACCACTTTATAATGCCTTGCTAAGGCCACGCTTGGAATATTGCATCCAGTTTTGGTCGCCATGATGTAAAAAAAGATGTCAAGACTCTAGAAAGAGGCAGAGAAGAGCAACCAAGAAGATTAGGAGACTGGAGGATAAAACATACGAAGAACAGTTGCAGGAATTTGGGTATGTCTAGTCTAGGGAAGAGAAGGACTAGGGGTGACATGATAGCAGTGTTGCAATATTTGAAGGGCTGCCACAGAGAAGAGTGGGCCAACTTATTTTCCAAAGCACCTGAAGGGAGAAGAAGCAATAGATGGAAACTAATCAAGGAGAGAAGCAACCTCGAATTAAGGAGAAATTTCCTGACAGTGAGAACTTGCTACGACCAAATTATTGTGGCCAACTCACCATGGCCAACTATGTCCATGGGACAGCTAGCTGAAGGACAATTTAACAATTCAATTTAAGCCTTTGTCTGAAATGGAATAGGGTTTCCTGCCTGATTGGGGGTTGGAGTAGAAGACCTCCAAGGTCCCTTCCAGATTTCTCTTCCTCTTCCTCTTCCTACTCTACTCTACCCTACCCTACCCTACCCTACTCTACTCTACTCTATTTCCCTTCTCTTCTATTACTCTTCTCTTCTATTTCTCTTCTTTTCTCTCCTATTCTATTCTATTTCTCTCCTCTCCTCTCCTCCTCCACTCTACATTTAAAATAAATATTTAAAAAAATCACATTTCATTCTGTCCCTCCTTTTGCATCCTTTCATTAATGATATTATTTCACCATTTCTTTAATATTAGAGTAACTCTTGTCCCACAGTGAGTTGGCTACAGCAAGTTGGCTGTGGGGAGTTGGCCTTGGCGAATTGTGATAGACCTGGATTGCCTCCCCTCTCTCTCTCTCCCTCCCTCCGTCCCTCCCTCCCTCCCTCCCTCCCTCTCTCTCTTTCTCTCTCTCTCTCTGTGTTTGTGTGCGTGTTGAGAGAATTTGGTATTTGTCTGCAGGAAGAATGCAGACTATGAAACTGCCATCTGATCTTTCAAGGAGCAATTTGTCATCGCTGCGACGTAACTTCTTCTCCTGGACCTTAAATACTTGCACTGTAACCCCCGAAGCCTACTCATTAACCGACATAGAGGTTATAGCTGGAAGTGAAGCCGGAGGAGGAAACTGTATTATGGAAAAGCCAATTTTAGATCTATCCTTATTAGCTAAATAGACTAGATAATCACTTTGACTCCATTTTCACATGCTGATAAACCCAACCGGGTGAGTTCCCTGGGTTTGCTTTTGCTTTTTTTTTTTTGCAAGCTCAAGATGCCGGTTGAATTTTCTCCTTGCTTTTCTCCTGAGAGGTTCATAGAAGGTGTTGTGAGGTGGCTTTCTGATCAGGAAGAGACTTTTTGTTTTAAAAAAATAAAGGAAGGAAGGAAGGAGGAGGAAGGAAGGAAGGAAGGAAGGAGGAGGAAGGAAGGAAGGAAGGAAGGAGGAAGGAAGGAAGGAAGGAAGGAAGGAAGGAAGGAAGGAAGGAAGGAAGGAGAAAAAAAGAGCAAGGCTATTATTTGCCTTAAATTCAACTGCTCCAAGCATGCATTACATTCAGAATAAAAAAAAACACAGAGAGATTAAAAAAAAATCAGTCATAGCCTACTAGAGTTTTTGACGTCCGACCACAATCGAGTGCAACATTTATGTGGTTGAGCGAGAACGTTGCTTGGCGAGTTTTGCCCCATTTTAAGACTTTTCCTGCCACCGTTGTTAGGCGAATCCCTGCAGTTGTTAAATTAGTAACATGGTTGGTTAAGTGAATTCCCATCCGCAGTGTGATCCTACCTGTTCCACTATTGGTTCAGTGATTGTGCGTGCATGCACGCACACCTAATGCGCGCGTAGCTTTCCCCGCACCAGCTGAGGTCTGCAGCACCAATCAGCTGAGAGGACAAAGAAGACAAAAGTGCTGGGCCGATCCTGAACTTTTCTCTTCGTTTTCCTCTCAGCTGATTGTTGGAGGATTTTTTTAAAAATTACCGGCAACTTTTGCTACCATTTCAGCTAAACCGGGCCGAACCGGTAGCCTACCACCACTGATCCCCATGGACTTTGCTTGCCAGAAGGTCGCAAGAGGGGATTGATTACGTGACCGTGGGATGCTCCAACCATCATAAGTACATGCCAGTTGCCAAGCATTTGAATTTTGATCACGTGAACCATTTAGGGAGGCTGCAAACGATAGTAAGTGTGGAAAATGGCCATAAGCCCCCTTTTTTCCCCAGTGCTGTTGTAAGTTTTAATGGTCACTGTGTCAGAGTGCACATGGCTTTACCATGTGAGACAAGCCAGGAGCAATAACGGCAAACAGAGGTTTGTAATAAATAGTGGTTTTATCTGCAAAAGAATATATGCTGTACATACGCATAGGCAGAAGTCAAACAATCAGCAAATTATAGCAGGGAAGAACATGGAGGGAGGGAGGGAGAGGGAGAGGGAGGGGGGAGAGGGAGGGAGGGGGAGAGAGAGAGATTTGCCCTAATAGGGCCTCATTATTATACAGGCTCTTAAAGTGATAGCAGCCAAAAACCTTGCTGACTCATTCCCATCATTACATCAGTGCATCAGCTGGTCAGCTCCTAAATCACTACCCTGATATACTAAGCAGACTGTTGCACTGTACCTGTACTGCCCAGTAGTTCTTAGGATGCCCATTCTCCTTCCTTGGGATAGCTCCTTCTTTCCAAACAGTTGCAAAACTAGTGCTTCCTTCTCTTCTCAGTCCTTTTAAGCAAGTGGTATCCACCCAGTAACGTACTACCTGATTGAGAATACACCTCAATGCTCCACCTTGTAAAGGACGTTGTTTAAGTCTGTTGTAACTCCAAGATTAACTGGTGTGAGCTTTAATTTAGGATGAGGCTGCGGAAGAGGAGGGGAAGGGAGGGGAATCCAGGTTGACTGTATAGAAGCAGATTGCAATGTGGGTCAAGATTGCAGCTACCTCTCTCAATTGTATTAAAAACCCATTGAAATGGTCTGATCCCTTTTGGTGGGTGTGCCATCAATCACAATTGTGATTGTGCAATTGTGCTATTCAGGGTTTTTTTTTAAATGATTTTTTGCTATTTTTTTCTTATGGTTTATCAATTGCTGTTTGTAACTTATGAATAATGATTGTAACTATGATTTATGACCTGTCATCTATTACTTGCTGTTTATATGTACACTGTGATCTTCTGACCCAGAGACAAATTCTATTCTGTTTTGTTCTGTTCTATTATTCTACTCTACTCTACTTATTCTTCATTCCACTATTATATTATTATATTCCATTCCATTCCATTCTACTCCATTCTACTCTACTCTGTTTATTCTTCATTCCACTATTATTCTGTTCAGTTCTATTCTATTCTTCTCTACTTTACTCTATTCATTCTTCATTCCACTATTGTTCTGTCCTGTCCTGTCCTATCCTATCCTATCCTACCCTACCCTACCCTACCCTACCCTACCCTACCCTACCCTACCCTATTCCAGCCCAGCCCAGCCCAGCCCATTTTATCCTATCCTATCCATCTTTTAAAAATTGCTCATTAATTCGGGCATGTGGTCTTAGTCTATCTTTGGATGATAACTTTAGATTAGTCAATTGCCATACATTTTTTAATTTCCAAAATTCTGAGGTAAGTGCTTGCCACGACTTCCTTGATTCCTGCAGGTGGGCACAGAAATATTTGAAGAGTCAACTGCCTGCAAATGAGATAAAACAACCTTTATTGCTTCCTTGTGTTTGGGAAGATTTGGCAGGTGAAAGAAAAATATATTCCGTAAGCTGCAATCTCGTCCATATGGTGAAAGGAACGCTAAAGTTCATTGTATGAATAAACATCGATTTAAAAAAAAACAGCAATGCATACAAAGCACCTAAATACCAAATATATGAACTCTAATCAGATGATTGCACCAAATTAAATAATACAATAACTAATTGCGTCTTTGCTATGTACTAATCTGTTCTTATTTCTATTACTAAAGATGCTAATGCAGAAAATATGCCACCTGTAATGCCAACGACCACGTGCTGAAAATTTGTTCATTATGCAGGTCGGTTCTACCTCAGATGAAATTTGGGTAGCAGGAAAGGAACAAAGCACATTCTGGCAAATTATAGGAGGCAACTTAGCTGAGTCAGAATAAAAGAATAACAAGAGTTGGAAGGGACCTTGGAGGTCTTCTAGTCCAACCCCTGCTTAGGCAGGAAACCCTGCACCACTTCAGACAAATGGTTGTCCAATCTCTTCTTTAAAGCCTCCAGTAATGGAGCATTTACAACTTCTGGAGGCAAGTCTTCCCACTGATCAATTGTTCTCACTGTCAGGAAATTTCTCCTTGGTTCGAGGTTGCTTCTCTCCTTTATTAGTTTCCACCTGTGGCTTCTTGTCCTGCATTCAGGGGCTTTGAGAATAGGTTGTCCCCCTCTTCTTTGGGGCAGCCCCTCAAATATTGAAAGACTGCAATCATGCCACCCCAGTCATTCTTTTCATTAAACTAGACATATCCAGTTCCTGCAACTGTTCTTCATATGTTTTAGCCTGTTAATATAGCCTAGAACTGTGTTGGCTTTTTTGGCAGCTGCCACACACTGCTGGCTCTTATTTAAGTGACTGTCCACTAGGATTGCAAGATCCTTCTCACAGTTACTACTATAAAGCCAGGAACCACCTATCCTATACCTGTGTATATGGTTTTTCTTGCCTAAATGCAGTATTTACATTCTTCGCCATTGCATTTCATTTTGTTAGATAGCTTCCAAGGTTCAAGTCTGTCAAGATCCTTCTGTATCTTAAGCCTATCTTCTGGAGTGTTGGCTATTCCTGCCAGCTTGGTGTTGTCTGCCAATTTGATGAGTTTCCCATCTACCCCCTCGTCCAAATCACTGATGAGGATATTGAAGAGTATTGGGCCTAAGACAGAGCCTTGGGATTTCCCACTGCCAACATGTTTTCTGAGCAGGGATGGGCAATTAATTTTCCCAAGGGAACCTGGGTCTGTTGTGGAGTTGGGAAGATCCATAGGCACGCATGCACACATGTACGTAAATTGGGAAAAAAAGAAAAATAGCAGTGACCTTCAAAAGCTATTCAGCAGTATGAATTCGGTACACGGCATACATGTTATTTATATTTGATTTCTAATTTCTGGTTGACCCTCACGTGGGCTGCACGATGATAGCCAAAAGGCCAGAGGTGATCCAGAAGCCATAAAATGTTCTTGGAATTAGTAGGTGTTTTGCCTCTTATTTGAACTTATCTCCTCCCAATTCATGCAGGAACTCTAACCATGGACTAGATCAGGGTTTGTGGCCTCTCTGCATCTGTGACCAGACAGGACTGAGTTGTTGTTGTGGTGGTTTTTAAAAATGGGTTTGTTGTGGCCTGTTGGCCACTGGCCCCTCCAGCAGCTGAGGAGGAGGTGTGGGAGTCAGGATCAGCATCAGGGCAACCTGAGAGCTCAGAGTGGGAAGAAGGAATGGAGCTGAGAGAGGGAGGGAGGGAGGGAGGGAGAGAGAGAAAGAGGGGGAGGTGCGGAGCCTGGCTGTCCATCAACCCTCAGATAGAGAGTGAACAGCCCCAGGTCTGGAGGTGGCTGATGAAGAAGAAGAGGAACAGCTGGGAACAGTGCCTGATGTGTGATGCACAAAAGGCAAAGGAGAGGAGAGCAGTGGAAATCTATGGGCCGGTCCTTGGGACGGAAGAACCACTGCTGCTAGCGAAGTCCCACCCTAACTCTGGGGATAAAAGGCAGGGGGTGGAGATGAATAGATGTGGAAGACAGCTAGTCATCTCCTGGCCAGATGGGACTTGTTAGCCTGTGGTGAGAGGAAAACTTTTTGCCAGGGTTGCCGGCGCTCCTAATAAAGGAATCCTTGAGTTAACTTCAAAGGGTTTGTTGTGTTTGGGGAGCTGGGTCAGAACATGGTTATTTCCCTGTATAAGTGCATAAAGTGACAGAAAGCATTGTCTTCTTTTAAACCCTGATGCTTTGCTGGTTATTGTTCTGACCCACGCCCTATTTCAACAAATCAAACACAATCCAAAAGGAACAGAAACCTTGTAATGCTTTTACAAAGCAATTAACTGTGATAAGCACAAGCCTTGCCAAACTGTGCAAGACTTGCCAAAAGATAATAGACAAGAAATAATTTGCAAAATAAGAATCTTCAAATACAAACTCAGGATACTGGAATGTCCACGAGGCTGGAGTTTCAAAACGTCTTTGCTTCCTGCAAAGTACATTCATTTTACAGCTGGCTTTTATCTTCTTGAAGGAGGGGCCATTACCTTGCAGCCTTACTCCCAAGTCACCCGTGCTGTAGTAACTACTCTTTCCTCCAAGCAATCCTGCGTGCACTTGGCACAGGCTCCTCAGGAACCTCCTCATCACTGCTGCCAGCCCCCACAATCTCTGAAGGCAGCAGTCCACTCCCTAATGGTCCTGGCCCCTCATTTGAGTCCTCGCTCTGGTCAGCCGTCTGCACTTTCTGCTGGCTAACCACAACAGTTATTGACTTGAAGGAAAAGAAGGGGGGGAGAGGAAATAACCACTCGGTACGATGAATCTGCCCCTATCAAAATGAAAATGAGATTGCAATCTGGAAGGACTCAAGGCCAGAAACACAATGCTCTCCCCCACCCATCCACCCAATTAAAAGAAGCCAAAACTCTGCAAAAATTTGCACTCTTTTGCAAAAACCCAAGTGCCCCAGTAATGGCGGGGCTGCTCCACCAGTTTTGAAGCCACTTTTGTAAGCCCCATTCGATGCGTAACAGACTCACCTTTCTCAGTTATTAAGTTCAGAGTCTAAAACTAGGCAACAGAACTAGCCTTGCATCGGGCCAGTCCTCGCCCTTACGACCACTGTCGAGACCAAAATTTCTGCTAGTGTAAGCGAGACAGTGGTGAAGCGAACTTGGCTCCCTTTTGACAACTTTTCATGTCACCATCGCTAAGTGAATCCCTGCAGTCGTTCAGTTAGTAACAGGGGTTGTTATGTGAATCAAGCTTCCCCACCCCATTGACTTCATCCATCAGAAGGTCGCAAAAGGGGTATTGCGTGACCCCGGGGGGGAGACTGCGACCGCTGTAAATATGAATCTGAATGTTGATCTCGTGACTGCGGGGATGCGGCAATGGTCATAAGTGTGAGACCTTTTTTTGCAGTCACGTTCACTTTGAGCCATCACTAAATGAACTGTTATAAGGTGAGGACTACCTGTATTGAGGAGGGACGCGGTGCCTCGTTGGCTAAGACGCTGAGCTTGTCGATCAGAAAGGTCGGCAGTTTGGCAGTTCGAAGGTGAAAGAATAATTTTGAGAAGATATTGGAGAGCACAGTAAAGCTGGTTTTGGGTTATTCCTAAGCAAGAGTTACCCATTTCTTTTCTCTTTTTTTGAATATATTTTTTTATTATTTACATATAAATATATTGAATACAGTGTAATTGGCCCTGGCATTCCAATTGCCATAAAACAGAAAAACAAAATAACGTATATGCACATTTATATATACCAATTTTCGTACAAAAACTTCTGACCATCATATAATACGTCAACTCCTCTTATCATTCTAATACTCACTTTCCTCTATCAATAATACAGGTAGTGTCCCTTTCCAAGTGCCCTTTCCCTGATTCTTTCGCTTTCCAACGTCTACCTCGTGTTTCTAACCATTGATAGAACCTGTTCCATGTTTAATAGTATTCTGTATCCCCTTTATCTTTTATTTTTAGTGTTAGTCTATCCATTAAGTTACCCAGTTCTACATGCTCCCTCCTTGCCTCTGACATCCCATTTTTTTTCTTTTTAAATAAAAGAGTTTGCTTTAATTCCACGGCAAAGCTGGATGTATTTATATTTTTCTGTCCATGGAAACAAGAAGCCAAGTGAGCCAGCCCTCATCTGCAGACAGAAAGGAATGCCCACATACAGGTTTGTTATTTCAGTGAAAACCAGCTTTAGGATGAGGGTAAGTTACACAAAACAGAGGACATAACCATATTATTGTTCTCTGACTGGGTTGGGTTACAGGGATGTTTCTAGACACCCCAAAGGTGGTTTTTCAAAAGGCAATTGGACTTTGTTTTCCCTTGAAGATATTTTGTTTCTCATCCAAGAAGCTTCTTGGGTTCTGAAGAAGCCTCTTGGATGAGAAGGGAAACATCTTCAAGGCTTCTTGAAGCTTTCTTCAAGGCTTCTTAGTTCTTGAAGGAAACATCTTCAAGGCTTCTTCAGAACCCAAGAACCTTCTTGGACAAGAAGGGAAACATCTTCAAGGCTTCTTCAGAACCCAAGAAACTTCTTGGACGAGAAGGGAAACATCTTCAAGGCTTCTTCAGAACCCAAGAACCTTCTTGGACAAGAAGGAAACATCTTCAAGGCTTCTTCAGAACCCAAGAAGCTTCTTGGATGAGAAGGGAAACATCTTCAAGGCTTCTTCAGAACCCAAGAAGCTTCTTGGACGAGAAGGGAAACATCTTCAAGGCTTCTTCAGAACCCAAGAACTTCTTGGACGAGAAGGGAAACATCTTCAAGGCTTCTTCAGAACCCAAGAACCTTCTTGGACGAGAAGGGAAACATCTTCAAGGCTTCTTCAGAACCCAAGAACTTCTTGGACGAGAAGGGAAACATCTTCAAGGCTTCTTCAGAACCCAAGAACTTCTTGGACGAGAAGGGAAACATCTTCAAGGCTTCTTCAGAACCCAAGAACCTTCTTGGACGAGAAGGGAAACATCTTCAAGGCTTCTTCAGAACCCAAGAAACTTCTTGGACGAGAAGGAAACATCTTCAAGGCTTCTTCAGAACCCAAGAACCTTCTTGGACGAGAAGGGAAACATCTTCAAGGCTTCTTCAGAACCCAAGAACCTTCTTGGACGAGAAGGGAAACATCTTCAAGGCTTCTTCAGAACCCAAGAAACTTCTTGGACGAGAAGGGAAACATCTTCAAGGCTTCTTCAGAACCCAAGAACCTTCTTGGACGAGAAGGGAAACATCTTCAAGGCTTCTTCAGAACCCAAGAACCTTCTTGGACGAGAAGGGAAACATCTTCAAGGCTTCTTCAGAACCCAAGAAACTTCTTGGACGAGAAGGGAAACATCTTCAAGGCTTCTTCAGAACCCAAGAACCTTCTTGGACAAGAAGGGAAACATCTTCAAGGCTTCTTCAGAACCCAAGAACCTTCTTGGACGAGAAGGGAAACATCTTCAAGGCTTCTTCAGAACCCAAGAACCTTCTTGGACGAGAAGGGAAACATCTTCAAGACTTCTTCAGAACCCAAGAAACTTCTTGGACAAGAAGGGAAACATCTTCAAGGCTTCTTCAGAACCCAAGAAACTTCTTGGACGAGAAGGGAAACATCTTCAAGGCTTCTTCAGAACCCAAGAAACTTCTTGGACAAGAAGGGAAACATCTTCAAGGCTTCTTCAGAACCCAAGAAACTTCTTGGACGAGAAGGGAAACATCTTCAAGGCTTCTTCAGAACCCAAGAACCTTCTTGGACGAGAAGGGAAACATCTTCAAGGCTTCTTCAGAACCCAAGAACCTTCTTGGACGAGAAGGAAACATCTTCAAGGCTTCTTCAGAACCCAAGAAACTTCTTGGACAAGAAGGAAACATCTTCAAGGCTTCTTCAGAACCCAAGAACCTTCTTGGACGAGAAGGGAAACATCTTCAAGGCTTCTTCAGAACCCAAGAAACTTCTTGGACGAGAAGGGAAACATCTTCAAGGCTTCTTCAGAACCCAAGAACCTTCTTGGACGAGAAGGGAAACATCTTCAAGGCTTCTTCAGAACCCAAGAACCTTCTTGGATGAGAAGGGAAACATCTTCAAGGCTTCTTCAGAACCCAAGAACCTTCTTGGACAAGAAGGGAAACATCTTCAAGGCTTCTTCAGAACCCAAGAAACTTCTTGGACGAGAAGGGAAACATCTTCAAGGCTTCTTCAGAACCCAAGAACCTTCTTGGATGAGAAGGGAAACATCTTCAAGGCTTCTTCAGAACCCAAGAAACTTCTTGGACAAGAAGGGAAACATCTTCAAGGCTTCTTCAGAACCCAAGAACCTTCTTGGACAAGAAGGGAAACATCTTCAAGGCTTCTTCAGAACCCAAGAAACTTCTTGGATGAGAAGGGAAACATCTTCAAGGCTTCTTCAGAACCCAAGAACCTTCTTGGACAAGAAGGGAAACATCTTCAAGGCTTCTTCAGAACCCAAGAAACTTCTTGGACGAGAAGGGAAACATCTTCAAGGCTTCTTCAGAACCCAAGAACCTTCTTGGACAAGAAGGGAAACATCTTCAAGGCTTCTTCAGAACCCAAGAAACTTCTTGGAAGAAGGAAACATCTTCAAGGCTTCTTCAGAACCCAAGAAACTTCTTGGACAAGAAGGGAAACATCTTCAAGGCTTCTTCAGAACCCAAGAACCTTCTTGGACGAGAAGGGAAACATCTTCAAGGCTTCTTCAGAACCCAAGAACCTTCTTGGACGAGAAGGGAAACATCTTCAAGGCTTCTTCAGAACCCAAGAAACTTCTTGGACGAGAAGGGAAACATCTTCAAGGCTTCTTCAGAACCCAAGAAACTTCTTGGACAAGAAGGGAAACATCTTCAAGGCTTCTTCAGAACCCAAGAACCTTCTTGGATGAGAAAGGAAACATCTTCAAGGCTTCTTCAGAACCCAAGAACCTTCTTGGACAAGAAGGGAAACATCTTCAAGGCTTCTTCAGAACCCAAGAAACTTCTTGGACAAGAAGGGAAACATCTTCAAGGCTTCTTCAGAACCCAAGAAACTTCTTGGACGAGAAGGGAAACATCTTCAAGGCTTCTTCAGAACCCAAGAAACTTCTTGGACGAGAAGGGAAACATCTTCAAGGCTTCTTCAGAACCCAAGAACCTTCTTGGACAAGAAGGGAAACATCTTCAAGGCTTCTTCAGAACCCAAGAAACTTCTTGGATGAGAAGGGAAACATCTTCAAGGCTTCTTCAGAACCCAAGAACCTTCTTGGACAAGAAGGGAAACATCTTCAAGGCTTCTTCAGAACCCAAGAAACTTCTTGGATGAGAAGGGAAACATCTTCAAGGCTTCTTCAGAACCCAAGAACCTTCTTGGACAAGAAGGGAAACATCTTCAAGACTTCTTCAGAACCAAGAAACTTCTTGGACAAGAAGGGAAACATCTTCAAGGCTTCTTCAGAACCCAAGAAACTTCTTGGACAAGAAGGGAAACATCTTCAAGGCTTCTTCAGAACCCAAGAACCTTCTTGGATGAGAAGGGAAACATCTTCAAGGCTTCTTCAGAACCCAAGAACCTTCTTGGACGAAGGGAAACATCTTCAAGGCTTCTTCAGAACCCAAGAAACTTCTTGGACGAGAAGGGAAACATCTTCAAGGCTTCTTCAGAACCCAAGAACCTTCTTGGACGAAGGGAAACATCTTCAAGGCTTCTTCAGAACCCAAGAAACTTCTTGGATGAGAAGGGAAACATCTTCAAGGCTTCTTCAGAACCCAAGAACCTTCTTGGACAAGAAGGGAAACATCTTCAAGGCTTCTTCAGAACCCAAGAAACTTCTTGGATGAGAAGGGAAACATCTTCAAGGCTTCTTCAAAACCCAAGAACCTTCTTGGACGAGAAGGGAAACATCTTCAAGGCTTCTTCAGAACCCAAGAACCTTCTTGGACAAGAAGGGAAACATCTTCAAGACTTCTTCAGAACCCAAGAAACTTCTTGGACAAGAAGGGAAACATCTTCAAGGCTTCTTCAGAACCCAAGAACCTTCTTGGACGAGAAGGGAAACATCTTCAAGGCTTCTTCAGAACCCAAGAAACTTCTTGGACGAGAAGGGAAACATCTTCAAGGCTTCTTCAGAACCCAAGAACCTTCTTGGATGAGAAAGGAAACATCTTCAAGGCTTCTTCAGAACCCAAGAACCTTCTTGGACGAGAAGGGAAACATCTTCAAGGCTTCTTCAAAACCCAAGAACCTTCTTGGACAAGAAGGGAAACATCTTCAAGGCTTCTTCAGAACCCAAGAAACTTCTTGGACGAGAAGGGAAACATCTTCAAGGCTTCTTCAGAACCCAAGAACCTTCTTGGATGAGAAGGGAAACATCTTCAAGGCTTCTTCAGAACCCAAGAAACTTCTTGGACGAGAAGGGAAACATCTTCAAGGCTTCTTCAGAACTCCAAGAACCTTCTTGGACAAGAAGGGAAACATCTTCAAGGCTTCTTCAGAACCCAAGAAACTTCTTGGATGAGAAGGGAAACATCTTCAAGGCTTCTTCAGAACCAAGAACCTTCTTGGACAAGAAGGGAAACATCTTCAAGGCTTCTTCAGAACCCAAGAAACTTCTTGGATGAGAAGGGAAACATCTTCAAGGCTTCTTCAAAACCCAAGAACCTTCTTGGACAAGAAGGGAAACATCTTCAAGACTTCTTCAGAACCCAAGAAACTTCTTGGACAAGAAGGGAAACATCTTCAAGGCTTCTTCAGAACCCAAGAAGCTTCTTGGATGAGAAGCGAAACATCTTCAAGGAAAAACAAAGACCAGTTGGCTTTTGGGAAAGCAACTTTGGGGCAACCATGAGCTGGATGATTCAGAATCTCTATAAACATCTGGTTTCTAGAGTTTCTTTTTTTTTTATAAGAGGTTTTATTTTTCCAAAAACACAAACATAACAAACAAACATACAACACATAGATCCATATCAATTTCAAGTATGTCGGTCGGTCAAAAATCACAGTGCCTTCCCCTCATTATTCATACTCAATATTTCAAAAAGGAAAAACTATAATCATTATTATTAATCCTTTATCATATTATAATCTCTATATTGTTTCAACAGTTCTATCTATCTTTATATTCCCAAAAATATATTACCAAACTTTTTGTCTAACCCTTGATAGAACATATTCCATATCTTATAAAACTGTTTTTCTTCTTGGTCCCTAATTTCAAATGTTAATCTACTCATTTCGCACAATCCAAAATCTTCTTAATCACTTCCTCCTGTAGGTGTCTTGTCATTTCTCCAGTTTTAGCAAATACAATTCTAGCGGCTGTCAGTACATTAACAATCAAATATTTCAGTTCTTTGTTAAATGTCTCTGGTACAATTCCCAACAGGAATATCTCAGGTTTCAAGTCTATATGTTGTTGTGTCATTTTTTCCAACCACATGTGGATTTTAGTCCAGTATCTTTTAGCATCAACGCAAGTCCACCACATGTGGTAGTAGGAGCCAGGTATCTGATGACATTTCCAACACTTATCCGATTTATCCTTGAACATTCTTGCAATCCTTCTCGGGGATAGGTGCCACCTGTAAAACATCTTATACAAATTTTCTTTATATGCAGTTGACATTGTCATTTTATAATTCTGATCCCACAGTGTTTGCCATCTCTCTAGATCTATCCCGTAACCGAAATTTTTCCCCCAAGCAATCATTGTTTCTAGAGTTTCTTGATAGATTGACTTTTCCTACTTCTGCACAAGCAGTTGTTTTATTTTAGCATTGTGTTGGCATCTGGTGGCATCTGGTGGGCTTGGAGTTCAGTAGCTGAAAGAATCAGGGCAGTGAGATCATGAATGGGACACCCCCAGGAATTTCCCAGACCTCCAGCTAGATGGAGAAATTGAAAAACATCCCAGATGAAAACAATGTATGTTGTTGCCGAACGGAGGAACGTATAAGGGTTTGTTTGGGAAGGAATGGTGATATGGGCCTTTCTTTCTAACATGTAGCCACAATGAGTCTTTGTGCGACCAAATTGGTCACCTAATGATACTCCAATTTAGCTGTATTGAAATATTGGAGAGAAAACTTGGTTAGCTTAACTCCCTAGGAGCTCAGCTTTAACTTCATGGCCCAAAGATGCTTTTTCCAAAAGGTGACTGGACTTTCTTACTCTTACATTTGAAATCATTTTGCTTCTCATTGAAGAAATGACTTAATTCCTAACTGAGTAGTGGTTAGTAGTAGTCAGTTAGAATGGAAGAAATCCAAGCCAAGATATTTTAGGGTAACAGAGAATAACAGACTAACAGAGTTGGAAGAAACCTTGGAAGTCTTCTAGTCCAGGGGTCACCAACCTTTTGGATCTCAGGGACCACCAAACTCATAATTTTAAATCCCGTGGACTAGAAACCCTGGGAAAATCCCCCAAAAAAGTCTGCAGGAAAATTCCCCACCCTGTTTTCCTACCAATCTATCATTCTTTATTTGGGATCGCAGGATACCGTCTCCAGCTCCATTCTCAGGGGGAGAGAGAGAGACTTTTGACTTCATGCAAGGAAAGCAGCAGAAGCTGCAGAAGTCTTTCTTCCTCTCCCCCAAATTCTGCCAGAAATGAATCTTTGCCAGCAAAGCCTCTTGGAGCAGGAGGCCCTGCAGGGTCCCAAAGACTCATTTCTGGCGGAGTTTGGGGGAGAGAAAGAAAGACTTTTGCTGCTTTCCTTGCATGAAGCCAAAAGCAGCAGAAGAAAGAAGAGGAAAGAAGCAGCCTGGTGGCCAGGCCAGGCACGTGGGGTGAGTGGGGCAAGTTCCCCCCCTCTGCCCTTTCCCCCCTCCCCTCACTACCTCGTATTGTTCGCAATACAAGTGATACAAGCCTTGTGTTCCCCTGGGCCATGTGGGCGGCGCAGCCTTGTATTCCGGCACAGCCTGGATTAATTGCTTTGGGGAGTGACATTTCTCTGCGGACCACCAAAATTTTCTCGCGGACCACCAGTGGTCCCCGGCCTACTGATTGGCCACTATTCTAGCCCAACCCTGTTCAGACAGGAAACCTTACCACATATTCTAACATATTAAAAAATTTTACCAATTAAGGAAATAGAGATCAAGGAATGGAAGTGACATTCTCTCTAGGCTGAATTAAGTTTTTTCCAACACCTTTTTCTAATTGGTTTGTATAGCAATTCATTAAATACGCACTTGCATTAAATTAGCACAGATATATGAGGGGAACCTTTACCTTTTTAAGTTGCTACTGCAAAGTTACTCATTCAACATTTGCAGCCCGGTGGATTAATGAATGACCAGATCTTGCATAAAAAGAAAACCAGAGAGAGAGAGAGAGAGAAATGACTTTTAAACAACCCCAGTGTTTGTTTTTTTTTGCACCGCCGTGTGACTGGGGTTAATGAGTTCCTTGAATTTGCTCTAGCAGCTCGCTCAACTGGCCTCAGCCAGTATCCACAGACGGAGGGGTGTGGGTGTGTATTAATGCCATGGCTTTATTTCTGCCCCCAAACCTGTCACCGCAAGGCAAGCCACTGAGGGCAAGATAAGCATCTCGGCAAGGCTGGTCCCCAGAATTGGGGGTGTGGAGGGGGGAGATGTGAGTAGCCAGATCCCCTCCACCGACCTGATTTATCTCGGCCATCTCTTCAGCCTAGGGAGCTTTGCGTTCCTCATTCGCTCGCAGTGCGTAACTGGAGTTCTGGATCTGGACGGAAAGCCTCCGAGCGCTTTTGCACGAACCCGGCCGTGCTTCATGAATGCTAAATTGCACCGTGAAGGAGAAAACCCTTGTTATGCCGCATTTTTTTTATTCTCGCCCCAGACACCTAAATCAGGGAACAGTAAGTAGCATTTTTCAAGAGATTAGGGAGGCAGGTTGGGTAGGTTCCAACTGCCATAATAGGATCCAAATTTTAAGGCCCCCTCTTCTTCTTTTTTCCTTTTTTACGATCACCGATAGATAGTCCCTTCCTTCCCCACTGCAGTCTTCTGCGCAGGGAATTACAGCTTTTTCTTAAAAAAAAAAGAGAGAGATTAAAATGCTATTATGCAAATGGTTGCAGTAGGTTTATTATGTTTACAAATTAACGTCCGTGGCTCAACACACGAATTAACCGATTAGTCTATCTATATTATGAGTGATATAATAATAAACTAACTGTGGATCAACAAGAAAGACGCCTCGGATTGTTTTAATAGGAGTTGACAGCGATTTAGGAAGTCCTCGACTTACAACAGATGGTTTAGTGGCCAAGGTTACCACGGCACTGGGATGAAAAGGGGACTTGTGGCCATTTTTCACACTTTCAACCGGTGTAGCATCCCATGGTCACGTGATCAAAATTCAGACACTTGTTGGCAACTGACTCATACATATGACGGTTGCAGTGTCCTGGAGGGGGGGTCGCGTTCTCTCCTTCTGTGACCTTCTGACGAAGCAACGTCAACGGGGAAGCCCAATTCGCTTAATGACTGGGTTGCTAACTGAGCAACTGCAGGGATTCCCTTAGCCACTGTGGAAATGGAGGTCATAAAATGGGGCAAACTTGACAAATGTCTCACTTAGCCACAGAAATTTTGCCCTCCCCAATCCTCCACCCCCCCGTTCTGGTCATAAGTCGAGGACTACCTGTTCCAAATGTTAAGTTTGCATGAAGAGACAGACGCGGAGTGCTTCAAGCTCTTTTGTTTATTAGTGACTACAGCTCAGAACGGACCTGCTTTGGCTGGGCTGCGGCTGCTACTTATAGCCAGCAGCCGCAGTTGACAGCCAATCAGAGTGCAGGGTTTTCCCGCACTTTTTAAACCAATCATTTCTAACATTTGACAAGAACAGTTCAAACTAAACCAATGACTTCAAGCCCGCATAATACCAAAGACAGCCATTTCTCCTGAGCTCCAAAACTAAACCATTGCCGATTCTGAGAGTGAGATAAACCCCATACAATCCCATGCCTTTAGCTACAACTACAGGGTGAGGCCTTGCACTCGGGAGCCCTAAAGTTTACTAAATAAAGAGGCCGTTGTTTCCAACAACATTGTTTAAGAAAAAAAATAAACTCTCTTTGGCTGTTGCATAGTAAACTTTAGCACCCTTGAACTTGTCTTTCCCTGCATGATCCTTCTCCAAGAATTTGCCCGCATTTAGGATTTCACATTTGGAAATCCATCAATCAGAATGGAGCTGGAAGGGACCTTGGAGGTTTTCTAGTCCAGCCCCCCAGGGCTCAAGCAGGAGACCACCTACCATTTCAGACAAGTGACTGTCCAGTCTCTTCTTAAAAACCTCCAGTGATGAAGCACCCACAACTTCTGGAGGCAAGTTATTCCCCTGATTAATTGTTCTCCCTGTTAGGAAATTCCTCCTCCATATGTTGAGTATGGATCTCAGAATATAGAATATAATATAACAGAGTTGGAAGGGACCTTGGAGGTCTTCTAGTCCAACCCCTGCTCAAGCAGGAGAGCCAATATCAATTCAGACAGTGTTTTCTTAAACACCTCCAGTGGATGAAGCTTCCACAACTTCTGGAGGCAACTTCTGTTCCACTGGTTGATCGTCCTCACCGTTATGAAGTTTCTCCTTAATTCCAGGTTGCTTCTCTCCTTTGATTCGTTTCCATCCCTTCTTTCTTGTCTTGCCTTCTGGTTTGTCCCCCTCTTCTTTGTGGCAGGCCCTCAAATATTGGAACACTGCTATCCTGTCACCCCATATCCTTCGTTTCATTAAACCAGATATATACCCAATTCATAAAACATAGAATAATGGAGTTAGAAGGGACCTTGTAGGTCTTCTAGTCTACCCCCATGCTCAAGCAGGAGACCCTAGAACATTTCAGACAAGTGACTGTCCAGTCTCTTCTTTAAAATACTTCTCGTTCCTTGTCAAGCTTTTGCAAGGTGTGTTCTATTGGGCTGGCAAAATTTTACTCCAGATATTCCAGTGTTAGTCCAGATTTTCCACCCTGTTTTTTCTTGTTGAAAGCAAGCCCACATAAACTCTCAGCCCAAAAGGACTCCAGGTGCAACCTTGCTAAGTTTCTCCTGGGATCGGTGTGTGAGCAACCTTTTGTCCAGGTCATAAAATGCCCAACGTAATCCTGTTGGGCAGTTCCTCTGCAGTTTTCTTGATCTACCTGTGGAGTGGTCAAGATTAAAGCTGACATCTGGAGGGTTGAAACTGGCACTTGAGCCTCTGTGACAACGTAGCAGAGGTCAGCTGTGAAAATGAAAGACATCTGGGGCAGAGGGAGAAGAAGCAGACAGGCCAGTAATCTGATGGTGTGAGGGATTGTTCCATAGCTTTCATCAGGGTTGAAAGTCCAAGCTGAAGAACATCATCACTTCTGGATCCCAGGATGACAAGTGCCTTGAATGGCAAGTTCAGGCATCCAGGCATAATGCAGGAAGTGGCTGTAAGAAGTGCCAGTAATTTTCTGGGGTTGAGGGATCTTTCATCAAGGTTCTGAGGAACATCATCAGATCTGGATCCCAGAATTACAATTGCCTTGAATGGCAAGTTCAGGCATCCAGACATAGTGCTAGAAGTGACTGCAGGTAGGAATCTGATGGGGTTGAGGGATTCAAAAATCCCAGCAACTGGTTCGCTACTCAGTTGCTGGGTAGGCGTGGCCATGGTCGGCGTGGCCTACCAGAACTTCCAGGAGGGCCATTTTTTCACCTTCCCTTCCCTCGGACCCCTGGGAGGGCAAAAATGGCCTCCCCTGGGGTCCGAAGGCCCTCCAGAAGCAGGAAACAGGCCCATTTCTGGACTTCTGGAAGGCCTGTTTTTCGCCCTCCCAAGCCTCCATGCGGACCCCGCACATACCTGCATCCAAAACCGGCTGCGTGGAGACTCCTGAGAGGAACAGGGAGGGGTGGGTGGAGCCAGCCGGTGGGTTCAACTACCGGTTCAGCAAACCAGATGTAAATATAACAACCGGTTCTCTCAAACCGGTCTGAACTGGCTGAATCCTTTCCCTGGGTTGAGGGATCGTTCCATAGCTTTCGTCAGGGTTGAGAGCCCAAGCTGAGGAACATCACCAATTTGGGATCCCAGGGTTATAACTGACGGTGGTTGTGTTGTGGTCTCTGGTCAAAGAGCTGACATTTGGAAGACAAACGTTCATCCAGGATCAGGCAGCTAAGCTCCCCTAAATGATGAACATCCTATCTTGGCTTGTGCGTGGCAACAACTGTCACGAGGACGCTGTGTTCTTACAAGTCAGATTTCCAAATACAAATTGGAGTCAGCTGTCGTGCAAGCAAAAAACAAACAAACAAACAACCAAACCCCTCCAGTGTATTAGCCTTCCTTCTCATAGGTCACCACAAATCCACTTCTTTCACAGTTGTGTGTCGCACATCTGCTTGAGTGAAATGTAACCTTGGAAGCCTCTCTCTCTCACACACACACACACAAACAAGCCAGCTATAAATGGCTCCTGAAGTTATTTTGAAGAAGTGTGTCCTGTTTCATATTTATAATGAATATTCACAGATCAGTTCAACAAGCATGAAATTGTATGTTGTCAGGTTGTCACATAAATAGAGCCATATTCTCTGTTACAGTTAGATTGGACGGAATGTTTTCATTGCTTCGAAATCATATGAAAGGAAAAGAGAGCCAGGATCTTCCTTTTCGGATTTAACAGCAAATGCTACCTTATAATTATCATCGTCATCATCTTTATTATTTTATAGGTAATCTTGGAGGATGTGTTTTTCCCCCTTCAGCAATGAGCAGGGGAGGAAATATTTACCTCAGTAAATGCTAATCGGGCAAGCTATTGTTTGAGCTCCGTAATGGTTTCATTTCCATTTGTTTTTGTTTTGTTTGTTTTTTAAAAAAAAACTTTCTATTTTTGTGTTTCACGTTGGCACTAATTGCTGCTAAATGCTGCAATTCAACCTGGGCAGGTGGCCTCCATACTGACAGCATCATTAGAAAATGATAGAAAATATAGCGGCCAAGTCTAATGCAAGACACTATGTATATCTGCATACTGTGGATGATGTTAGTGTTCCCTCCCTCTCCCTCTCTCTTTCTCCCCCCCTCCCTTTCTCCCTCTCTTTCTGGGAGTTGAAGTCCACAAGTCTTAAAGTTGCCAAGGTTGGAGACCCCTGTTCTAGATCACAGTGGGCTCTTAGCTTCACAGTTTTCCCAACTTTATGCTGTTTTTTTAAAACAGTGGCCTCCAATGTTTGGGCACCAGGGACCGGTTCTGTGGACCAGCGTGGTTTCGCATGCTGCCTGCATCCCACAGATGGGGCTTCGCTTGTTTGCATGGCTTGGTTTCTGGCATGCCGTGCCTCGATCCACGAACTTGGAATTGGGGAATCCCATTTTTAAAGACTGGGAGGAGGGGTCTGTATTGCAGCCAAGAAAGAGTATGTTAGCGTTCCAAGTAACAACCTCCCAATTAAAGGACTCCAAAACTGCCATCTTCTCAAAGATCTATTTTATTAGAGATGTCATATTGGCACATCCGAGGAAAACCCAAATCTGAGATTTCTGGGTTTTCCTTAGCCCAAAGAGCATCCAAAATCCAACCCCTGCACCCAATAGTTCGTTGTGTGGTCCAATCATCACTTCGTACCAACTGGAGACTGTCCCCAGGCATTCCCCTCCAGGTGCAGGGTAACCTGTCCTTGACTCTCTGAGAAAGGAATGTTGTTGTGGCTAATTTTCCACCGCTCCTTGAAGTCCCCCAACCAAATTCCCAGGCATGGAATGTGGCAGCCTGGAAGCTTATGAAAGAAAAATGGCTTTCAAGCTGACAGAGTATTTGCTTCAGGGGTGGGATTCTCCTGGTTTGAACTGGTTCGGGTGAACCCCTCACTGCAATGATCAGCTAGCTCCAAACCGGTTCGATCTGGATGATCACGTGGGACTTGCGCTGTACTCACCTTATCTGGTCAGCTGATTTGTGCCTCAGCTGTATTACTTCCCTGAAGTAACATTGAAGGTAAGTAATTGTGATAGCTGTGCGAGCAGGAGGTGTGCAATTAGCAAACCAGTCATTACACTGGTTCGAATCCCTCCCCTGATTTGCTTCCTCCAAATTCCCCAGTGGATGCAGAAAATGTTGTGCTGCTAAAAATGGGAAAAGCTGCCACTGCAAGCTTTGTTAGGTGTGATTACGCCAGACCTGGTTTAAAGTTTATAGTAAATACTCCCCGGGCCTTCCCAGAGAATGTTTCTTTGACAGACCTTGTAACTGAAAGCAGTTTGTTTTTTTCACAAGGCGTCTCTTGGGAGCACAGGAAATCCTCAACTTAATGACCACAACTGAGCCCAAATATGTTCCGTCGCTGAATGAGACATTTGCAAAGGGAGAGTGGCCCCCATTTTACAACTTTTCTTGTCATCATTTTTAAGTGAATCACAGCAGTTGTTCAATGAGTAACACCGTTGTAAAGTGAATCCAGCTTGGTTTGCCCCTCCCCTGGGACGCTGTAAACCATCATAAATGTGAGTCAGTTGTCAAGCATCCAAATATAAAACCAGGCATCTGTGGCAATGCTCCAATGGTCCTAACTCTGAAAAATGGACAGTATTTTTCATCCCCGTTGAAACAGTCACCGAATGAACTGCGGTTAAGTTATCCTCAACCAGTTTTAATTTTCCTGAGCCCACAAGGTGAATGTGACAACTCTTGTAAAACTAGTTCCGAGTGTCGATTATTCCAGTGGCACGAAAGCCTAAATAAACAAAAAACTAAATATGAAAACACTCACGAGGGCTTACAGAGAGGCATGGTTGTCTACAAACCACAGAGCTGGATACCTTCACTGCATCTGCCTTCAGGTTAAAATTCCCTGTCCGACTAGTGTTATTGGGCTTGTAAACATGTATCGAGAGACATCCAACCTCGTCGTACAATATCGTTCCAATGTTTTGCAGAGGCTAAGTTAGCTGGCAGGGCTGCAATCTGTATCTGTATTTGGGTGTTGCAATTCCAGGAATGATCCCTATGAAACGCAAGCTGTTGTTATGAAAGCTTTCCAATTTGTGCAAAAAATAAAATAAAATAATATATGTATATATATATATATAAAATGTGTGTGTATATATATATGTGTAGGTCTTGGTGTATTCGGGTCTTGTCCCGTGTAAGATTGAGAATACCTTGGTGATGTTTCGACGAGATCCCACTCACCATCTTCAGGCTGGTGTCTTCTGCTTTGTGCTTCTGCCAGCAAAGCGTGATCGGAGCTGCCTTCTCTCTATAAATACTGGAGGGGAGGTGTGGTGTGCTGGCTCTGCTGTAAGCGGGTTGGTTGGCTGTGTTTTTGGCTGTGTTGTCGCTTCTTGATTGGTTGATGGAATTGGTGTTTGCTGATTGGTTGGCTTTTTTGTAAGAGCCTGTGTGGCTGAGGTAGTGGCTGTGTGTCCTTCAGCCTTTTGTGTTTTAGCTACCTGGGTAGTGGGCTGTGTGATGACCTTCTGACTCAGCTCTGTGTGTGTGTGTGTGTGTGTGTGTATGTGTATATATATATATATATATATATATAAAATTTGGAATTACTTAACTTTGAAATGGTCGACATGTATTTTAGAACGAAGGTGCAGTAAAGTAATTGTAGTCATAAAATGTCCTCCCTGATTCCCATTGAGGTGTCTTGGATGCACCCAGGCCCACGAGTAATGATTGTAGCTGAACTACGCACCTAATGATGACGACTGGTGCTGAGTAGGTACTTTTTCCCCACTACTGTGTGAATTGTAAGATCTGCCTTTGAAAATTCAGAAGAAGTACTTGTGATTGGAGTAAATGCACTTGTGGCTCGCCTGGACACATGCCTTTGTCACCTGGAAAAAAGACATAGCTGCTTTAATAGTCGAGACAATCGATAAAAGACAAGACTCTCCCAAAAGTGCTTTTTTTCAGGAGGCAAATGTCTTTTGAAGACATTTAGCTTCTCATCCGAAAGCTTCTTCAGCTCCGAGTAGATGGTGGGGAATGGAAGGATTTATACTCTTTGCAGGCAGCTGGTCATTTGCATCCTTTTTAGAGGGTCCTTAAGGCCACCTGGAGCTTTATCTGTGTCCTCAAGGTCACCCGAGTGGTGCAAATGGATGTGGAGCTTTCTTGGAACTGTTGAGAGGACACCCATTTGCACCATTTGGGTGATGCTGAGGACACAGATAAAGCTGCAGGTGGCCTCAACGGCTCTCCAAAAGGATGCAAATGACCATCTGTCTGCAAGGAGTCCTTCCATTCCCCACTGTTCTGTCAGAGCTGAAGAAGATTCTTGGAAGAGAAGCGAAACGTCTTCCAAAGAAAAAACAAGAAAGACCAGTTGCCTCCTAAAAAAAGCACCTTTGGGACAATCGTGACCTGGATGACAGAGACAAGATTGCTTTAATGAGAAGCAGGGAGGCACTGTGTTCATGAGCCACACAAAGTTTTTTTTAATGAATTCATGTTTAGTGTTTATAAATGGATTAAATTTACCTCTATTTTCTTGGTGGGAGGGGAAAGTCCAAACAATAAATAAATAAATCTAGCTAGAGATGACAAGAATTGTGTTGGGAGGATAAGGTTTGGTTTACTTTCTAATTTAAGAGAAAGTTGTATTGATGTTTCTCAGAAATACATGTATGTTGGCATTATTGTGTTCTCTGTCATGGCTGAATTTTCTAACTTTCGTGCTCATGTCTTTTTTGCGCATTTACACAAGAGTGTCAATAATTAGTTATATAGGTGAGAATCTGAAGCCAAGAATGTTTTTGGAGTTGTGCCTTATTGAAAATATAAATAGAGAGTAGACTGCTTGTATTCTTTGGGTAGGCCTTAAAGCTTACCCAATTTTCTTTCCCCTTGGAAATCTAATTGAACCTACTGTTGTTTTGGAGCTTGCCCAAATTAATAGCAGACTTGCCCTTAAAGGAAATCTAATTGAACCTACTGATTGAAATCACTTCCCATTTAAACAAACCTTGAAGTGCTTTACAATTAAAAATTACTTTTCCAGCTAAGCCAAACGCATTAATGAAAACATACATGAAGATGTTTGATAAAATAGAAAAAATAAAATTGGCAGAATAAACACTAGAACAATAGCAGAAAGGAAAAGCAACATCAAAATAATTAAAGTGCCACAGCAGGATTAATACATTAGTAAGAGTCCTGGGATGGATCGATGGATGGATGGATAGATATGATATAGATAGATAGATAGATAGATAGATAGATAGATAGATAGATAGATAATAGAGATAGATAATGATATATAGAGAGATGATGGATGGATGGGTGGGTGGGTGGGTGGATGGATGGATGGATGGATGGATAGATAGATAGATAATGATATAGAGGGAGATGATGGATGGATAGATAGATAGATAATGATATAGAGGGAGATGGTGGATGGATAGATGATAGGTAGGTAGGTAGGTAGGTAGATAGATAATGATATCTCGAGAGATGATGGATGGATGGATGGATTGATGATAGATAGATAGATAGATAGATAGATAGATAGATAGATAGATAGATAATGATAGATGAAGATAGAGATAATGGTTGGATGGATGGATGGATGATAGATAGATAGATGGATATGATGGATGGATGATGGATGGATGGATGGATGATGAACAGAGAAATAGATTAGACATATAGATTGTGAAGGGCTGTATAAGGTACAACCAGTCCTTGGAATTGGATTAGAAATGAATTGGGTTGGTGGAGATAAAAATGCAATAATAGAATTCAGTTCCACCCTCTACTTTTGCTGCAATATTTCGTACTAGGTGAAGTATCTCAGGCATCTTCTGAGACTGTTCCACTGCACGTTGGAACAATCCACACCAAAGAATTTAAGGACATGGATTATGGTAGTCAGGTTAATCCGTGGATTATGACAATCTGGGTTATTCCGAGGGAGGCTGTAGCTCAGACACCATCCAGTACCTTTGATGACAAGGATGATTAGTCCAGAATCGGCCCCTCCAGCTATAGAAGTGACTTACAACCAGTTGAAACCCACTCACCTGGATGGCCATAATTATGGGTGGGTTCATGTAGATGTAGACCAGAGGAGATAAACCTGGAATTGTAAACTTGTAAAATTGTGGGACGTGGTGGCTCAGTGGCTAAGACGCTGAGCTTGTCAATAAGAAAGGTTGGCAGTTCAGCCGTTCGAATCCCCAGCGCCGTGTAATGGAGAGAGCTCCTGTTACTACTTGTCCCAGCTTCTGCCAACCTAGCAGTTCAAAAGCATGTAAAAAAAATGCAAGTAGAAAAATAGGGACTCCTTTGGTGGGAAGGAAACAGTGTTCCGTGTGCCTTTGGTGTTTAGTCATGTTGACCACATGACCATGAAGACATCTTTGGACAGCGCTGGCTCTTCTTCGGCTTTGCAACAGAGAGGAGCACTACCCCCTAGAGCTGGGAATGACTAGCACGTACGTGCGAGGGGAACCTTTATCTTTATTAAAATTGTAAAAGTCTTTCCCCCACCAGCAAATGTCTTCTGAAGACATCTAACATAGAATTGGAGCAGACAGCCTTGAAATATTTCTGCAGATTGCATATCCCAAACTAAGGTTATGTTCTAGGTCTTAAATTGGATTTGCATTTGAAGAAGGATGATTTAATAATAGGTAGAATTAGAAATTATTAAAAAGTGCTAAAGAGTGCTCCCTTCCCTCTTGCTCATTAGAGCTTCTTCTCTACTTTAGTTTCTCCTAAACTTTAAAATAAAAATTTCTTTGCCTCTTTAATGTGTAAATTTCCCACTATAATATGCTGGCAATTAAACCCCAAGCTTGATTCTTGGCTAGGTGTTCCCAAAATCTAAAGGAATCTTTCCCACATGCAGTTTTTCAGCTACCCCACTGCTAACTAAACCGTCTCCTTCCTACAATATCTGACTGCAGCAGCAGTAACTCTTATTTCACAAGCAAAATACATCTTCTTAATATACACCTTAATAGGTCATCTTTCTTCGGTGAATTATATCGGGGCCACAGATTTCGTAAAAATATTTCTTGCTTTCAGTATTTGACATGGCTTCCCTGCATTTTTGCCGTGAACAATTTCCACAATTTGAATGGCAGGTAACATAAACGCCTGTAAGATATTGGTCTGTGAGATTTAGGACAATCTCTATAATTGGTGATTGATCAATGATTCTAACTTGTAGACCAGGGCTCCCCAAACTTGGCAACTTTAAGACTTGTGGACTTCAACTCCCAGAATTCTCCAGCCAGCAAGTTTATTGAGAGTTTTGCAGCGATAATTCAGCACCAGAAAAATAAACACAGATGGCTAATGCTTCATTTAACATCTTTATAAACATAATAAGATTTTACAAACCAGCTGTAGATTTCTCCAACATTGAGCAAACTCAAACAGAAACATGTTGCAAGTTCAGAGCAGAGCTCCAGTCTTCAGCAAGCAAGTTAGTTTCATCTTCAATAGACAGACTCAAAGCTCAACATAGCTGCAGAGTTGCAGAGCTTAACAAAGAACCATGCCTAGGCTACTTTTAGTTTCAGTTTCCAGCCTAGGCTACTTCTAGTTTCAGTTTCCAAAACAGTTCTCATTGGCTGACTTGCTATGCCTATTCATTAGCTCAATGGTTCTTAACCTTTTTGAAAGAATCGCCCCCTTGAGCCATTGAGGAAGTTGTCATCGCCCTCCCCAACATAACCGCCCTGCCATGTCTTAGCGCCCCTAAGGGGCCAGCAGAGGGCGCTAAGAGGCCGCAGGGGGGCGTTTGAGGCGCCGACCCTGCAGGCTCACCCCATTGCCTGTTGTACCGCTACCGAACTACCAATGTGGCAACATGTTGGGAAAGCCACCACCACTTTCTCAAAGTGCTGCCGCCAGATTTTTCTGTCTGTCCGTCCGTCCATCCATCCAAAGGTCTGTCTGTTTGCTTGCTTCTGCTTTCCTGCCTATCTACCTACCTATCTACCAGTATAGATCTCTCTCTCTCTCTCTCCCAATATATCTCACTCCATCACCCCATATCACCCCTTCCATTCCTTCCCACTCGCCTTTTCTCCATTGCCCCCTCAAAATCCAAGCAATATAGGTTAAGAACCACTGCTTTAGCTGACCTTGTTACCAAGCTCTATTCCAGTTCATGAATATACTGACAAAGTTGGAAGACCTCTGTTGTAGACCTTCTTTGTGGTCATCATACATAATTCTCACTTACAGCAGTTCCTGTTCAAAGTTACAACTTCACTGAAACAAGTGATGTGGGACTGTTTTTTCGCACTTATGACCATTGACACATGACCAAAATTCAGATCATTGGCAAAGGACTCATGTTTATGACAGTTGCAGTCATGTGATTGCTCCTTTTCTGACAAGCCAAGTCAGTAGGGAAGCCAGCAAAACTCAATGTGATGACCTGGGGCATAGCACAAAGGCAACACAGCCAGAGAATAAGTATGGCTCCATTTATTAGCTCCAACTTTGCCCCCAATGAGCCGGTTACTTTCTGGTCTGGAGAAAACTCTCCCAGGAATCTGCAACAGCCTTTGGCTGCAGATATTCCAATCCAAACGCTGTAAACTAAAAACTTTAAATTATAAATCCAACAAGGCAAAATAAGTAAGAAATCTGGCAGAGCAAGATACGCAGTTCCAGAAATGAAGTAACAAGGCAGTAAATCAAACCAGTTGGGAGAATGCCAGGAACTCAGATAACTGCCAACACAAGATAAACTCACGTTTGCTCCCAGCAGCTGCCACACTCAGCTTGCATCTCTTTTAAACTCTCATTCCCAGGTGTGGCTAATGAAGGGAATCAGGGCCCTTTCCTCCCCCGTAAGCCACCCAACCCACGTTGCTCCCTTCTCCATTCCTCGCTATGTGCCCTAGGATGAAGAAGGGGTGGGCCTGGGCCTTCCTCTGAACTCCCTCTCCCTTGTTCTACCTCTTCCCTGCTCTGCCCAGCCGGAGTTTGCCCTTCCCCAGTTTCCTCCACAGCTAATGGAGCCACACTCCTGCTCCCTGTCAGCTGTTCATCTTCCTCCTCAGATTCAGACTCTGACGGGCGGCATGACACTTAACAAATGTCTCACTTGGCAACTTAAATTTTGGGCTCAGTTGTAGTCATAAGAAGAGGACTTAGTTATTGGGATGATTTGACTCTCATTTTTGGAAAACGTGGTCATAATGTGGGAAAAAATGATGCCAATTAAGCTGACTGATAACCCCGCTAAGCCTGCTTTAAACCACGTTCCTGTATCAAGAGTTTGCCTATTGCAAACCTAAAGATTGCCCTTGGCTTACCATCATTCATTTAGTGACCACCCAAAGTTATCATGGGCACTGAAAAAGTGACTTCTGGCTGGCCCTCACTCTTACGACCGTCATAACATTCCGACAGTCACAAGACCAAAGTTTGGGCACTTGCTAAACAGCATATAATAGCCATGGTTGAAGCACGTGGTGATGTGGTCTCCATTTTTAAGCCTACTTGACCAGTCGAGGAAAAAGGAAGATGGGTTTGCTTAAGGACTGTGTTGTTCACTTAATTCACCTCAGTGATTTGCTTAAAAGCTGTGGCAAAAGAGGTCATCAGATTGGACAGAGGTGACTTAAGGCCCGTCTTGGTTTGCAATTGTGCAGGTCTGGTTGCAATTGTAGTTGCAAGTTGTCGACTATCGGTGTAGTACTATCGGTGGGTTATGTGGGAAAGCAGGGGACAATTAGCAACCTGGGGCAGATTTAGCCGAGCGGTGAGTTCATGATCTTTGGATTCACTGCTATGGTTTTGTGGATCTTGTGAATCTTGTGATCTTGGGTGGAGTTTTGGGTGCAGAGGCCTTGACTGAGCCATGCAACTTTCAATCAATCAATCAATCAATCAGAATAGAGCTGGAAAGGGCCTTAGAGGTCTTCTAATCCAACCCCTTCAACAAGCAGGAGACTCCATATAATTTCAGACAAGTGACTGTCCAGTCTCTTCTTAAAAGCCTCCCGTGATGGAGCACCCACAACTTCTGAAGGCAACTTCTGTTCCACTGGTTGATTGTCCTCACTGCTAGGAAGTTTCTCCTTAATTCCAGGTTGCCTCTCTCCTTGATTCATTTCCATCCATTGTTTCTTGTTCTGCCTTCAGGTGCTTTGGAAAATAAATTGACTTCTTCCTCTTTGTGGCAGCCCCTCAAATACTGGAAGACTGCTCTCACGTCCACCCTGGTTCTTCTTTTCTCTAGACTAGCCAAACCCAATTCCTGCAACTGTTCTCCCTATGTTTTAGTCTCCAGTCCTTTAATCATCTTAGTTGCTCTTCTCTGTGCTTTTTCCAAATTTCAATATTTTGCTCGACCAAAAAAAAAAAAAACTCAATGTGGATTTGGACTTGACCAGGGAAACCAGTAGCACAGCCCCAAGCCTTTATGTAACTCATGAATGAACCTGGCTCCGTGGAGGAGGTTTTAGAAGGCACTTGAGGTTGGCTGAATGAGGGGACTGCCAAGGTGGAAGAAGATTGCTGGAGAGCAAGCGAGGCTGATTGTCTGTGAATGCCAGCTCTTTCTCTCCTCCGCCAACCAGGAGCTATTTTTGCTTTCCTCCACCAACCAGGAGCAATTATTTGGGGGGGGGGGGTTAGCTGGAGGTGATCAGGCCTTCCGTGGCCTTTGCCGGCTCTGAGTCAGCTTTTTTCAGGAAGCTCAGATGTCATTCCAGCCACAAACTATCTTGGGTTGAGGTCAGGCTACCGTAGCCGGAAGATTTATAGCTGGTGAGGCTGTTTGTAAGGAAGGCTCTGTAGAAAGCCCTGTGAGAGTTTGGCATCCCTTCCTGGCATTGTTACATCACTATCTGTTATTCTGTTCTGTTCTGTTCTATTTTCTATTCTATTCTATTCTATTCTTCCTTCTATTCTCTCCTCTCCTATTCTATAATCTGATATTCTATTCTATAATCTGATATTATTCTATTCTATTCTATTCTATAATCTGATATTGTTCCATTCTATTCTATAATCTGATACTATTCCATTCCATTCTGTTCTTAATTCATTCTATTATTATTCTATTCTATTCTATTCTATTCCTAATTCTATTCCTATTCCTCTTCTCTTCTCTCTCCTCTCGTATTCTATTCTGAAGTGCATTGGAAGCTTTCTTTCTTCCCAGTGCAAGATTGTCTCTGAACTATTAAATAAATTACAGAAATTAAGTTGAACTTGATACCCTGTGCAAAAAGTATGGCAGAAAATTTCGCGTTTCCTGAGTATTTCCATTTTCCCCCTGTCTGTTAAAACTTAATTTTATTTGTTCATTCCCACTCTAGCCTCCCGCCCTGAACTTTTTGGTGGCTTCCTGCCTAAGAATTCACCAGATCCGTCTCTGGTTAGGTTTCTAAAGATGAGTCAAGGTCAGCCAGGTGTGATTTCAGAATGATACAACACAGTGTGTATATAGTGCATCCCATTCAGTGTTGCTTTAAAACGTTTGGTGTCGGTTATATAATTGATATCCTTCCTCTCTCTCCTTCTCTCTCTCTCTCCTCTCTCTCTCCTCTCCTCTCTCTCTCTCTTCTCTCTCTCTCTCTCTCTCTTCTCTCTCTCTCTCTCCTCTTTCTCTCTCTCTTCTCTCTCTTCTCTCTCTCTCTTCTCTCTCTCTCTCGCTTTCTTTCTCTATCTCTCTCTCCTTCTCTCTCACTGTCGACTCGCGTCAACCTTAACTCATATTCTGAATTTGCATTCAGGCTGGATGGAAGTTGTAGAGAGTGGAAGGACAATTATGCAAATAATGTGGGTTTTTTTTTTGCTGCAATATGCAAATGCTAAACCGGTGTGGATTCTTCTTGGTTTGCAATGAGAAGCATGACACGCTCATAGCTCCAGAGTAGCGGTGGAAATGATTTTATCCGTGCCAAACGCCTTGCGCGCACCCTTGGCATGTTTATCTACTTTAATAACAACTTCAAAATGTTGGGAGGCATCTTGCTGAGCCGTTGGACTTTCTGAACTGCTGAGTTATATTCTCTTCGGTCTGGTTTCCTTCCCTTTCATTCTCTGAATAAATTTAAAATCGGAAGGCTATCTGAGGAGTGCCATG
Organism: Naja naja; assembly: GCA_009733165.1. Lineage (NCBI taxonomy): Eukaryota > Metazoa > Chordata > Lepidosauria > Squamata > Elapidae > Naja > Naja naja. Next base: position 58,879,148 of record CM019151.1, on the reverse strand, counting down.
GATAAGATAAGGGCAACAAATGAGATTTTTAGCCAGGTTGTTCTTTGGAGGTGAAATGGAGACTCATCTTAAATTAAGGGTCATCATCTTATTGTTTGAATGTGGTATTAGATTTTTATCCCGGGTCATTTGAATTGACATTTGAGATGCAGTCACAAACTTCCTCCTTTCTAAATAATTCTCAGTTTGACTGTAATCTGGGCTAAGGACCTAATGATCACCATTGAGCCCAAAAGTTTTTTATTTTTATAATAAAAACAACAAATAAAACCATCTTTCAGTTCTACAGTGTGTCGGTTGGGTACATATATCTTGTGCACATAATAATATTATCATACATTTCTTACTTGTTTATATTTATAACCGTTCTAATCAATATTTTATATTACATTGGTCAATTGTTATATTATCATTAACACTGTAATTATTATTTTTCAAAAATATATTCCATCCTTACCTAAGTTATATTCATTCTCTTACTCAATCCAAATCAACTTGTTATGATATGTTATTACTATTATCACATGTTTCAGTTTCTTACTCTATTTAACCATTCGTAGAATAAATTCCAAATCTTATACTCATCTTTTTCTTCCTGTTCTCTAATTGCCATTGTCAATCTACTCATTTCCACACATTCCACTATTTTCTTAATCGTTTCCTCCTCTATTGGAATTTTCTCATTTTTCCAATTTTGTGCAAATACAATTCTAGCTGCTGTTAATACATTCATAATCAAATAAGTTATCTCTCTATTGTAACTTTCAGGCAAAATTCCCAATAAAAGTATCTCTGGTTTTAAATCTATATGTTGCTTAATTGAGCCCAAAACTTATGTTGCTAGGTGAGAAATTTGTTAAGAAATTTGCCCCATTTTTTGACTTTTCTTGCCTCATTGGTTAAGTGAACCAACCCCATTGTTAAGTAAGTAACAAGGTTATTAAGTGCATATGGCTTCCCCATTGGGATCTGCAAACCATCATAAATATGAGACAGATGCCAAGCATTCAAATCTTGATCATGGGACTACTTCAATGGTCGTAAGTGTGAAAGATGATAATTAGTCATTCATCACTGTCTTCAATGCCATTGTAACTTCAAATTGGTCCCTGAAACTAAAGGATTCTCTGTAGATTCATTATTGTATAATTATACACCCAGATGAATTGAATTGGTGCAAAATGAATGAATGGAATGAAAAAGTATTCTAAATGTTAAAAAATGATTCCCTTATTTTTTTCTTATGAAATAGAATGGCCACCCAACAACCCTTCTTGGCTCTTAACTCAGAAATGTTTGTTCAAGTTGTCAAAGGGAAGAAAGAAATATCCACTTGAAAGAGAACTACAGAATATATGTTTTGCCTACATTAAATCTTCAGTTTCTTTCTTTTCTTTTTTCTTTTTAAAAGATTTTTAAATATCATTTGCGCTAAAGCCTTTTGTTTGTTTGTTTGTTTCAAGTTTTTATTTTTGTAGCATATCAAAATTCCAATTTCAGTTGAACAGTGTGTTGTCTGGGTACAAATATTTTTAGGATACAACAATCAAACCATGCTCGCTTCGGCAGCACATATACTAAAATTGGAATGATACATAGAAGATTAGCATGGTGTTAAAAAGCCTTTTGAAAAGGAAGATTAGAACTAATATAAAGGAAGAGAGAGAAATCAAAGAGAAAGCTAAAAAGTGCGAGAAAGATGGGGGAAAAAAAGTAAAAGAAAGACAGAAAAGAGGTTCCAAGAAATAGCTTCTGATATCCTTTACCTCAGTTATAAGTAAAATATATTTTCTTTGATGACTTATCTTGAAAGGACCAATGTGTAACTCCAATTATAAGTCAGCCAAAGGGAATTGACCTACAAAATCTGTTTTGGCCTCAAAGCTCCTCTTTTCCATGAAAAATGGCTAAGTTGCTGTCCTCTCACCTCTTCAAATAATTATCGTAAAGTGATATTTAAATGGAAGCTCAATGCAAGTTCCTTGAGCAGATTCCATTGGAATTCTCCATACTCCAGAAGGATCAAAATCCTTTTTCCCCACATGCCTTTTCCAAGAAATGAGCCGGTTTCACTACTAGCAGCTGGTGGAAACCCATTATTTAGTTTGCATTTTTAAAATGAATCAAGCAAGACTTAGATGTGCAATTTTTAAATTGCTGCAAGGGGAAAAAGCTGTCCTTAAGGTACTACTACTACTACTACTACTACTACTACTTCCTCCTCCTCTTCTTCTTCCTCCTCTTCCTCCTCCTATATATATAAAAGCGAAATACCACTCACGCATCATCACAAAATCTCCAGAATCATAAAGCCTACAAACTTGACATTGGGCATGTATGTTCCTCTTGGCTTCTAGGGGCTCACTAAGAAAGGATTTTTTGAAATGACCATCAGAGCATTTAGAGTATTTCCTATATTATTATTATTATTATTATTATTATTATTATTATTATTATTAACAACACGCTCTGATGCTAAGGAGTTCTACTCTCCCTCCCCACCTGAAAAGAAATCTCTTCCAAATGCAAAATACAAGCAGAGGAGAGGAGTTTCAGTTCTGGTTTCATAGCACCAAGCAGCTTTAGTACAGAACAGTTGAGTTAAGCCATGCCCAGGCTCCTTGCTGTCTCCTCCTTGCTCACTCAGCAAATACTCTTTCAGTTTCCAAACAGCCCTCAACTGTCTCTCACACTGACAGGACACTAGCCAGATGAATACCGATGGATGCTGGTAGGCAGAGGCAGAATTTTTCCCCCTTGTTTTCCTACCCCAAAACTAAGCCTGATCACATAGTTTTGTAGCGAAGCATGGGTATCGAGCTAGTATTGAATAAATCTTGATTGTTCACTATGCATCCTACATGTGCCTGCTTGCACACATAAACCGCATATGTTTCACATTCGAAGAATCCTGTCTGATAGGATTTGCAGATTTCCAATCATCTTTTGATTTTTACTCATTGTTTTCGCAGATGGATCACCAGGCTATTCGAATATTCATTCAGGGAAGATTTTCTAGATCTGCTTTTAGACATTGAGTAATGTGTGGAAGTGATTATAAAGTCCTATCGTCAGATTTGTTTCTTTAGCTCTGGAAGATTTGAAGATCCTATTTCCCTGTAGTTTTGTGGCAGGGAAAAATGGGATAGTTTGGGGGGGGGGAAAATTCAAGAAACGGGATATACGTGAGAAAATCAGTGGCATAATCATCCAACGTAGGATTGTTGACAAGATCTAGGTTTAAGCAAAGTTTGCAAAGGACTCTTCTAAACACTATTTTTTTTTGCAAATGTTTGCCTCATCCAGATTTTTTGTTAAACCAAAGACAAATAGAACTTATGCAGAGAAGAAATAACTAAGGAGAATGAATCACCTTTTTTTGTTAAAATTGTGTTGAATGTGTGGGATGAGAGCTGAAGACTATACGAAGCTTTCCAGCCTATTTTTGGTCAAGAGGGTTTTTTTTTTATTGCAGGTTGGGTTAATCACCCAGATTAGATTTGGCTGTTGACCAGGTTTTCTTTCTGAAGTTCACTTTTCTGCTCTTTGGAATATATTTGCCTTAATTTATGGAGTCATTGAGCGCCATGTCAGTAACAAAAAAAAATGCAGAACTGGGTAAGAAAAGAGAAGCCAGATTTTGTCACACTTCTGAAATATTATGCTGAATGCCTTATGTTGGAGGCATATACAGAAATATTAAATCTAAAGAACACACTAAGAATTCTTGAAAGAAATCCACCCAGGGGCTTTTTTTGCCCCAAATTTGGAAGCAAATGTACAATTTGTTTCCAAAACCCGGCGACAAAATATTCCTATTTAATATTCACATTATGTGCGCAATGATGTGTCATATCATATAATCGTGTCTAATGGATTTATCAGTGTATCCCTATATTTGGAGGAAATTTAAGATTCCACCCCCCCCACACACACAAAATTCTTGGCTCCAACTGCCCCAGTTCCTGACCTAACAAAGCTGAATCTGCTTACATTTTATATGTTGGAATGCTTTCCTGTTCTTTTGTTAAGTGGTGCAAGTCTTATATGCAAGGAACTGTTAAAGCCAGGGATTATCAGCCTGTGGTCCCTAAACCCCCCCAGGGACATGGACACAGGGAGTCCGAAAAGACTTGAAGAAATGTGATGATTTAAAACTTGAGTTAAGTCTTGGGGGGCCCATAGACACAAAGATATTTAAAAGGGGTCTATGGTAAACAAAAAAGGTTGAGAACCATTGGTCTCCTCTTCTCTTCTCTTCTCCTGTCCTCTCTTCCTCTCCTCTCCTCTCTTTTTTCTTTTCTGGGCCAATCCTGGAGTCTGGGGAAGGCTCTGACGAGGGCCCTGCGTTGGAGGCAGAGATGGGGCCAGGGCCGTCCAACAGTTATCAACTGCCTTCAGAGTCAGAGATCAGTGGGGAAGAAGAACAGCTGGAGCCTGTTCCCAGTGTACAAATGCGCAGAACTGCCAGGAGAAGGGAACAGCTAAGGAACAAGGGTCAACTCTAGAGTAAAGGCACAGGTGGATGGTGTATGGCCTCTCCCATAGGGAATAAAGAGGAGGGAAAGGAGAGTGGGGTTTGCAGGAGACAATTAGTTCAATTCATGAGAATGAAGATCTGTTCCTGACTCCTTGCCAAGTATTGTCTGCTACAGTGTGGTGTTTGGGAGGTATCGGCCTGGAAACTTTCCAAGCCTGATCAAGGTCTGTAGTTGTGGAATCTCTTGAAAGACTGTTTGCCGGGACTTTGCTGGAGAGGAATTCCCTTTAACCTAAATAAAAGGGGTTTTATTGGGACGAGGAGTTGGCTTCATGATCTTGGGAAGCCTTAAGTCAGAATAGTTGATTTATTCTCCAAAGCACTTGAGGGGCAGGACAAGAAAAAAATGGGAGTAAGTCCTTTCTCTAATCAGCCACGTCCATTTTGCCATCTCTCCTAATTCTGCGATCTGGGGCAGCAGAAATACCCACCATTGTGGATATTTCAAAGTCTTTCTGAACTTGTAGCATGTATGAACACAAACTAGGATATTATACAGCAACGTAATGCTGTCATCTATGCAACATGAGTTCCTATTGCTTGTAACTCTGCTATCCGCTCATCCCTTTTCTCCCTCTTTCTCATTTCCATCATTCGTCATTTCTCATATAAAATACACATTTTGGAAAAGCAAAAAAGCATCTTTTTATTGTTGCCCTTGAGTCAGGCAAATAATAATAATAATAATACATTTTTGTATTCATTCACAACATACGTATATCACAACCTTCAAAACAGCCTCTGGATGGCTTTTTTAAAACTGATAATGGTTCCTGTCCTACTTTTCTATAGCTTGGATACAGAAAACTTGACTCTCTGTAGGGAATTTTAAATATATGTTCCCATTCTCGCGGTTAATTTCTTCATATATATATCCTCCAATATAGGAGGGAGTCTGGTGAGGGAGACTCAAACCCAAGCCCACCCCACAGACAAAAGGCAACCACCGTCCAGAAACCAGACCATAGCTGCAACTCTAGCTGCTACACCCCCCTCCGACCCCCAAACTAAGCAAACTGACACATGCTATAAACACATAGCCAGACCTCAAACTCGGAGCCAAACCAAGGCCCAGAATGTCACATCACAGCCTTCCACCCAGGATACTACATCATGGAACTCAGGAGATTACAACACAAAACATCAGGAGGTTGCAACACAGACAACGACCCAGGAGATTACAGCCCAAGACCCAGGATGTCACAACAATAGAACTCAGAAGATCATCACACAGCCCATTACCCAGGTCGTTACAACACAAAAGGCTGAGAGACACATAGCTAGTACCTCAGCCACACAGGGTCTTATGAAAAAGCCAACCAATTTGCATACATCAACTCCATCAACCAATCAAGAAGTAACAACACAGCCAACTCTAGAGTTTAAAAGGGAAAAACAGCCACTATCACACACTTCTTCCAGAAGAACAAAGCTGAAGACACCAGCCTGAAGATGACGGATGAGATTTTGTCGAAACGTTGCCAAGGTATTCTCAATCTTACACGGGACAAGACCCGAATACACCAAGACCTACATATATATATATATATGTATGTATGTATATATATATATATATATATATATATATATATATATATATATATATGTATGTTTTCGTAGATTTTCACGGGTAAAGGTATGTAGGTCTTGGTGTATTCGGGTCTTGTCCCGTGTAAGATTGACGTTGCCAAGGTATTCTCAATCTTACACGGGACAAGACCCGAATACACCAAGACCTACATATAATATATATGTATATATAAAATCTATAAGCTTGTCTGGAGCTGTGATCCTTCCGGCAACTGAGGATGACTAAGAGCAATGTTGTTCAGAAGCAGGAGGCAGTTATGCCAACAAGATTATTTTGGGGATATAAAACTCTTCGTGACAACTCATGAAAATGAAGTCCATACATTATTTCTGAATGTGTATTTTTAAAATCTTACCCTTTGATTTTCATGGCCTTTAATAATGACATTTCAAATATCGTTTACCTGCCATGCCCTGAAAGCTGAGGTTTTACATCGCTTCTGTGCTTTGGTTAATTGCCTATGAATTTGCCAAAAAACTGTCTGAAATTTGGGTTTGGCATAGAGATGTTGAGAAACAGGAGCACCCCAGTCATTTGAGCTACTGGACATGTAGAGAAATACGGAGATGTTTTGTTTTTAGGAAAGGGTGAAGTTCTGGCTGAAACAAAGTAAGCTTTTAAAATAAAGACATAATGGAGGGTTAATGAAAATTGTTTGCAGAGGAAAGGAGAAAAGGGAAGGGAAGAAAGAAGAAAAGGAGGAAGAGAAAAGGAAAGGAAAGGAAAAAAGGAGAGAGAAGGGAGGGAAGGAAGGAAAACACGAGGGGAGGGGAGGAAGAGGAAGCATAGACTGAAGAGGAAAGGAAGAAGGAAGGGAGGAAAAGGAAGAGGAAAGGAAAAAGGAGAGAGAAAGGAGGGAGGGAAGGAAAAGAATAGGGAAGAGAAGGAAGGAATAGAATAGGGAAGGAGGTATTCACCTACCTCCTTACTCTAAGAACTTCGGAGGAGAACAAAATAAAAATGGCATCTTGCAGGACGTCAATGCATGTCAAAAAGCAAAGAAAAAAGAGTGTTATTCCTGAGCGAATGCAAATCTCTTCCTTCACTCCTGCACAGCACATTTTCTTCTGTTTTTCCTAAAAAAAATAAACAAACCCAAAACTCACCTGGATTTGCATCTTCTCCTGAGCTACGGGTGCCTTGTTACCATCTTTTCAATGTTTTATTTGGTTCTAGGATTTTGTTCAAAGTAGTCTTGTCAAGACTCCATTCAAACCTGACGAAAGAGGCCGGCGCTGTGATGAGTTGACTTCTTAAAGCAGCAGCATCTTTCTTCTGGCTCTCAAGGAATCCTGGAAGAAGATGTGGCTACTTTAATTAGAAACAGGGACAGGCCGTATAAGACCCCAAGCACTTCTCAAATCTTTCCTGACAGGTACCCAGCTGTAATACACCTTTTCTTGGGAAAGATCTTCCTGTCGTCTATTGAAGAAGCGAAGTGCTTGAGTACCTACAACGGGATATATAACTTAAGGTTGCACAAACTCTCCATAAGGGAAGTATTAAGGTCCTCTGGCTGTCCCTAGCTTTTGCATTGGGTTTTGGATTTTTCAATTCTCCTGCATCGTTCATATTAAAAAGATGTTCTATTATGACTTTCTTCTTCTTCTTCTTCTTCTTCTTCTTCTTCTTCTTCTTCTTCTTCTTCTTCTTCTTCTTCTTCTTCTTCTTCTTCCTCTCCTCCTCCTCCTCCTCCTCCTCCTCCTCCTCCTTCTTCTTCCTCCTCCTCCTCCTCATTCCAGAACATAGCATTCAGAACACCATTATTTATTAAGAGACGGGGCAAAACAGGATCTTCCAGTGGAGGTGTGTGGAAGCCTCCCAGGCCAGAGAAGACCAGCTCAGCTTTTTGGGTAAAACAGTAGCCAGGAGTCCTGGGCAGATCAGTGGAAAGTTGCTGACATGAAGCCTTCTGTGCTTAACATTAACGTGCTGTGTTTATCTGTCTCCGTCGATGTATTTCTGTAAAAGAGAAGAGTGGCTATAAAAATAGACAAACCATTAAATTTTAATGGGAACATATAAAATCCATCAAAAGAATCAAGAGTTGCCCTCCGTGCATCTGCATCATTTCAGCGCCTGGGGGAAACATGGTACAAGCACATGTTTGAACAGGGATTCACGAGGTTGTTGTGATCTGGGCGATCACTTGTAATCTTGTCTTCTCAGTTTTGTGACACTAAACCTCTGCAGGAAGCTACGGGAGGGAAGGACGCAGCCTGCGGAGGCATGGTTCTCGGTTGGCTTGCATGCCGTAGGTGGCTGATGTTGGGTCCAGGGGCATTGGGGGATGATAAGAGCCACGGGAGGATGGGGGGAAAATCCAGTGGTTTCTGGCCACCTTCTCTGCGGCAGGACCCATGGCCCTTCCTGAGGCTGTCTGTGATAGGAATGGAATGATTTGTGGGGTCCTTGGGGCTCCCTGAGCTTGGTGGTTTTCTTGCAGACATTTCATGACCCAACTTGGTAACGTCATCAGTGCTAGAAGGGAATGGGTTTTGCAGAAAGGGGAAGGAGGAGGAGGAGGAAGAGGAGGAGGAGGAGGAGGAGGAGGAGGAGGAGGAGGACTGTGGGGTCCTTGGTGCTCTCTGAGCTTGGTGGTTTTCTTGCAGACATTTCATGACCCAACTAAGTAACATCATCAGTGCTAGAAGGGAATGGGGTTTGTGGAGAGGAGGAGGAGGAGGATAGTGTGATTCTTGGTGCTCTCTGAGCTTGGTTGTAGACATTTCATAACACAATTATGTAACATAATCAAAAGTAGATGGGAGAGGGATTTGTGGAGAGGAGGAAGAGGAGGAGTGTGGGGTCCTTGGTACTCTCTGAGCTTGCTTGTTTTCCTGCAGATGTCTCATTACCCAAACTAGGTAACATCATCAGTGCTGGAAGGGAGGTGGGTTTGCAGAAAGGAGGAGGAGGAGGAGGATTGTGAGGTCTTCGGTGTTCTCTAAACTTGGTGGTTTCCTTGCAGACATTTCATGGCCCAAACTAGGTCACATCATCCGTGCAAGGCTAGGATTTTGATGATTCGCCCTCAACTTTGGTGTTGTCAAAAATGTTCTTTAGAGCTTGAAGGAAGAGCGAGAACAATCCCTTCTCAAGTAATAAAATGGTGGGCAGGAAGACCCTTGGATGAACATGCTCTTGGATAGGAACCATTGGTGTGTCCTCCTGGCCTACCTCATTCCTCTCGAAAGCTTCGCCTTGGATTTTCAACGCAGAAACAGAAGAGTCCGCCTGTAGTGTGGGGGCAGCCATAACCCTTTCGCTCAGCATTTCCCATGGAGGCTGACCTAATGGGATATATTATTATTATTATTATTATTATTATTATTATTATTATCATCTGTTGTAAAGTATCCTTGGTTTTTATTTTTATTTTATTCATTTGTTTGATTTGATTTGTCAATCGTTTACAAGATAATAGGTATGGGTATAAACATGAGTAAGAATACAGGAAATAGGTAGGAATAAATGGGGACAATAGAACAGGAACGGTAGGCACGATGGTGCACTAGCAACCATAGCATCTCTATGCACATGTCCTTATCCTTGTACAGACAGCTGCATAGGCACTTAGGGGGAGGTCAGTGTGAGGTTTGAGTTTAAAGGAGTAGGGGTTAGAGGATGTAACTACAGAGTCAGGTAGGGCATTCCAGGCATTGACCACTCTGTTGCTGAAGTCGTACTTCCTGCAATCGAGTTTGGAGCGGTTTACATTGAGTTTGTATCTGTTGTGTTGCTCTTGCATTGTTGCGGTTGAAGCTGAAGGAGTCATTGACTGCTAGAACGTTGTAGCAGATAATTAGGTTGTTGTTGCCATCTGTCAGAAATGGGATAGGGTCTCCAGCTTGGGCAGGGGGTTGGACTAGATGACCTCCAAAGTCCCTTCCAACTCTGTTAATCTGTCTTACAGACTGTTGGTAAGTTTTTCTCCTCCGGCTCTTCTTCTCCGGAGAGCTGAAGTCCCGGAGAGGAAATGCAATATCAGGGTTTCCCTTCGGAGTTGTGGGGAGTGCAGGAAACCAACCGGTTTTGAGGCTGCTCTAAATTTCTCCTCCGGCAATTCTCGGTGGGAGAACGGGATGTTACGGTGGGTGATGATGAACGATGGCCATGCTAGGACTCCTCCATGAACTCCAACCTGCTGCTCCTTCATTAAGCTGGCTGTCTTAGCCCCCGTCTTGCCTCCCTCCAAACAAGAGTGGAAATTAGGTTTTCTGAATAATGCGGTTCCGCCACAGGGGAAGCCATTCCTTTGAGGGATGAACGATGCTCTCCCTTCTTACCCGCCATGGTTTCCTGCTTAGAAGTTCAAAGCGAGAAGGAACCATTCGATAGAATCGTCGAATCGAGAGGTGCAAGGGGCCTTTGGAGGTCTTCTAGTCCAACCCCCTGCCCTAGGCAGGAGAGCCACTCTCACAACTTGGACAAAGTGTTGTCCAGTCTTTTCGTAAAAACCTCCAGTGATGGAGCACCCACCATTTTTTTTCCTTTCCACAGATTAATTGTTCCACTGGTTAATTGTTCTCACTGTCAGGAAATTTCTCCTTAGTTCTAAGTTGCTTCTCTCCTTGGTCAGTTTCCACCCGTTGCTTCTTGTCCTGCCTTCAGGGGCTTTGGAGAATAGCTTGACTCCCTTTTCTTTGGGGCAGCCCTTCAAATATTGGGAGGCTGTTATCATATCTTCCCTAGTCCTTGGTTTGATTTAACTAGACATACCCAATCCCAGCAACCATTCTTTATATGCTCAACTAGCTCAATCCCCGTGCTTCACTAGGAAGCTATGTAGTCGGGCTTAGTTTTTGGGGAGGAAAATAAGGGGGGGGGGAATTCTGCCTCTACCTACCAGCATTCATTGGTATTCATCTGGCTAGCATCCTGTCAGTGTGTGAGAGAGCTGAGGGATGTTTGGAAACTGAAAAAGTATTTGCTGTGCGAGCAAGAAGGAGACAGCAAGGAGCCTGGGTGTGGCTTAGCTCAACTGTTCTGTACTAAAGCTGCTTGGTGCTGTGAAACTGAAACTGAAACTGAAATTCCAGTCCTCTGCTTGTGTTTTGCATTTGGAAGAGATTTCTTCTCAGGTGGGGAGAGGGAGTAGATCTCCTTAGCATCAGAGTGTGTTAATAATAACAACAATAACAACAATAACAACAACAACAACAACAACAATAATAATATAGCAAATACTCTAAATGCTCTGATGGTCATTTCGAAAAATCCTTTCTTAGTGAGCCCCTAGAAGCCAAGAGGAACATACGGGCCAACTTTCAAATTTGTAGGCTTTACGGTTCTGGAGATTTCGTGATGACACATGAGTGGTATTTTGCTTTTATATATATACATACAGATTCAATTCAAACCTTTATTGTCAGTGTACAACATGTGTACAGTGAGATTGGCTGAGCCTCCCTTAGTGCGTCCTTAGTGCACCTCCCCCCAATACAATGCAACTCACAGTGAAAGACAGAATATCCCTAACCCAATGAATTCTACTAACAAACACACAATCCTTTTGCACCATGCTTTAGCCTCCAGTCCACTAATCCTCTTTGTTGCTTTCCTCTGCACTCTTTCCAGAGTCTCAACATCTTTTTTTACATCTTGAAGACCAAAACTGAATGCAGTATTCCAAGTGTGGCCTTACCAAGGCATTATAAAGCAGTGTTAACACTTCACGTGATCTTGATTCCATCCCTCTGTTAATGCAGCTGTCAACTTGTAAAACATTCCTATGCCTGTTTTTGAGTTGCCATAAACAAGGGAGGTGGGAAATCTGAAGGAGCAGTATGGCAGTTTAAACCAGAAGTACATTCCACACTTATCTTACAAAGATTGTAGCTACCGGATCTTCAGCCTGGGAAAAACTTTCATTGGAGAACGTGATTGATGATGCCCAGACCGTGAACTGTGTTTTGTTGTAGAATCTGATTTATGACACACCCAGGGCGGAGAGGAGAAACAGGTCACAGGGGACTGTAAATTACGTAGGCCAGAGTTGGCTTCATTTAGGTTAATGCCGGCATGTTGCTCCTAATAAATCTTTTGAGTTTTTTTGAAGCTTGGCCCGAGGCTCATGATTTAATTGGGGCAATCACCGGAACCCTGACAGCAGCCTAGAAACTGTTGGCTTTTTTTGGCAGCTACAAGTACACGGCTGGCTCCTATTTAAATGACGGCCCAAGATAATTGTTTAAAAAGTTTCCCTTTGGCAATGAACCCCAAATTGTTGGCTATTTCATTTCAGATCTCTTGGTGTTTAATAATAACCCTAACCCTAACCCTAACCCTAACCCTTATAGTACAGGTAGCCCTCAACTTAAAACAGTTCATTCAGTGACCATTCCAAAGTTATGACAACAGTGGGAAAAGTGACTTATGGCCGTTTTTCACACTTAATGACCGCTGCAGCATCTCCAGGGTCCAAATTCAGATGCTTGGCAACCTGACTCACCTTGATGGCGGTTGTACTGTCTGGAGGGGGGGGGTCACGTGATCTCCTTTTTAATGCCCTTCAGACACATGAAGTTCAGAGGCGAAGCCCAGATTCACTTAACGGCCAGGTGACTAACTTAGCAACTGCAGTGATTCACTTAACAGCGGTGTCAAGAAAGGTGGTAAAATGGGGCAAAAACCCGCCTAACAAATGCCTCGCTTAGCAACAAAAATTTTGGGGGATGCAAGTCGAGTTGTGGTCATAAGTCAAGGACTACCTGTATTACCAAAGGTAAGAAAACGTTTGGCTTATTGGACATCTTAGGAAAACGCAAGTAAAGGTTGGACTTGGAGATGCAGTTCAGGGGATAATTAATCATCTAGCTTTATTTTATTATTGCCATTTTTAGGGCTGGGTTCAACACAATTTTTACTAGTGTGTTGCTGAATCGATCGCACTGTTCTGACCAAGGCTTCCCCAACAGCATGAATCTGAGTCCTCGTCCCGATAAAACCCCTTTTATTTAATTTACAGTGAATTCCTCTCCAGCATAGCCCCAGCCAACGATCTTTCTTTTCTTTTCTTTTTTAATAAATATATTGATTCAACGTTTGTAAAATGAAAAACATATATATACATTTTACAGCATTGTTTGAGCAATAGATACACTTGCACTTTCCTTCTGATCGCGTGCTATACATTGTCATAATAACTCCTTCGTCCTTTTAAACTCTATATAGGCATACATATAGTTTATTTACGTTTATTTACACATCACCCTTATTTTCAAAATGTTACCAAGTCATCAGATGTCACATTTTCTTTAGCCAGTCATACCAGATATCCCATGTTTTGTAATATTCACTGTCTTGATGATCTTTTAGCAGTTTAGTTAGTCTATCCATCTCGGCACATTCATGTATCTTATGGATTATCATGTTTTCTGAAGGGGTCGTAGCCCATTCCAGTTTTGAGCAAAACTTATTCTAGCTGACGTTATAATATGCAGAGTCAAGTATTGGTCAACAGTCTTTCAAGATAGTTCCCAATTGCAGACCTTTATCAAGCTTGGAGAGCTACCAGGCTGATATCTTTCAAATGCCACACTGTAGCAGACAATACTTGGCAAGAATGCAGGAACAGATCTTCACTCAAATGAACTCATTGTCTCCTGCAAAGCCCCACTCCCCTTTCACTCCTCTTTTATTCCGTATGGGAGGAGCCATTCAACGTCCACCTGGGCTTTACTCCTGAGTCGACCCTTGTTCCTTAACTGTTCCCTTCAGTGGTAGGATTCAAAAAGTTTTACCACCGGTTCGTTGGGCATGGCTTGGTGGGCGCACTTTGCATGCATGCACACACTTTGCATGCACGAGTGGACCAAACTCACACTTTGCGCAGATGCAAAGGCTTTTGCACAGGCACGGAGGCGTTCCAACTCACCTCCTGCAAGTCTGCCCTCTCCCGGTCACTTCAGCAGCTGCCGCACAGCACTCTGCTATGCTGTGCAAAGCAGCTGCGCTTCAAAAGCAGAGGATAAAGGTGAATCCGGGAGCCTGGGTGGGCAGGTGGGCCCAATAGCAAAGAGGCGGAGAGAACCAGTTTGTTCTCCACTGCTCATCGTCGCTACCAGCTTGGCAGAACTGGGCTGAACCAGTAGAATACCACCACTGGTTCCCGTCGTCCGGCAGCTCTGTGCATGTGCACACTGGGAACAGGCTCCAGCTGTTCTTCTTCCCCACTGATCTCCCACTCCAAAGGCAGCTGATAACTGTCAGACGGTCCTAGCCCCATCTCCGCCTCCGATGCAGAGCCCTTGTCAGAGCCTTCCCCAGACTCCAGGACTGGGACATGTTCCTCCCCAACCTCCTCACTGTCCAAATCTGCCGCCAGCTCCACTGGCCACTGGCGGGCCACAACACACTCTGGTCTAAAAGCACCCACATTCTTCTTAGCTATATTCCCTAAGAATCTGGCCTCTGCCAAGGCATCGCAACGGTGAATTTTTCAGGTTTGTGGGCATTAAACAAATTATTATACAACATTGGAGAACCTACCCTGGATTCATAGCAGTGGATCATCGATATATACGGCTTGTCAACATTTAAATGAAATTTTTCTGAATTACTTTTTGACAAAGGGCCAGGACAGAAGAAGCCTTTTTAGCACCGTGATCAGATCTTTTTGGAATTGTGTTTACAGTGTAATTATCCAGGCTTTTTGTGTTCTGGTTTCTATGAATTGAAAAGGGGAAGGAATTCTTTTTAAGCCCGGGTCTTGATAATTCTATGGAAGTGGTTTGCCGCTGGTTTTTCATCTTCCCAGCCTGTTTTACAATCCTGCTAGGTTTCCATCCATGTCTTAGCTTTGCTTAGTATTCAAGTCCGGCACTGAATGTCAGATGCTACTATTTCTGAAGCATTATTTATTTTTTTTGGCCTCTAACTGTGAAGTAATAAAGGACTCACTGAAGTTTTGTAATTAGTTTGATCCAATAAAACTATGGAAATAGGACGAACTCTGTAAGCATGAACCTTAGCCTCTAAATTTGGGAGGTAAAAGGAACAACTTTTCAAATCTACGCTCAGACCTTGGATTTCTGTGGGAAAGAGAAGGAATGACAACTCTTGAAGATGAATTCCTTGCTGGTCTGAATGTTAGGAGCCTAACCTGCTACTTGTAATAAAATTCAGTTTGTTCATGTTCAAACAAGGGTCTCTTAGCTTATATTTCTCCCAATAAAGGAGAATATTTGCAGCTCAGGGTTAACATGAGGGGTCCTTGGTGCTCTCTGAGCTTGATGGTTTTCTTGCAGATGTTTCATTACCAAACTAGGTAACGTCATCAGTGCTAGAAGGAGGTGGGATTTGTAGAAAGGAGGAGGAGGAGGAGGAGGAGGATAACTGTGGAGTCCTTGGTGGTCTCTGAGCATGGTTGTTTTCTTGCAGACATTTCATTACCAAACTAGGTAACATCATCAGTGCTGACCTTACCTAGTTTGGTCATGAAATGCCTGCAAGAAAACCCCCGAGCTCAGAGACCACACACACACACACACACACACACTTTTATACTTCCACTTTCCTCCAATGATCTGTTTTAAGTTCCCACCGTTTTTTTTTTTTTAATCAAACCCGGATATTTGAAAGGGGCAGATCCGTGTTAAAAAGCCAAGGCTGGATCCGTAGGTAAATCTCCTTTTCCCACCCACCCACCCTCTCTCTCTACCCAGGGTGGAGGGAGAGGGGTGAGCTGAACAGAAATGAAAACTAATTGAAGAGCTGTTAAAGTGCTAAACGCTTCCCTCAGAAAGGAAACCTTCCTGCAGTTTATCTGCATTCGCAGCACAGAACAAGTTGGAGGGAATTGAAGATAATTCCCAAGTGCTGGCTATTTTTAGTTCCCTCCTAAGCTTCCCTAAGAGCCTTTTCAGCTGTGCTTTTTCCTTTAACCTGGCCTTACAAGCTAAACCATTAAGCTCTCTGATTTCCACCTTACACCAGGAGGAGAGATAGTGGGGAAAGAATTTCAGCTTATCTGTAGGTTTTAAGAGAGTCCCTCCCTGCCTCCCTCCCTGCCAATGCAGGCCCTCTTTCTTTCTCCCCTAAACACACACACACACACACACACACACAGAGAGAGAGAGAACAGAGAGAGAGAGGGGGGGGGAGGGGGTATATATATGTATGTGTGTATCTGTGTGTGTATGTGTGGGTGGGTGTTTAGGGGAGAAAATGAGAATTTATAGATATAATATGTGTGATATATATATGTGTGTATGTATAGATAGATAGATAGATAGATAGATAGATAGATAGATAGATAGATAGATAGATAGATAGACAGACAGACAGACAGACAGACAGACAGACAGACAGACAGACAGACAAATACTAGCCGGATACCTGTGCTTCGCTTCGAAACTATGTGGTCGGGCTTAGTTTTTGGGAAAATAAGGGGGGAAATTCTGCCTCTGCCTACCAGCATCCATCGGTATTCACCTGGCTAGCGCCCTGTTAGTGTGTGAGAGAGTTGAGGGCTGTTTGGAAACTGAAAGAGTATTTGCTGTGTGAGCAAGGAGGAGACAGCAAGGAGCCTGGGCGCGGCTTAGCTCAACTGTTCTGTACTAAAGCTGCTTGGTGCTGCTGTGAAACTGAAACGGAAACTCCTCTCCTCTGTGTTTTGCATTTGGAACAGATTTCTTTTCAGGTGGGGAGGAGGAATCGAACTCCTTAGCATCAGAGCGTAATAATAATAATAATAATAATAATAATAATAATAATAATAATATAGGAAATACTCCAAATGCTCTGATAGTCATTTTGAAAAATCCTTTCTTAGTGAGCCCCTAGAAGCCAAGAGGAACATACAGGCCAAATTTCAAGTTTGTAGGCTTTTTAGTTCTGGAGATTTTGTGATGATGCATGAGTGGTATTTCATTTATATATATAGATAGAATATAGATATAGATAGATATAGAGATATATCCTTCCTTCCATCCTTTCATTCATTCTTCCTTCCTTCTGTCCCTCCCTCCCTCCTTCCTTCCTTCCTTGATGGCACAGTCGTTGGAATGCAGTTTTGCAGGCTGACTCTGCTGGCTGCTATCAGTTTGATCCTGACCAGCTCAAGGTTGACTCAGCCTTCCATCCTTCCGAGGTGGGTAAAATGAGGACCCAAATTGTTGGGGGCAAGAGGCTGACTCTGTAAACCACTGTAAACCAATCAAGCGATATATGAGTCCCAAGTGCTATCTTCTGGTAGACAGGTGCTTCAGGTTGTATCAGCATTGTAAGCAAAGACGTTGTGACTCATGAGCTGATGCTACAAATAACATGTTATGTGTAAACTCACAAGAAAGGATCTACACCAGGGTTTGGAATCCAGCTAAACAAACCAGACTATCCCAAACTGGTAGGTTCCAGCCATGATGAGCTTCAACCCATCTCATTCCCAATAACTGCCACCTTTTAAATGTGTGTGGTTGTGTGAGCTACTCTGTAGAATTTACAAAGCACCCATTTGCTGGTTTGGGATAAACAGCAGCTCCTGGCCGCTCTGGGGAAAAAGTAATTCCTGCTCCTTGTTTGCAGTAGATAAGATAGGAGACCCTGTTCCTTTTGGCTGAAGTCTTCACATTCAACTCTTGCTTATGTTTTGCGTCAGAATGGAGGGCTGATAAAATCCAGTGGAGTGGGGAAGATATTTTGACATATTCCAACAGACTCCAGTCTGTTTTGAGAGTTGCAAGGAAAGCTGGAACGCCGAACTGCTTTCAAGAAAATGTCACATTCTTTGGGCCAAGAATAAAGGTTTAGAAGCACTCAAGTCATGTCCTCTTCCAGAATTTGAATTCTGTGAAGGCTGAAAGAGATCTTGGAGATGTCTCTTAACCTTGGTTTAAGGAATAGCTTCTTGGGTGTTAGGAATAGCCAACACCCAAGAAGATAGGCTCAAGATCCAGATGGATCTTGACAGACTAGAACACTGGGCTGTATCTAACAAAATGAAATTCAATGTAGAGAAAAGTGAAGTCCTACGCTTAGGCAAGAAAAACCCAAAGGACACATACAGACTGGGTGAAACCAGGCTCAACAGCAGGAACTGTGAGAAGGATCCTGGAGTCTTAGTGGACAACCAGCTAAATAGGAGCCAGCAGTGTGCAGCAGCCGCCAAAACAGCTAATGCAATCCTAAGTTGCATTAACAGACGGATACAATGAAGATCAAGGGAGGTACTAATACCACTCTATAAAGCCTTAGTAAGGCCACAACACCTAGAGTACTGCCTCCAGTTTTGGTCACCACACTATAAAAAAGATGTTTTGAGGCTCTAGAAAAAGTGCAGAGAAGAGCAACCAGGATGATGAGGGGACTGGAGACTAAAACATATAAAGAACGGTTACAGGAATTGGGCCTGGCTAGTCTAGGGAAGAGAAGGACCAGGGGAGACATGATAGCAGTCTTCCAATATTTGAGGGGCTGTCACAGAGAGTAGGAAGGGGGTCAAGCTATTTTCTAAAGCACCTGAAAGCCAGACAAGGAATAATGGATAGAAACTGAACAAGGAGAGATTCAACCTGGAAATAAGGAGGAATTTTCTGACAGTGAGAATAATCAACCAATGGAACAGAAGTTGCCTTCAGAAGTTGTGGAAGCTTTCATGAAGAGACTGGACTGTCCTCTGTCAGAAATGGTGTAGGGTCTCCTGCTTGGGCAGGGGGTTGGACTAGATGACCTCCAAGGACCCTTCCAACTCTGATTATCTATTATCTCTTAACCTCTGGAATCCATGAATTCCTTTAGATCAGGGGTCTCCAACCTCCATTTCTTGGACGGGCACCTTAGATGGCCCATGGATAATTTTTAAAGGTCCCTGAATTTAGAAGAAGGAAGAGAAATTTCCTCCCTTCCCAAAAAAATGAAACAAAGCAAAACAAAGCAAACCTCTAGCTGAGGTAGATTTTCTTTCCAAGAAGGTGTGTAGGAAATGAAGGACGTTATGATTGCCAGATTCAAAAAAACAAAAAAAGGTTATTAAATTCAATAAGTCCCACACATACACACACCTAAAATTATTGTAAGGTAATAATTGTACCCTTAACAAATATATTGTCCTGTTATGGATTCAATAGGTTAAGAAAGAAGCGGATGTATAACTAGAATGTGCATTTGCTGTCTTTGTAACACAATCTATATGTAGTGTATTTTATGCTTTTGAATATGTGTTTCTTAGATTTAGATTCACAGAGTTGGAAGGGACCCTGTAAGTCATCTAGTCCAACCCCCAAACAGGAAACCCTACACCATTTCTGACAGAGTCTCTTCTCAAAGCCTATCAGAGATTGGAAAGGCTATTTAAAAGTAATCTCAGTCAGCCCTGCCACATGTGCCAACCCTGGGCTATTAGACCAAGTGTGAGAGATCTGTTGCCACTTGAAAAATACAGGAGTCATATGAGCATAACTATTTGGGCACAACACGCTTAATAAACCATGGCTTGCTCTCTCCACCCACCCACAAAGGCTACATTTGGAAGAATGATGTGCCAAGAAAAGGACTCCGTTTAAGGAATTCTTCCCAAGTGAGAAACTTTAATTCTCTTCCTCAATATCTGTCATCTCTAACTTTTCCTCCACTGGGCACCAAACCAGCTCATGTTGTGTTTTCCAGCTCTTCAGATGCTTGATAACCTCTGTCCCTAATTTAGAATAGAGTAGAGAGTAGAGTAGAGTAGAGTAGAGTACAATACAGTACAGTACAGTACAGTACAATACAATACAATACGAGTAGAATAGAATTAGAATAGAATAGAATAGAATAGAATAGAATAGAATAGAATAGAATAGAATGGAATGGAATGGAATGGAATGGAATGGAATGGAATGGAATAGATTAGTTGGAAGGGACCTTGGAGGTCTTCTAGTCCAACCCCCTGCCTAGGCAGGAAACCCTGCACCACTTCAGAAAAATGGTTGTCCAATTTCTTCTTAAAAACTTCCAGTGTTGGAGCATTCACAATTTCTGGAGGCAAGTTGTTCCACTGATTCATTGTTCTCACTGTCAGGAAATTGCTCCTTAGTTCTAAGTTGCTTCTCTCCTTGATTCATTTCCATCCATTGTTTTCTGTCCTGCCTTCAGGGGCTTTGGAGAATAGCTTGACTCCCTCTTCTTTGGGGCAGCCCCTCCAATACTGGAAGACTGCTATCATGTCATCCTGATTTGACAGCCAGATAGGCAGAGAACAAAATTAGGAGGATTATGTTCTTTGGAAGAGAGAAATCAACATAAGCCAGGCACTTCTGAGGTCAAACACACACACCAATGTGCATTTTGTGTATAAAAACAAGAGGGAAGCATGAGACAATTAAAATTCTTATTCCTAATGTTGCCACCTTCAAAAAAACCTCCTCCCAGATGTTGCTCAGAGACCATCTCCTCTTTTGCATGTAACTGAATTAAAACAACTTCTTACTGGTATTACTAGTGAATACAATTAAATGCTAGCAAAAGTTTGGACTGCTGTAACATTTGACCCTCTATCAGTCGATAAAAGCTTTCGGAATCCATACACATTTTGGAAGTCTTTTGAGGTAGCATTCATTGTAGTTTCTTAGAACATAGAATAATAGAACTGGAAGGCCCATCCCATTTCAGATAAATGGTTATCCAGTCTCTTTTTGAAAGCCCCTGGATGATGGAGCAGCCACAATTGCTGAAGACAAGCTGTTCCATTGGTTAATTGTTCTCATTGTTAGGAACTGTGTCCTCAGTTCTAACTTGCTTCTCTCCTTGATCAGCTTCCATCAATTGCTTCTCACCTTGCCTTTTGGTGCTTTGGAAAATAGTTTGACAACCACCTCCCCTCGTCTTTGTAGGAGCCCCTCAAATATTGGAAGACTGCTATCATGTCTCCCCTAGTCCTTCTTTTCATCAAACTAGACATATCCAATTCCTGCAACAGTTCTTCATATGTTTTAGCCTTCAGTCCCCTAATCATCTTTGTTGCTCTTCTCTGCACTGTTTCTAGAGTCTCAACATCTTTTTCTCCTTCCTCCTCTACCTGTATGATCCCTGTGGATCACACCTATGGATTCCAAGAGTCTGCAGTGGAAAGATTGTAGAACTGAGCTGTTAGCTCAGTTCACATCCAAACTATTTATTCATTAATTAATTTTTATGCCGCCCCTCCCCATCTCACCACCTTGGGTGGCGTACAATGCCATAAAAATAGAATTATAAAAATGATGATAAATCTTAAGAGCAATTAACATTATCACAAAGGTGCAAGGAATTTCTACCTTTTGAGCAGGACAGGTGGAAAGTTTCCTTTGAGTTTACTATTATTACTTACTCTTAACCGTGAGAAGCACATAACCTGAGGGAAGTGCAGGCTGGAGTAATGAGTCTATCCAGTTTGGAGGCCGATATCAGACAATTACGATTTATATTGACTGTTTCCTAGTATGATTGATTGCTTATTGTACCCTATGACTATCATTAAGTGTCGTACCTTATGATTCTCGACTCCTGATGAATGTATCTTTTCTTTTATGTATACCGACAGTATTTACACCAAGACAAATTCCTTGTGTGTCCAATCACACTTGGCCAATAAAGTATTCTATTCTATTCTATTCAATCAAAGCAAAATGAGCAATTAGGTTAGCTGCATGTAGGCTTAGTTACAGCCAGGTTGTCAAGGGGAAATTAGGAAATCCAGTCAGTTCAAATGAATATAGAAATTTATTCAAGCTTACGTTCTCTACAAAAATCTGACCTACTGATGGTCAAAGCAAATTGCCAGTAGATAAGGGTCAATGGAATTCAAGGAGGGCTGGATTTAGATCTCTTGTGGGCTCAAAGGACTCAAGACTGATGACATATTTGATCCCTCCCTCACATTCCGCCTCGTCATCTCCTACACAGATACTGTGATGTTGTGTACACCTGTTGAGGCATCAATTCTTAAAACTGTGAGTGGACAATATTTCTGGTAGTGGCTGTAGAGCTTTTGGGTGGAGAAGGCCAGCTTTTAGAATTCAAGGAGGCTTTAATCTTTCTCTCTTGGTATTTTAAGTAGATATCCTCATATATGGTATGATTTTCATTCCAAGTTGCTAAAATTGGATTGGCTATTTATTTAGCTTTCCTCACTACTATCCTCTGGATTTTTATCATGTACCTCCATATTTATCCATGCTTATCTGCTGTTTTCCTTCCTTTCCCTGCAACAGATCTTGATATATATATATTTTTAAAAACTCTGGCAGAGTTTAGCTGTTTGAAAACTGAGAATGAACTGTGCTTGTCCCAAATGGTTAGAAAGAGCTAGTAGACTACACATTTTTTAAATAGGGAAGGAAGACTCTGGGATTTACAGGCCTATTCACCTGACCTTTTTTTTAAAACTTAAGAGGTACTATATCATCTTAAAACAATTAAATCGTACAGTAGCTGCAGGAAAGTGGGGCAGGAACTAGCAGGGGAGAAAAACTAGGGTTAAGCTGACTTTACAGAAATAAAAAAGCATGGAGAGAAATGATAAAACTTGAAAGAACAATATTTTTTTTTTAAAAAAATCATGCCTCTGTCACGGGTATGTAAATGACTCCAACCACCTTCTAATTAAATATATCAACACATCTTTACAAGGCATTTCAAATGTCTTTAAATAAATCAGTGGTTCTTAATTGTTGATGACAACAGAATCAAAACAAGTTGATTGTTTTGTGGGACTATATTGGAAAAGAATAGTTGGTTGACTTTGTTTAAGAATCAAAGTGGTACTGGGTTAGAAAGAGTTTCTACATCATTTTGATGAAGTGATATCTGAAGAATAAAGCAGAGCAGAACAGAATAGTATAGAATAGAGGAATCAAGAGTCAAGAATGATGAATGGAATGGAATTTAGAGAATGGAATGGAATAGAATAGAATGGATTGGATTGGAATGGAATAGAATTTAGAGAATGGAATGGGATAATATAGGATAGGATAGGATAGGATAGGATATAGAGAATGGAATGGAATAGAAGTAGAAGAATGAATTAGGAATGGAATAGAAAGAATAGAATAGAATAGATATTGGATGAAGAATAGAATGGAATGGAATGGAATGGAATGGAATAGGATAGCATAGAATAGCATAGCATAGAAGTAGAAGAATGAATTAGTAATGGAATGGAATAGAATAGAATAGAATAGAATAGAATAGAATAGAATAGTACAGAGCAGAGCAGAACAGAACAGAACAGAACAGAATAGAATAATAGTAGAATGAATTAGGAATGGAATGGAATAGAATTTAGAGAAGGGAATGGAATGGAATGGAATCTTTATCTATCTATCTATCTATCTATCTATCTATCTATCTATCTATCTATCTATCGTATCTACCTTTATCATATCTATCTATCCATCCACCCACCTACCTACCTAACTACCTGCCTGTCTAGTGTGTGTATAGATACTTCATGTAAATCCAAAATCCCTTTTTTCTTCTGGGGCCCTTCCAGGGCCTGTGGTGAGCAGCTATGGAACTCCGACAAAAGTTCGTTTAAGGAGATCCAACAGTTTGTGTCCCCAGGGACTTCAAAGCCCCCCCCCTTTTTAAATCTGAATCTCTCCTCATTCCTGATATCCCTTGGCTGCAGTCTTTCAGGCAAAAATGGAAAAGTAGGCAGTCCCCTGTAGGGCTTGGAATGTGTTGAAGTCAGAGTTCCTGGGGACCAGGCTTCAACCAGCAGGCAAGATCAGATCCAATTCGATAAGCTCTTAGGAATCCAAGGAGATCTGATGAGATAAGCTAGAAGGGAAGCCTTCCGCTCACTGCTGTGTTTTAAGAGCAAGCCGTACTCAGAGAATCAATGCTTAAATTCTCTTTGTCTCTCCCTCCCTATATAATGGGCTGCCCAGCTCCCTTTTCCAGGCAGGAGGCCTGCTTCCATCTGTCCCTTGTTTTTGCAATGGTCAGATCTGCTACCGAAAGTTATTTTTCTCTGACTGTGTAAATGCACTAACTCTCTCTCCAGGGGTATTTTAGACCAAAAGGCCGTTTTCCATGCTGTGTGGCTCTGTTTTCTGGTTTCAGAAAAGCACAACTTCTGAATTTTTTTATTTTTTTGCCAAGCATGTATTAGTTAACATAGTATAAACATGATTATGAATACATGAAATGGGTACGAATAAAAGGGAAGCATTAGGACAGGGATGGTAGGCACGTTGGTGCGCTTATGCACGCCCCCTACAGACCTCTTAGGAATGGGGTGAGGTTTTGGAGAAGAAACCACAGAGTCAGGGAGTGCATTCCAGGCATTGACCACTCTGTTGCTGAAGTTGTATTTTCTGCAATCGAGTTTGGAGCGGTTTACTTCGAGTTTGTATCCATTGTATGCTCTTGTATTGTTGCGGTTGAAGCTGAAGTAGTCATTGACGGGTAGGACATGGCAATGGACAATTATTTATTACGCTTAGGTCGGATCGAAGGCACCATAGTTCTAGGTCAGTGGTGGCTAACCTTTTTGGGCTCCTGTGCCAAAAATTGTGCATATGCTTGCATGCTTGTGCTTGCATGCCAGCACCCAGAAGGCAATGTGCCCCCCCATGACCCCTACACATGAACATGCAATCCCCTCTCCTTACCTGCACTGCGCCTCACAGCTGATTTTTGGCTGGTTTAAGGCCGTTTTCGGCCTCCCAGAGGCTTGAGGAAGGCTTCTGTAGGCTTTGCAAGCTGAAAACTAGGCCCGTTTTGTCGCTTCCGGTATTTCCTGAAAAACAG
Source organism: Naja naja (assembly GCA_009733165.1). Classification (NCBI taxonomy): domain Eukaryota; kingdom Metazoa; phylum Chordata; class Lepidosauria; order Squamata; family Elapidae; genus Naja; species Naja naja. The sequence goes on along the minus strand of CM019151.1, from coordinate 58,854,300 downwards.
GAAGTGACAAAATGGGCCTAGTTTTCGGCCTGCAAAGCCTGCAAAAGCCTTCCTCAAGCCTCTGGGAGGCCGAAAAAGGCCTCAAACCAGCCAAAAATCAGCTGTGAGGCACGCATAGGCGCAGTGAGGTAAGTTTGCCTGCAGCTTGCATGCTGGCATAAATGGTTCTGCATGCAACTGTAGCACGCGTGCCATAGGTTCGCCATCACAGTTCTAGGTTGTCTAAGCCTAAAATTTCAAGTTTGGAGGCATAGGGTATTCTGTTGTGAGTAGAGGAGTGGAGGACTCTTCTCGTGAAATATCTCTGGACTCTCTTGATTGTGTTAATGTCCAATATGCTATACGGGTTCCAGACAGGTGAGCTAGATTCGAGGATTGGTCTAGCAAATGTTTTGTATGCTCTAGTTAGTGGTACAAAATTCTCAGAAAGCATCCCTCCCTCTGGTATCCATTTTAGGTTGTGTCAGCCAGAGCGGGACATGTTAATTTCACACATTTTGTGAGGGAAAGTGCCCACCTCCGAGAGAGGGCTACCACCTTTGGGTTGTGGGCCAATCTGAGAAAAACTTTCTTTTTTTTAATATTGTGAGAATTATTTCACTTTGGGATGACTGGGAATGTTCAGAAAAAATTATTTTTATTTTTGAGGGAGGGGGGCACTATGAGAATTGATCAGCGAGCCGTGCCGTCCCGACTAAAATGTAGATAGAACATTTTGAGAAGGTGCACGTAACTCCTCTTCAAAAAGGAGTATATAATTGCAGGGATACTACTATTCCTTGTGGATAAATGAGTGACAACTTTGGAATAATGAAATTTGTGGCTTCTGGAGGCAACAAGGCCATTGTCCTTGGGCTGTCAACACGAGATCTCATATCATAAGCATGAAGCAGAGAAGAAATATTTAATAAATCAGTTAAAACTTTGTATATGGTAATATCATAATTCTGGTTTGGAACAATGACCTTGTAAATTGTACAAACTAAAATGGCGTTCCTTGTATCTTGGTGGAACTCCTGACTGGAATTTGTGACCTTCCTTAAAACTGTGAAGAGGAGCATTTTTAAAAAGAAGAAAATTGTTAAAATTAGGAGATAGGAAATCAAGATTGCTTTCATGACAGCAGGCCAAGAAATGCTATATCCCTTGAAGTTGCTCTTTTCTTTCTCTTACGCAGTCTTGCAAATGATGTTGCTGCCATTTTCCTCCTTGTCTTTTTCTTCAGAAATGCTCAAAGGTTGATGGTTTTCACTGTCAGAAAAGTTCTCCTTGGTTCTAGGTTGAATCTCTCCTAGATCACTTCCCATCCATCGTCCCTTATCTGGCCTTTGGGTGCTTTGGAAAAATAGGTTGAACCCCCTCTTCTCTGTGGCAGCCCCTCAAATATCGGAACTGTTAAGTTTGCATGAAGAGGCAGACGCGGAGTACTTCAGCTCTTAAGTTTATGAGTGACTTCAGCTCAGAACGGACCCGACTGGCTTTGCTGCAGCTGCTATTTATAGCTGGCAGCCGCAGCTGACAGCCAATCAGAGTGCAGGGTTTTCCCGTACTTTTTAAACCAATCATCTCCAACACTTTACAAGAACAATTCAAACTAAACCAATGATTTCAAACACTGCATACATAACACCCCTCCCCACTAGGTTTAGTCCATACTCAAAACCCCATCTATCTAATGTATTCTTTTAAATAGGTGGGGCTCTTACGTATGCGTTGAGACCGTGGTTCAGGTGTTTTAAGGTTCTCACCTTGTGAGGAGGAAATGTGTCTGTTGACATTTCCTTACTTGGACTTCTAGTAATGGTAGAACCTGTTTGGTTACTACAACCTGGTCTCTCCTCCCAATCCATCTCCAACCCAATGTCAGCACCTAAGTCAGGTAGTGATGTGCAATCTTCCATTTGTGAAAATGGATGTTGGCACTGTGACAGGTTTTGGAATGGTTCCTGTCGTGTTAGCTCGTTACACATGGGGTTGATTCTTGCTTGTTGATTACTCTCATAATCCTCCCCTTCCCCCCTAGAAGAGGCAGTAGGTATGGGGACCAGAGAGGAGCAAGGGCGATGCTCCTGAGGTAATCTGGATCTTAACTGATCAATGTGCCTGCTCCAGAGGACACCATCCTCCATTTGTACCCTGTAAGACCTGGGGCCTGTGATTTGGGTTATCTCAGCAGGAATCCATAATGGTTCACCCAGAAGGTTCGTAGCATAAATAGAATCACCCACAGTGAATGTGCGAATTTTGCTAGTGGAATCTAGTGGTGCGTTGGGTGCATAAGTGGGATGAAGGCGGTCAAGGGGACCTGAGTTTCCTACCCATCAACAATTCAGCTGGGGTTAAATTAGTTGAGGGGTTGGGAGTGATATGCTGGACACTGAGTAGTTTTTCAACTTTCTCAGTGATGTCCCCAGGACCCAATTGCTGAAGCTTTTCCTTGGTAAATCATACCATGCGTTCAGCCCGGCCATTAGCCAAAGGATGCCCAGGGGCTGTCAGGGCATGTCTGATACCCTGCTGTGCTAGATATGATTCAAAAAGGTTGGATGTAAATTGAGGACCATTGTCAGAAACAAGCACATCAGGTAACCCATGAGTTACAAAAAGCTTGTTAAACTGTTTGATGACAGCTTCAGCTGTGGTGGATGCCATAGGGATAACCTCTAGCCATTTGGAATATGCATCTACTATAATAAGGAAAGTGTGCCCTCTGGTAGGGCCAGCAAAGTCAATGTGAATCCTGGACCATGGGCCCCTAGGACATTCCCATTCCTGTGTGGGGGCGAGAGGTGGGATAGGTCTGACTACATGACAGTTGGGACAAGATGCAACCCAGTTTTCAACCATTTTGTCAATACCTGGCCACCATACATAACTCCTGGCCAATCCCTTCATTCTGACCATTCCTGGGTGACCCTCATGTAACATTTCCAAAACCTCTTTTTGTAGTTTTGCAGGAATAACCACGCTGTTACCCCACAAAATACATCCTCTTAATACAGATACAATCTGTACAATCTGGGTTGTGCTGATTCTCCTGGGTTGGGGTTATTTAATTGGGGTTTTAAACGTTAATTCAGCTTAAATGCTTAATATCTTTTTAATTAATTTAATTTATTTACTGTTGTATTTTAATTGTAAGCCTTGAGTCTTGGGAGAGGAGTGGCATATAAGTCGAATAAATAAATAAATAAATAAATAAATAAATAAATAAATAATTCAGTTTGCCTGGATTTAAAAGGTTGGGCAAGTTGAGGTAGATCTTGAAGTGGCCAACCTTTCTTGATCCAGCCTATAACAGGAGCCAATACAGTGTCTTTGGCAGTCTCTCTGGCAATTTAAGGAGCATGTACTGGAAGCTTGGCAACAGTTTCTAGAAAAAAGGTGTGAGTCTCAGGAACAGGGTCCTCAATGTGTGAAGGAAGTGGGCAGCGACTCAAAGCATCTGCGTGCCCAATGTCTTTACCAGGTCTGTGGATCAGTTTGTATGAATAAGCAGCAAGAAATTCAGTCCATCTTAGCATTCTTGGTGACAGGATCGTGGGTGTTGGTTTGTCTCCTGCCACGATGCCTAAAAGAGGTTTGTGATCTGTGACAATAGTAAATGTTCTCCCATATAGATACTCATGGAATTTCTTGACAGCTGCTACAATTGCCAAAGCTTCCTTGTCCAGTTGGCTGTAGTTTCTCTCTGCTTTAGTCAAGGTGCGAGAGTAAAATGCAATAGGGGCTTCCCTCCCGCTGGGAAGCATGTGGCTTAACACCCCCCCACACTCCAAAAGGGGATGCATCACAAGTCAGTACAACAGGCAAGTTCTCAGAGAACTGTATCAGTACAGAATCAGACGTGATTTGTCTCTTAACATTGTTAAATGCAGCTTGTTCCTTTCTGCCCCAGACCCATGCAGATTTTTTGTCCAGTAATCTGTGTAGGGGTTCTGCAATGATTGCCTTCTGAGGTAGAAACATATGATAGAAGTTAATGTGTCCCAAGAATGCTTGCAAATCTGTTTTGCATTTTGGCCTGGGGGCTTCTTTGATTGCCTGAACTTTGGCCTCTGTGGGGTGGATGCCATGTTTATCGATCATGTAACCCAAGAATTCCACTTTATCTGTTCTAAGTGTGCATTTTTCTTCTTTGACTTTTAACCCGCTTTTTGAATCTGATTAAGACTTCTCTGAGTCTCTCGTGTAACTGAGTGTCATTTTCAGCAGAAATTAAAAGCGTCATCAAAATAGGGCACCACCCCTGGCGACCCTTGTAACATCCTTTCCATAAGGCTTTGGAAGATGCCTGGTGCCACGCTTACTCCTAATTGCAACCTTTTGCATTTGAAAGCACCTCTATGGGTCACAATGGTTTGGGCTTCTGCAGTGGCATCATCAACTGTTAATTGTTGATATGCCTGTGCCAGATCCAATTTGGCAAAAACTGTGCCCCCTCCAAGAGAATATAATAAATGATGCACTACTGGAACTGGATATGCGCTCTGTTGTAGCATGGTTCAATCTCCCCTTGTAGTCTCCGCAGATTCCCACAGACCCATCAGCCTTGACTGGTGTGACTATGGGTGTCTCCCACCTGGAGTGGTCAGTGGGCTCTAAAACCCCTTGGGCTATTAGTTTATCTAATTGTGCATCAATTTTTTCCTTTAATGCAAATGGAACCCTTCTGGGTTTTAAATGGATTGGTCGTACCTTGGGATCTAGGTTAAAGGAGATAGGGGTCCCCAAGTACTTGCCTAATCCATCACTGAAGACCTCTGGAAACTCAGACTTCAAGGCCTCTTCCCACTCAGTGTTGCTCACGTGATTGATACCAGTCACCTCGATGCCCAGCGGGTTGAACCATTCAAGGCCCAGCAGACTTGGGCGATCCTTGTCCACGATGGTCAGTGGTAGGCACTTGGTGTGGCCCTTGAATTTCACGTTGAATTCTCTTGTTCCAACTACTGGAATCTTGTTCCCTTGGTAGTCTTTAAGAGTCAGTGCTTGCTTCTTGAAGTGATTCTTCTGGATGTTAGGAAGTAGTCTGTGAATAGTGTCCCATGACACCATAGATAGGTAAGAGCCTGAGTCCACTTCCATTTGGCAAGGCCTTCCTTCAATAAGTACCTTGACATGCACTTTTCTGCTTTTTAAAGGGAAGAATGACCAATAGTTACTGTTTGATGAGTTTCATTCTTCCCATTTGCTTCTGTACTGCCCCATTTTCTCACTGAGGTTGTTAGGTTTGAATTCTTTGTCTTTGCTTACAGCAAACTTCCTTCTGTTGGGTGGAGTTCTGGATGATTTGCAGACTCTTGCTAGGTGTCCTCTTTTTTCAACGGAGGCAAATGGTGTCTCGAAACTTGCATTCAGTCGGGGTGGCTTCCCCACAACCTCTGCAGTAAAAATCTTGCCTCTTTCTTCCCAGGTCTTTCTTTTTCTGCTCCATTCTGAGTCTGTAAATTCCTTCCTCCACCTCACTGCAGTCTGACTCAGAATCTAGTTCCTCACAATGATTTGTGGTGGACTTTTCCACATCAGAATGGCTCGTGGCCTTGTTAATCTTCTTCATGGCTGCTGCTGAGGACTTGGTAGCTTTGGCTGAAGAGGCTTCTTCTATTGCTTCTTTCAGCGTGATCTTAGGTTTCATTAATAACTTGCTCTGCAGCACCTTGTCTTTAAGGCCTAAAACAAAACCATCGCGCATGGCCTCCTCTAAACTGTTGAATTCGCATGCACCCCCAATGTCTCTTAAACTTGCCACGAAGTTGTTTTACTTTCGTTTTCCCCCTGATTGCGACGGTAAAACTTGTGTCTCTTAATGAGGCACGATACTTGTGGCGCGTAATGGGCTCTTAACAACCTTTCCAGATCAGGCCAAGCCATTACCTTCACGTCTGCTGCTCCTGCGAGTGCCTTCGCCATCTTGAAAACTGCTGGACCGCAGTACATAAGGAAACCTCTCTTCCGCTTCTCGGAAATGGCGACAAGATCGTTTCCCTCCAAATACATTTGGAAACGATCTGCATATGACTCCCAGTCTTCTGCCGTCGGATCGAATGGGGCTGGGGGGGTGTTCAGCGCAGCCATCTTGCTCTCCTTCTGTTCCGCGTTGCCTTCTTCTTCGGGGGAATCCCACCTTTGTCGCCAGTGTTAAGTTTGCATGAAGAGGCAGATGCAGAGTACTTCAGCTCTTAAGTTTATAAGTGACTTCAGCTCAGAACGGACCCAACTGGCTTTGCTGCGGCTGCTACTTATAGCCGGCAGCCGCAGCTGACAGCCAATCAGAGTGCAGGGTTTTCCCGCACTTTTTAAACCAATCATCTCCAACACTTTACAAGAACAATTCAAACTAAACCAATGATTTCAAACCTGCATACGTAACAGGAACACTCCAAAGCCCCAGTGGGCAAGACAAGAAGCAACGGATGGAAAGTCATCAAGGAGAGAAGCAGCCTGGAATGAAGGAGAAGCTTCCTAACAGTGTGGACAATTAACCAGTGGAACAAGCAGTTTCCTTCAGACGTTGTGCGTGCTCCATCACTGGAGGTTTCGAAGAAGAGACTGGACAGCCCTTTGTCTGAAATGGTCTAGGGTCTCCTGCTTGAGCAGTGGGCTGGACTAGAAGACCTCCCAGGTCCCTTCCAGCTCTATTCTATTCTGAAATTCCCTATCCTGTCTCCCCTGGTCCTTCTCTTCACTAGACTAGCCACGTCCAGTTCCCTTAACAGTTCTTCCTATGTTTTAGCTCCAGTCCCCTCAATCATCTTTGTTGCTCTTCTCTGCACTCTTTCCTCATGGGCAATTTCTCGTGAGTATCAGATGGGCAGAAATAGGATTTTTCTCTCCTCCCTTTTGTCAGCCCCGTTCTTGCTACGTTCCCTAATAAAAACGTTGGGCATGAAATATGACTTAAAAGCAGGCGCATGGCTCAGCTCCAGCAAGGTTATCTCCCGACGTCATTTTTTAGGCCTCCCTGCAGTTCTGCTTCTGTGTCATCTGTGCGCAGATATATATTTGCCATCCGCTGTTGGTGACTTTGATTTATTTGCTCTGTAAATTGGGACCCGGGCAATAATGAAAAATGACATTAATTGTTTTAACAGAGTTCTCTTTGTCACCTCCTTTGCTTTTCCTCTGAGGAACATTTGAAACTCCTTACTAAAAGAAAAGAAAAGAAAACCAAAACACTAATCGAAATGGCTGTGATGAGTAAGTCCAGTCTGCGTGGAGACGTTGAATGTCAGCGTGCTTCACTGTCCTTGAGGGTTTCTCTCTTTTCTTTTCTCCCCCTCACCCTGGCCCCGGTTTTTAAAGTGAAATACTGGAATCAGTAAAACCAAAGGACTTTTGCTAAAAGTCCATATTATCAAAGAAAGGAAGCCGACTTTGAACGAGAATTCTTTTACGTCGTTTTCTAGGTGATGGTGACGTTCATTTGGGTCTGTGTACTCATGACCCAGTGAACTTCATTTTGTCAGGGAATGCAATTAGCTCTCGACTTGCAACCAGTGGTGGGATGAAACCGGTTTAACAACTGGTTTGAGGAGCGTGCAGCGTTAAAAAACTGCCCATTTTAAGCTAAAAAGCCTTACCTTCTATGTCAGTGCAGGTGAGTAAAACAGCTGATGCGTGGCAGTCTGCTGTGCCATGCAAATCAGCTGAGCTAAAAAACAGGGAAATATAGGACAGAAAAGGGCAGGGGGTGGGTGGGCGGGGCCAACTCCTCACCGGAACAACCGGTTCGCTAGAACCAGTGCGAGTGGTGGTAGAATCCCACCACTGCTTACAACGGTCTTGTTCAGTGGCCATTCAAAGTTACAACAGCACTGAAAAAAAGTGACTTAGGGCTGTTTTCCATATAACCGTGGCAGCCTCCCAGTGGCGACGCTATCAAAATTAAAATGCGTTTGGCAACTGGCATGGACTTACAACAGTCATAGTGGTCCCAGGGTCATGTGATCAGGGGTGCTGGGGGCTGGCAGGGGCTCGGAAGAGCCCCTAGCTAAAACTTTGCGGGGCTCAGAGAGCCCCCAATAACCTCAGAAAGACAAGTAGCCAGGGAAAGCTCTTCATAGGCTTAATTGAACTTCTGGGTGTTCAGCCAAGAGCATTTCACACCTGGTAAAAGTGTGGCAAGCTAGATAAACAATCCACTTGGCGCTTGTGAGGGAGAGCCATTGGGAAAATCAGAAAACATAGCCACTCGCCTTTGAGGAGATTAATTCCCAAATAATAAGAATTGCCTAACTCACCAGAATCTCTGCTAAGACTCCAAGGTCCCTCTCACAGTCACTACTCACAGTCACTATTAAGCCTGGTTTCATCCAGTCTTTTTTTTAAGTATTAAATGCACGAAATAAAAAAAACAACTTTTTGGTATATATCCTTTTTATTACGTAATTCGGACAAAGAAGTTGGCCACACCCACCCAGTCACAGCCACATCCATGTGATCACATGACTACCCGATCACATGATCATCCAGCCACACCCACCCAGCCACTCATTAGGGCAGAGAGCCCCTTGCTAAAAAATTTGAAGCCCACCCCTGGACATGATCCCCTTTTGCGACCTTCAGACAAATAAAGTCAGTGGAGATGCCAGATTCACTTAACAACCGGGTGACTAATTTACCAGCTGCAGTGATTCACTTAACAACGGGGGCAAGAAAGGTTATAAACTGGGGTGAAAACTCAATTAACAACAGTCTCGCATAGCGTCCGAAATGTTGGTCTAAGTTGGGATCCCAGGTTGAAAACGACTTGTATTTCTTTGAATTCCTACCAAACTCAGGGATCGCATCCTGTCTCCTAGTGTTCTGTAGGTCTCTCTTTTTTTAAATTTTTATTTATTTATTTTGACAACAAACATTAACAAATACAAACATAAAACATCAAATAAAACCATCTTTCCATTACATACAGTGTGTCAGTTGGTACATATCTTTTATGCACAATATCAACAGTCTATCTCTTCTGATTTAAATTAAACTTCATATTATATAAATCAACTATGCATATTATATTATTATTATCTCCTTATTAGGCTATAATTATAAATTCACATCATCCTTTTCGAGCAAAAGCTTAACTTTTACAAAATCTAATTTATATTATCATACATTCCATTGTAGGTCTCTTTTTTTCAATGGCCTTCAATTTTTTTCCATGGATCTGGTCTTCTTCGGTGACTTTTTTCATTATTGTTTCCAAAATACAGTACATTTTAGGTTGATGTTTGGTATTTCCAGTGGGCAGTTTTATTTCATCTAGTGTTGGATTATTGGTCTTCTTTTAATCCAAGGAATTCTCAACAATTTTATCCAGGCATTTCTCCAACCCCACCTCCCAATTTTTAAAATTATCCCAGCTTTCAGTTGGGCAAACTGTATCCTTGACTGTGTGTATCTTGACTGTCAATGCAATTTCTCTCTCTATATTAATATTTTGCCCAAATATTGGGCAGCTCTTTGTATTATGGCCACAATCTCCATTTCTGTGAATTTTGGATTCAAAAAAATTTTTTTACTACTTCTCCTTCTATTTGCAATGGGTTACCTCTGCCCATTGGCATAAATTTTCTGATAAGGTTTGATGAATAGCTTGATGAAATCTGAGACACTGCAAAAATGTTCCATTTTAATTGCCTGGAATATACTGGACTGGACTATAAGAATGTATCTTCAGTACTAGAACCAATTAAATGGAAGAAAATTTAGTCCATATATTTAACGTTGATTTTAATGTTTGATTTTGTTGTTTTTACTTGTTATAAGCCACGTAGAGTTGTCTCCAGGTGAGACGGGTGGCATATAAAAAGGCAAAAAGGAAGGAAAGAAGGAAAGAAAGAAGGAAAGAGGGAGGAAAGAAAGAAGAGAGACAGAGTAAGGAAAGAAGGAAGAAAG
>CM019151.1:58757078-58843406 GCA_009733165.1 Naja naja | reverse complement strand
CCGTGATGGCCATTGATTGCTTGAGGTGCTGGCAGTGGGTAATTCATTAGCAGCCTGTATTAAACAATGTTTGTCTTGCCATTCACTGTAACTGAAAACAGAGCATTTAGGGGTACTTAAGAGAGTTGCAAACAGGTTGTAAGACTTGAGCAATCAGCATCAAATTAAGCTTTAAATTCTTCTTCTATCTTTTTCCCTTCCTGTTGGTAGCAGCGAAGGAACTGTAGGGCCCTAGGAAGTATATAGCGCTGCCTGGAAGCCTTGAAACATAAGAGGACAGAAATAAAAAGCAGCATCGAAATCATTTAGGAATTTTAATGTAATGTTCCTTCTTTATTCTGCAAATAATTATCCACAGCTCATCGATCTAGTGACTTAGACTCAACCCTTCACTGCTAATATCTCTCTGTCTCAATCTCTGCCTCTGTCTCTGTCTCTCTCTCTGTGTCTCTTTGTCTGTCTCTCAGTCTGTGTCTCTGTCTCTGTCTGTCTCTGTCTGTCTGTCTGTCTCTGTCTCTCTCTGTCTGTCTCTGTCTCTCTCTCTCTTTGTCTCTCTGTCTGTGTGTGTGTGTGTCTGTCTGTCTGTCTGTCTCTGTCTCTGTCTCTCTCTCTCTCTCTCTCTGTGTCTCTCTCTCTGTCTGTCTCTTTTAAAAACAATGCTCGGTATCCATTCTGATAAGGTTCCGTTCCCTAATTTCACCCTTTTCTCCTTTCTTTTGCTGCGACTCATTCCCTAAGACTGAGAATTCATGGAGCAATAAAGCGAAGAGCACCTGCCAGCCGCAAAAGCCACAAAGACGTCCCTGCTCAGAACTTCTAAAATATCTGACTACCAGTGATGACCTCGGCCAAGCCAAGCAGACAGAAAACAGGCACAGCAACAGGGACAAGTACACTTCTAAAAAGAAGGCACTGTTGCATTCTCAGATGCATCATTTACAAGGTAGGTAGGTGATGAGCAGAAATCCTTTTTTTCGGAAGGGCGGGGTGTCTCATTTGACATCGTAGCACGTAGCTACTGTGGAAGAGGCGGTGAAGCATAGATGTGAAGGGAAGTGAATGCAGAAGAAGAAGACAGAAGAAGACAATTATTTCCAACTTCTGTTGGAAGGCGCCTTGGCTGCTCAGACCCACCATTCTTTCCAGATGTGTTTACAGATGTTGAAAATAATTTTCTTCTGCTTCTTTCCTGGGCGTGGTTGGTGGCTGAAGTGGTTAAAGACGCCGAGCTGCTCAGATGGAAAGCTTGGGTTCGAGACCCCAGCGCGTGACAGAGGGGAGCTCTCATACCTAGCCTCAGCTCTTTGCCCGCCTAGCAGTTCGAAAGCATGCACACAGATATCTAAGCCAGGGTGATCGGCATATGAGCTTCATGATTAAACTAAGTGGGATACCTTTGTATCCCCAGAACTTTAACCTTAAACTGTCTACCATGGAGCTCACCCCATTCCTAAGAGGTCTGTAAGGGGGCGTGCATAAACACACCAGAGTGCCTACCGTCCCTGTCCTACGGTTCCCATTCGTACTCATTTATTATGTATATCAGAGGTGGTATTCAGCAGGTTCTGACCAGTTCTGGAGAACCAGCAGTGGAAACTTTGAGTAATTTGGGGAACCGGCAACTACCACCTCTGACTGGCCCCTCCCCCCATCTATTCTCTGCCTCCCGAGTCCCAGCTGATCAGCTGGGTCTCCTTTGGTTGCCCTGCACAGGAAAACAGAGCTGGAAAGCAGGTTAGTGGGATGGGGAGGGAATGGGGATTTTGCAGTATCCTTCCCCTGCCACACCCACAAAGCCACACCTACAAAGCCATGGCCACAGAACCAGTAGTAAACAATTTTGAATCCCATCACTGATGTATATACTTATACCAGTTTATACTTATGTGTTTATATGCTATGTTCATACTTGTTTTCTCATACATGCTTGATTAACTAAAATAAATAAAATAAATAAATAAGAGAGGGAAAGAAGGAGCGTTGGAGGTGTTGACTTCTTTTCCATCTGAAATGCCTTTAGTGGTGGGTCATGATGGCTTTAAAGACCCTGAGCTTGTCAGCTCGAAAGCTGACAGTCTGTGTTCGAGACCCAAGCACCATAGGACTGAGTGAGCTCCTGTCCTTGCCTCAGCTACTGCCTGGCTACCAGTTGGAAAGCATGCAAATGCGAGCAGATAAATAGGTACCACTTTGGTGGGAAGATAACAATGTTCCATGTGCCTTTGATGTATAACCATGCTGGCCACATGTCTTCGGACAATGCTGGCTCTCTCGGCCAAGAAATGGAGATGACCGCTGTGCTCTGAAGTTGGACATCACTGGAGAGGGGAACCTGTACCTCTTTCTTTACCTTCTTATGGACATCTCCATCGTTACGTAGAGCGAGGCAACTGTCAGCAATAGCTCATAGGTGGAATAACCCTGGCCCTAACCCTCAGGAGGAAGGTGGGATTGTCAGGTTTTCCACTGTTTTGTACAAGTTGGGCAAGGGATGTCCTTAGAGCATCTTCTCCTCCCCGCGTGTGTATTTTTAACCAAACTAGAAGGCAAAAGGATTGTTAAACCAGCAATATATTCCTTCCGAGACACTAAAAACAGCTTTCTTGCAGCTTTTGAATAGGCAATAAATGTATCATCCCCTATTACATCTAAAAACTCCTTGCCATTTTATTGTCAAGTTTAAGAACTAAAAACCACAGAAGGGTTTCTTTATGGCCAGCTGAACATCTGTAATGAAGTTGAGTATCCTCTTGTGTCAAAACGTTTGTTACTCTTCCTTGTAAGGGGATTGCAAAAGTAGGAGGCGAAGACGCCAGCCTTACCCGATGTATTGCTCTGTTTCTACAGCTATTTTTTTCCCCATCCAACAACTTAGGATCCCCAAGAAAAGAGTCATTTACAAATATTGCTTCTTGAGAAATGCATCTCTTTTTATCCCCTGCTTCCAAAGGGAATAGAACTGCTCTCACACTTCACCACAACATCTGGAGCTTGGTGCCAATTTTTTTTAATGAACTCTGAGTTAGAAGCAACCAAAATTCACACTTCATTCCCAGGCCCATCAAACCTGGTTTTATGGTGTCCCAAAATGTGATGAAAGAAGAATTAAGGTTTCTTCTAGAGCTAGGAACCTATTAAATCATGGCAGCACTGAGTCCTGCTGTAAATGCTGCATAATGAGCAATTGTATGTCTGTAAAGACAGTAACACTGGGTATATTATTATTATAATTATTATAACTATTATAATTATTATTATTATAAAACTTTTATTCATTAAACATGAAACTCGGTCAACTGAACATTTAAAAATGAATAAAATAAGATAATAATAATAATGATCATGATGATGACTGAGTTTCATGTTTAATGAATAAAACAGAATAATAATATATCTCTGTAAAGCTAGTGTTGCTGTCTTTACAGAGATACAACTGCCCATTATGTACCTATTATTATTATTATTATTATTATTATTATTATTATTATATCTCTTTTATTCATTAAACATGAATCTCAGTCAACTGAACTTTTTAAAATGTATCACAAATATCATTGACTGGTGCTAATGGTTGATATGGGTTTGGTGCCACCATCCTAGGTATCAACCAAGTATCTTCTTAAAATACGCAATTATTCTTTGTTTGTTTGTTTAAGATTTCCTCTCCAATTCGATTAATAGTCTGGGACTGGTAAAAACTTAGCAGTTCAAACCCTAACCAAGGACCTCAGAACTGTTAAGGTAACGTCTGAGTATATGGGCAGTTCAAGGAAGTGGTTTTTTTTTTGCAAAGTCAAAATATTCAGGTCTGATAAGTTCAAAATTTCCATGTATCTAGGCAACCCCTTTGGGTATTGCTCCAAGGGCTCCTATTACTATTGGTTCAACCATTGGTTTCTTCTTCCACAATCACTCAACTTCTATTATTATTGTTGTTGTTGTTTGCACAGTCTGCCAGATTTGTAGATTGCATTTGGCATTTTTATCCCCCTAGTGACTCTTTCTCAAGGAAATGGGATAGGGAGATATTGTTGTGTGATGGTATTAAGCCATCATTGGAGCATGTAAACCAGTGTTTCCCAAACTTGGCAACTTGGAGATATGTGGATTTCAACTCCCAGAATTCCCCTGGCTGGAGAATTCTAGGAGTTGAAGTCCATGTATTTTAAAGTTGCCAAGTTTGGGAAAAACTGATGTTTTTCCAAGTATATATCCATTTTGCTACTGTTATTATTAATATTTTAATATTTTCTCTAGCAGGGCATGCAGAAATCTGGGAAATCTTTAGTTGGAAAAAAAAGTTTCTCAACTCACTTTGCTAATTTCAGGATAGTGGTCATTCAGGAATTTTTGAAGCACATGTGTGATAGCCATTCTTAGGCTTTTTACAGGCTTAAATTATTGCTGTGTTGATGAGCAAAGAAATGTTCATGAAATGAATTTCCTTGTGGATAGAAGGCAAGAGAGAAAATTACATGGTTTTTTAAAAAAATATTTTAATTCTTGTATTTCTGTGTCCTTTAGAGAACGAATGTTATGGGGCACCTGCTAAGCAGAGTAAGTATTTCCTAATTTACTGGCTTTATTCATTTCACAAGGAACCCTCTCTTTCGAATTCTACTCCGTTTGGGGAAACTGTTATTTAGAGGTTTTAAAAATAGTAAGGAAGAGCCATGAAGCTGGGACCAATGGATTCTCCCACAAAGTGCTTTATCTGGAGGCTTCATTTAAGGACAGGACAGAAGAGAGGGGGATTTTCTTCATTGATCCCCAGTCCAAAGTACATCAGTAATCCTGATCCTATATATTTATCGAAGCCCAATGACTAAATGCCAATGCTGAATTTCTCAAGCCTGTTCTACTCGCTGGGGAATGAACCAAAATCAATCTGGCATTCATAGAATTACTTTCTGGACTGAAAGATTGTATAACTCTTAATGGACCAGTCTGCAGAAGATTGACTCAAGAATATTTTAGTGCAGCCTGTCCCTCCCCCCCCAGTACTAAATATGTAAAGTAGTGAGGAAGGACGACAGGACTTCTAAAGGTAGAACTTTATAGACTGTTTTCTTAACCAGAGTAGAATAAACGCAGTAGGAATCATCTATCTCCAGTCTACAACACAGATCCTTTCAACAGTTCCAGGATGGCTCCACACTCAATTGCACTACTCAGGTGACTCTGAGGACACAGATAAACCTCCTAGCTGCCTCAACGACCTTCTAAAAGGATGCAAATGACCAGCTATCTGCAAGGAGTGTAAATCCTTCCGTTCCCCACCATCCAGTCAGAGCTGAAGAAGCTTCTCGGATGAGAAGTGAAACATCTTCAAAGAAAAAACAAGCAAGTCCAGTTGCCTCTTGGAAAAAAGCACCTCGAGGACACAGATGAACCTTCAAGTGGCCTCAATGACTCTCTAAAGATGCAAATGACTAGCTATCTGCAAGGAGTGTAAATCCTTCTGTTCCCCACCATCCAGTTGGAGCTGAAGAAACTTCTTGGATGAGAAGTGAAACATCTTCAAAGAAAAAAGAAAAAAACCAGAAAGTCCAGTTGCCCCTTGAGAGAAAAAAAAGCACCTTTGGGAAGTGCAGGAGGAACATTTCATATGATGTGGTGATGGAAGAAAAACCAAGCAAGATGACGCCACAAGGAAAAGTGACAATTGATCTACCTTTTGCCATTTCTTTGCCACCAGCCATTGCTGCTTTGAAAAATATTAAGAGTTCTGGTTTGGAATTTCTCAAGCACTGGAAACTAAAGAATGCTCCATAAATTGGAAATGGAAACAGAAAATGGATATCTCGATGGTTGTTTTTTTTTTTTGATCAAGACCAACTAATCTTTTTAAAGTTTTGCTCCCACTTTCTCTCTTCTGCTGTTATCCCAAAGCGAGGGGAATTCCGGAGAATTCAGGGTTGTTTTGCAGTTAGCTAGATGTCCAATTTGTTCACTCATGTTGGAGGGTTTTTTCTGGTGTGTGTGGAGGAGTTAAACCACAATTTAAGCCATCTGTGATTCTTCTCCCACTCAGTTTTGAAGTTTTGGCATCCCAGAAGCCTCCTGTTTTCCTATTGCTGAGTTTAAAGCTTGGCTGTTTGCAAAAGCCAAATGAGCTGAAAATGAATATTCAGAGGGGTCTGTTATTTTAATAGCCCCCCTGCTATTGTCACATGCAAGAGAAATGTGAGTTTTAGGCTAAATTAACGCTAAGTTAAGAAAAGCCACATTTTCGAAGCCTGTTCCATGCATTGTTGTGAAGGTTTTGTTTTCATTTATATATTTTATGTGTGTGTATATGTGTGTGTGTGTGTGTATTCACAAACACAAAGTATACTGCACTATACCACACTGTATGTGTGTGTGTGTGTGTGTGTGTGTGTATCAGTGGTGGTATGCTACCAGTTCGGACTGGTTCACCCGAACCGGTAGTAAAAACAAGCCTCTGATCATCTGTGAGGAGGAAAAAAGTCTCTCATCCTATGATCAGCAGAGAGGATAAAAGATCGAAAGGCGCATGGGAGGGTCCCTCCTAGCTTTTCGTTTCTTCATACTCTCAGCTGATTGGCTTGTCAGGGGTGCATGTGTTAGGGGCGAACTCATGCTCACTCAATCACCCACCGAACCAGTAGCGATTAAGGTAGGATCCCACTACTGGTATATGTATATATATGTGTGTAAGAGAAGAAAAAGACATCTTGCGATCTCTGGAACTAACGTTATATTTATTGTACTTACTAAACTTTCGTCAGCCTCTGCTGACATTGTCAGAGTATTAAGCTACCATTACAGAGATCTATTATTTTATATATCATTAATCAATTTAGCCCTTGCATGCGTAATAGGCCCTTCTAACCGCCTCCCACCTGTAATTAATTCTGTTGTTTTTGCTTCAGTCATGTTGGTCAATGGAGGTTTAACTTCTGTTGTTTCCTCCCTTGCCAGACCCAGCTTGGATTGCTTATCTCTAAATATATACAGAGAGAGAGAGAGAGATGTAGAGATGTATATTATCAGGTGTGCATTTTAGAGTACAATTGACCTAAATCGTCTTGCAATGAAAGGTTCTGTTGGTAAAGGAATGGTATCATATATCTGTGGACCAGAACGAATATCGGGAGTCCTCAACTTACAACACCTCACTTAGTGACAAAGTTACAACGGCACTGAAAAAAGTGTCCCACGACCGTTTTTCCCCACTTATTCGACCGTGGTAGTATCCCCTTGGTCAACAGGAGACTCAAGGGGGACTCCGAATTGACTTAACAGCTGTGTTACTGACTTAACAAATGCAACATTCCGCTTCACAACGGTGACAAGAAAAGTCGTAAAACCCGGCAAAACTCACTTAACAAATGTTTCACTTAGCAACGTATATTTCTGGGCGTAACTCAAGGACTACCTGCATAACACAAGTTGCGCAGCCTTCTTCTGGATCCATCTTGCTTGTGTGCTTCTTGCTGTTGTGTTTGAATGACAAATGCTGTCGAATTCTTTGCCCCAAACGAAGAACCTTCAGCAGATGAGGAGGAATCAATACAGGATGTGTAGGAAACCTCATACCGCCCTTGTATTGATGGTGTTACCTAGTTGGGTAATGAAACATCAGCAAGAAAGCAACCCAGCTCAGAGAGCACCCAAGAAGTTGCTATATTGTGTGATTTTTTTGGAGGGCAGGAAAAAAATGAAATGCTCTACTTTGTTTTCGGCTTACGGCCACAAAGTGAGCCCGGAAATTCTGTCATTAAGCGAGACACTCGTTAGGGGAGATTTGCCCTGTTTTATGACCTTTCTTGACAACCGTTGTTAAGCCCATTCACGGTTGTTAAACGAATCTGACAATTGCTGGTCAGAAAGTTGCAAAAGAGGGTCACGCCACCCCAGGGGTGCTGCAACCATCATAAATACGAGTCAGTTGCCAAGCGTCCAAATTTGGAACACTTGACCATGGGACATTGCATGTGAGTGAGAAAAGAAGACAGAGTTGCTTTTTGCTCAGTGCCATCATAACTTCGAACGGTGACTAAATGAACTGTTGTAAGTCAAAGACTACGTATATATTGTGTTCGTACAACATTCCACGCCTCCCCATCAATGAACCTCAAGTGCTGATGTGCAGTTTTTGTACTTTTTTGCAAACATTTCATCTCTCTTTTTTTTCCCCTCTCTCTCTTTCCTGACCGCCTTTCAGCCAAATCAATGAATTTATCGCTTCCTTTGACGCCCGAGTCGCCAAAGTAAGTATCAAGAATTGCAAATATTTCTAAGAGGGTGGGGGTTTTACACCTAGTTTGGCTACAGCAACTCCATTTCAGCTTGTTTTTATAAATGTGGCCTGTCTTCTAGTGATCTGAAGGGTTCTCCATTTGAGAAGAAGACTATGGAAGAAACTTTGAATGCCGAACTCTGTGGAACTGCAGGTGAGACACCTCTTTCTCTGCCTTCGCTGGAGGCCTTTTATGGACGGCTTGATATTACGAAGCCTGCGGCGATGTTATGGTGGTCTCATAAGAAATTAACTTGGATAGTGTTGGAGAATAACTTTTCCTCCCTGCACAATTCTCTCAGAGGAGATCTCCTTTAAAAGGAACTATTCCCTTGCTGGAATAGTAATAGAGTAGTGTAGTATAGTGTAGAGTCGAGTCAAGTAGAGTAGAACAGAACAGGGAAGTGGAAAATAGAATATAATAGAGTAGAGTAGTGTAGAACAGGGAAGGGAAGGGAAGGGAAAGGGAAAATAGAATAGAGTAGAACAGGGAAGGGAAGGGAAGGGGAAAATAGAATGGAGCAGAGTAGAGTAGAGTAGAGTAGAACAGAACAGGAAAGGGGAAAATAGTGTAGAGTAGAGGAGGGTAGAATAGAATAGAACAGAACAGAACAGAACAGAATAGAATAGAATAGAATAGAATTTCTTTATTGGCCAAGTGTGACTGGACACACAAGGAATTTGTCTTCGGTGCATAAGCTCTCAGTGTGCATAAAAGCTATAAGTGATAAATCATGCTCATAGTCATCATAAAAATACATTCATCATAAATCGTAAGATACAACACTTAGTGATAGTCATAGGATACTGAATAAGTAATCAACCTAAATCATACTAGGAAACCAAATCAAACAATATAAATTGTAAAGCTACAAGCAACAAGGTTATAGTCATAAGTAGAAAAGGAGATAGGTAATAGGAAGGATGAGAACAATAATAGTAACACAGTCTTACTAAAAAGTTTGGTAGTGTTGTGGGAATTAGTTGTTTAGCAGAGTGATGGCATTCGGGAAAAACCTCTCCTTGTGTCTAGTTGTTCTGGTGTGCAGTGCTTTGTATAGCGTCATTTTGAGGGTAGGAGTTGAAACAATTTATGTCTGGGATGTGAGGGGTCTGTAGATTGAGTGGTGCAGTGACCTAGAGGTGGAGCTCTTGCCTCACAATCAGGAGGTTGTGAGTTCGATCCTAGGTGGAGGTAAATATTTCTCTCTCTGGGCATGTTGAGAATATATCTGCTGAACAAGGGAGTTCAGAGGAGGACCCAGGCCCACTCCCTCTTCATCCTAGGGCATGCAGGGAGGAACAGAGGAGGGAGCAACATGGGTTGTGTGGCTTACAGGGGAGGAAAAGGCCCTGATTCTCTTCATTAGCCACACCTTGGAATGAGAGTTTAAAAGAGATGCAAGCTGAGTGCAGCAGCTGCTGGGAACAAACGTGAGTTTATCTTGTGTTGACTTTGCTTATCTGTGTTCCTGACATCTTCCCAACTGTGTTGAGTTATTGCCATGCCTTCACATCTGAAATTCCTTCTCCTGCCATGCCGGACTAATGACCTCATTTTGCCCTGATTGGACTTTAAGTTACAATTTGTGTTGACCATGTTTTGGACTTGATTCTGTGCTGCCCAAGGCTGTTCCTGGGAGAGTTTTTCTCCAGCCAGAAGGTAACCTGGACATTGGGGGCAAAGTCGGAGCTAATAAAGGGACTCCTACTGATTATCTGACTTTGTGGCCTTTGTGCCACGCCTCTTTGGGTCATCGCAGTACCTACAGGTAGTCCTCGACTTACACCGGTCCTGCAAAAAGTGACTTACGATCATTTTCCACACTTACAACTGTTTGTAGTATCCCCGTGGCCCCTTGATCAAAATTCAGATGCTTGGCCACTGACTTGTATTTATGACAATTGAAGCGTTCCTGGGGTTCCCTTTTTGTGAGTTTCAAAGTCCAGATTCACTTAACAACCGTGTCTGTGATTCGTGAAATGACTGCGGCAAAAAAGGTCATAACCGGAGGGGGGGGGGCAAAAGTCACTTAACAATGGATGTCTCACTGAACAACAGAAATGTGGAGCTCCATTGCAGTTGTAAGTCGAGGACGACCTACCTGTACAAAGTTGAAAAGTTTTCAGTGAATTGAAAAATAGATTTGAGGAGTTCTTAACCTGACAATAACTATGCAGTGAAGGCCTCAGTCACGTGTGCTGAAACCAGAGGCATCCATGGGAGACAGGAGTGACAAACATTCAAGATGGTGACCACAATCATGGAGCCAAATTCCAACCTCTTGTTATGTGTGTTGCAGCTGAAATCTGAGTGACTTCACAGATACACTGTTAGTTTTCTTGGTAGTAATGTGAAATGTTTCATTTTCTTATTCATCATTGCTAACATCAAAGGATAGTGTCTGTTTGCCTTCTTTCCTTCCTTCCTTCCTTTCTCCTTCCTTCCTTCCTTCCACTCTCCTTCCTTCCTCTCTCCTTCTTTCCAGTCTTCCTTCTACTGTCCTTCCTGCCACTCTCCTTCCTTTCTTCTACTCCTTCCTTCCACCCTCCTTCCTTCCTTTCCTTCTATTCTCATTCCTTCCACTGTCTTTCCTTCCACTCTCTTCCTTTTCCTTCTCCTTCTTCTTTCCTTCCTTCCTTCTTTTTCTTTTCTTTTCTTCCTTCCTTCCTTTTTTCCTTCCTTTTCCTTCATTTCTTTTTCTTTTTCCTTCTTTCTCATTTCCTTCTTTTCTTTCCTTCCTTTTTCCTTTTTTTCCTTTCTTTCAATCAATCAATAGGAATAGAGCTGGAAGGGATCTTGGAGATCTTCTAGTCCAACCTGCTGCTGCAGGAGACCATTATTTTCAGATGAAATGGTTGTCCTGTTTCTTCTTAAACGCCTCCAGTGATGGAGCCTCACAACTCCTTCCTTCCTTCCTTCCTTCCTTCCTTCCTTCCTTCCTTCCTTCCTTCCTTCCTTCCTCCCTTCCTCCTTCCTTCCTTCCTTCTCTCCCTCCCTCCCTCCCATTTCAAGATGTATATTAGAATCTATTTGCAATATTTTTCTTTCAAAGAGAGAGAGAGAGAGAGAGTGAGTGAGAATCTTTTTCATCTGTGTTTTGCAGGTGAAGAGGTTGTCTGAATGAGGCTGTTCTTTCTTTCTTTCTTTCTTTCTTTCCTTCCTTCCTTCCTTCCTTCCTTCCTTCCTTCCTTCCTTCCTTCCTTCCTTCCTTTCTTTCTTTCTTTCTTTCTTTCTTTCTTTCTTTCTTTCTTTCTTTCTGTTTTCAGTTATTTTCAAGCCAAAGGGCATATTTTAACAACGGTCTTCTGGTTTATCTAGATCCAGGTAAATACGTACCAATGCTGCACATTTTGCACCCCTTTCTCAATGGTGTCCCTTCCCTTAAGAATAGAGTTAGTCAGTCTGTCTGTCTGTCTGTCTGTCTCTCTCTCTCTCTCTTTCTCTTTCTCTCTCCTACCATGTAAGATGACACAGCTGCTTCCATCCCCTCCATTTGAAAAAGCAAATGTATTGGGTAACTCCCACTTTAGCTGAAAAGCAACAACCACGCACACACACAAAATACACCCCCAAACCGGACCAAAATTAGTTTTGACAAATGATAAGGGTCACAGGTGCCTCGTGCGAGTCCAAATTACAGCTGCAGATTGTGTCATTCTGGTGCTACCGTGGCTCTATTTATAACCATTTAAATAGCAGTTGCCTTGATCTTGAACTGAAAAGGCCATTAGCCAGCCTGTTCATGCCATCCAAGCACAAGCGATGACAATATAAATAGAAACTTCCTTGATTTTGCTTTTCTCTCTCTCTCCCTCCCTCCCTCCCTCCCTCCCTCTCCCTTGCTCTCATTTTCTCTCTTTCTCTCACTCTCTTTCTCTCTGTATATCTCTTTTTGTCTCTCTCTTTCTCTCTGTCCCCCTTGCTCTCTCACTCTTTCTCTCTCTTTCTATCTCTCCCTTGCTCTCATTTTCTCTCTCTTTCTCTTTCTCTCTGTCTCCCTCCCTCCCTCTCTCTTTCTCTCCTCCATTGCTTTCAGTTTTGTAACCCAAATGCAATCCTGCGTGTATGTTGTGGATGAACATTGATAAACAGAGGGGACAGATTTTGTGGTGGTGTTAAAAGGTTTGCGAGAACTTCTGTCATGGGGTGTGATCTCTGGATTAATCTCCCTTTATGTTTTCTTCCTCTCTTGACTTCCAGAAATATTGTGCTCGCTCCATTGTTATGTTCCCTGCCTTTAACCCAACGAGCTCAACAGAACTCTGCCTTTTAGATGAAAATCTTTTTAATGGCTATAATATATACTGTAGATGAGGGTGCCATTTTATATTTGGAATAAAATGGTAGTGAGAATTTCCCCACCCCCTCAATAGATCTAAAACAGGTGGGCTGTGTTTAAACCTAATCAGTTCCTATTTGATTGCATGACCTCTGTAGATGCCATACACTAAATAAAATAATATAATATAATATAAAATAAAATAAATGTTCCTGATTGATTGCGACTTTTGCTGAGGAAGGGATATAATCACAGTGAATGGAGCAGGCCAGCACTAGAAAATTTAGAATTACAATGAAGCAGAGGGCAAAATGGATATATAGTCAATCCTCAGTTTATGGCCCCAGGTGGGATCGTTATTTTGGTCATTAAGTCATGATGGTCATAAGTTGAGGCAGCCAAACAGATTGGCCCCAATTTTACAACCGTTTTTTGTGGTATGGTCCCATCTTAATGATGCAAAGGCAATAAGAACGTGGAATTATGTTTTCTGTAAAGATGGGCATTGCATGAAAGTAAGGAATATATATATATATATATATATATATATATATATATATATATATATATATAGAATAGAGTATATATATATATATATACAACTTTCCTCTGTTTGTGTTACTTTTGCTGGGTAGACAGTAAGTGTTCAGACCCAAACCTTGTTCCAAGGAAACAAACACAAAACAGAGGTAACAGCAAAACCTTTCAATGATTTTTTACAAATTCTGTTCCTTCACGGTTTAAAGGCTGTTTCAAACTAATTGTCTCTAATAAGAACGAGCCTTGTGAAGGTGGTGCAAGGCTGCCAAGAACACTTTATAAAGTTGCCAAGAAATAGTTCAAACACACGGAGTCTCCAAACACCAACTAAGATACTCCAAACGTCCACAAGGCTTGAGTGCAAAAACTTCTTTGCTTCCTGCAAAGAACTCTGGTTTCTCAGCTGGCTTTTATCCCTTAAGGGAGGGGCCATTACCTTGCAGCCTTATTCCCGAGTCGCCCGTGCTGCTGCAGCTGCTCTTTCCTTCGAGCAGTCCTGCATGCACGCGCACTGGGCACAGGCTCCTCGGGGTCCTCTGCATCACTGCTGCCAGCCTCCACAATATCTGAAGGCAGCACTTCACTCCCTGATGGGCCTGGCCCCATCCCTGCTTCACACGCATGCCCCTCATCTGAGTCCTCCCTCTCTGAGACCTCAGCTGTCTGCACCTGCTGCCGGCGAACCAGAACAGTAAAGCAGTAACTCCTCTAAAGCCATAACTATACTCCAGCTATCTGCTACCATTCCTGATCATAAGTGTTTTTGGTGACTGGAAAATTTATTTATTTATTTGATTTGTCAATTGTTTACAAGATAATAAGTATAAGGGTAAACATAGTTATGAATACATGAAATGAATACATGTAAGAAAAATAAAAGAAACAATAAAAGAAACAATAGGACAGGGACGGTAGGCACGTTGGTGCGCTTATGCACCACAGAGTCAGGTAGAGTATTCCAGACATTGACCACTCTGTTGCTGAAGTCATATTTCCTGCAATCAAGTTTGGTGCAGTTAACCTTGAGTTTGTATCTATTGTGTGCTCTTGTATTGCTATGGTTGAAGCTGAAGTATTCATTGACCGGTAGGACATTGCAATGTATGATTTTATATACTATACTTAGATCGGACCAAAGACGGCATAGTTCTAGGTTTCCTAGGTGTAGAAATTCAAGTCTGGTGGCATAAGGTATTCTGCAACGAGTAGAGGAGTGTAGAACTCTTCTTGTGAAGTATTTCTGGACTTTCTCAACTGTGTTAATACCAGATACATGATATGGGTTCCAGACTGATGAGCTGTATTCGAGTATTGGACTAGCAAATGTTTTGTATGCCCTAGTTAGTAGTGTGATAGTAGTGTGAAATCTCAGAAGTGATAGGGATAAATGAACAAACAGCACATATGCAGGCTGCAATGAACATAGAAAAGCAAAGGTGGATTTTACTGCTAAGAATCAACGTGGCTATAATAGCTGAAGTGTTGGGTTATTTTAGCCTTAATCCTAGTCATTGCCTGTCAGATCAAACTATATTACAGGAAAAAATTCTTCTCAGTGAAAACAGTTAAATCAGCAGAACAGCTTGCCTGAGAAATTGTGCTCCATCACTGGAAATTTTTAAGAATAGATTGGACAACAGTTTGTCTAAAATGATGTAGGGTTTCCTGCCTGAGGAGGGGTTGAAGTAGAATAGAATAGAAGAATAGAAATTCTTTATTGGCCAAGTGTGATTGGACACACAAGGAATTTGTCTTTGGTGCAGAAGCTCTCAGTGTGCATTAAAAAATACATTCATCAAGAATCATAAGATACAAAACTTAGTGATAGTCATAGGTTGCTAAATAAGTAATCAAATCATACTAGGAAACTAAATAAACAATATAAATTGTAAAGATACAAGCAACAAGGCTATACTCAGAAGTGGGAGGAGATAGGTAATAGGAAGGATGAGAAGAAGAATAGTAATACAGTCTTAGTAAATAGTTTGACAGTGTTGTGGGAATTAGTTGTTTAGCAGAGTGATGACGTGCAGGGAAAAAACTGTTGTTCTGGTATGCAGTTGTTCTAGTTGTTCTGGTATGCGGTGCTCTGTAGCGTCGTTTTGAGGGTAGAAGCTGAAACAATTTATGTCCAGGATGTGAGGGGTCTGTAGATATTTTCACAGCCCTCTTTTTGACTCAGGGTGCAGTATCCAGGTCCTCCACAGAAGGCAGGCTGGTAGCCACTGTTTTTCCTGCAGTCCTAATCATCCTCTGAAATCTGTGTCTGTCTTGTTGGGTTGCAGAACCAAACCAGACAGTGATAGAGGTGCAGATGACAGGCTCCATCATTGGAGAATACTTCCATGGTCCCTTCCAACTCTGCTATTCTCTTGTTCTGGTTGTTTGAGGGAAAATTTTAAGGAGCAAGAAGCCTGCTTTGAACTCTTGGAGGAAATGCAGAATAAGTGGAACAGTGAAATAAAAAAAATAAAGAATAACTTTACAGCTGGTTATCCCACGACTGAATCCGTTTCTGTCTCAAGGAGATTATGGTGAACTTTTGCCAATGGACGAGTTGGTGAAGGGAGAACCAAGTATAGGAAAGAGGAAGGGCTTAGAAAGGGTCAGTTCAGCAGGAGATGAGTGCAAAAGATTTTTTTAGATGAATTTGAAAAACCCTGTGTAACTTACAAGACTTTTTCCCACCCATGTATCATAATGATTTCAGTTGGGTATCCTGGAACACATTCTGTGCTTGACTCTGTCACAGTTTCCCTGTTTAACAGGGAAGATGAAGCAGCTGAAACTATTTGTCGTAAGAAAAGGAAAAGTTGATGGATAGTCAACTTTTCTCCCCAGCACCTGCAAAAGAAGTCTTTTTTTGCTGGTTAGCTCCTGAGATTGTTTAAAGTTTCTCGAAAGAACAGCAATTAAAACATCGTTCTTTGTGCCCTGGGAAATATTGCAAACTCCCCCTCTGACATTTCAATTTAAATATCCCACCAATCCATCCTTGATTGTTGACACAGGCTTTTAATCTTTCAGCTCCTGTGTCTTTTCCTTACTGATGGGTACAGCAGAGTTCCTTTGGAAAGACAAGGTAGAGGCTACAAAAATGACTGAAGAC
This sequence comes from Naja naja, assembly GCA_009733165.1. NCBI lineage: Eukaryota > Metazoa > Chordata > Lepidosauria > Squamata > Elapidae > Naja > Naja naja. The sequence goes on along the minus strand of CM019151.1, from coordinate 58,827,208 downwards.
CGAGTCATGCTTCATATATTTTATTTTATTTTTTGGCTGGGAGATGTTTCAACACAGGTTTCTCCTATGCCATTGACCCACTCTTGATGGGCTGAATGCAGTACATTCCCATGCCAGAGTTGTACTTTAATTTGTGGATTCTAATCTTCGGTTAGTACATTTCGAAATGAGCTATCCTAATGTCCAGATCCAGGAAGGGATCTTTGTCCATGATCCTTGCAGATCTCTCCTAAGGCTGTAGAGTTTGGACCATGAATGGCTTCTTAGAGAAGCTTTCTAAGTTTTGGAAGAATTTTTATTTCTTTGCTTGTTTGTTTCTTCAATTTCTGTGGCTGCCCCTCTCAGTCAATGACTGAAGACGAAAGGAAAAAAGCTAGTTTAGAGGTAAAATATGCTTTGCTCAGGTTTAAGCTATGTCCCCCTACAGGAAGAAATGAGAAAATTACAGTTTATTAAAGGTTATTGTTGTTGTTGTTGTTATTATTATTGGTTAATCTTCCATTTGATTCACAATCTGGACCTGGTAAAAACTTAACAGTTCAAGTCCTAACCAAGGACCTAAGAACTGTTAAGGTAGATTATTATAATTATTATTGGTTAATCTTTAGTGAGATTCACAGCCTTTGGGGCTGGTTGATAGCTCAACAGCTCGAGTCCTAACCAACAAACTAGGAACTGTTGTTGTTGTTGTTATTTTGAATAAACATTAAAAACAATTGAACACAGTGCGACTTTCTTGGCCATCGTTTTGGCCATACAAGCTATAGTATAGAGATATACATAATAGTTAATTTACTTTTTCCCTTATGTTATTAGTATAGTGCTAGCTGCTTATTATTTCTATTTACAGTTATCTACATTTATTTACCATTATAAAGATATTTACAACCATCTTTTATACTCATGCATTCGTATCGTTTCATATTTGTCCATTATATTCCATTCTCTTTGATTTACAAAACTTGAACTTTCATTCCTATAAAGCGTCAACCCTTCCTTTCTTTTTTCTTGACTATAGCCATTGATACATTTTACTCCAGACTTCATAATACTCTGCCTCATCCATATCTTTGATTTCTAAAGTTAGTCTGTTCATCTCTGCACAGACTAATATTTTCCTTATGATTTCACTTTCTGTAGGAGGTTAAAGTTATTGTCTCCATTAGCATGGACTAACTATCTAAATTTGTGTAAGCCTACTGATATATTCCACAAGATCCCATCTTTTCTTCCTGAAACATCATGCAATGTTGTCAAAATTACCGAAATTGGGGATGTTCTCCAAAAACATCCAGGACGTTTTTAAGGCTGTTCTTCTCAAACGGGAAGTTTTGGTAATGAAGCAACAATGTGTGCATAAGAGAAAATATTTTGTTTGCATGCTTCTGCAGTGTCCTTTTGGCCCACCTCCTCAGGCTGAAAAACAGATGGAGCTTTCTTGGTTCTCAAGGTGTGATGCTTCACACCCCATTGCTGCAAAATTGCCCTAAATGAAAGACAATTCAGAAAGCAAGTCGCTGGTTGGATCCAGACTGAATCACACCCAAAAATGATTTATTGAAATCAGATCAGGAACATCTCCTTGATTTAACTGGGCATGATAAGTTCGGATACAACTTTGTATGTCGGTACAATCTCTATTGCAAATAAATAAATAATTTTTAATAATCATAATCATCTGACCAAAAGCTTACTTGGAATTGATTAAAATCAGGAATACTGAAAAAAGAAACTAAAGGCTTTATTTTGGCTGCTCAAGAACAAGCCTTAGCCACAAAATGCATGAAGGCAAAGATTCAGCATGTCACCACCAATAGCAAATGCCACCTCAGTAATGAGAAAGATGAAACAGTTGACCATTATAGTCAGTGGATGCAGCAAAATTTCACAAACTAACTACTTAGAACGCCATAACCGAATTGCTAAAATCATTCACTGGAAACTATGCCAAAAGTTTGGATTTGAGTATAGTAACAACTACTGGGAACATTAGGTAGAGAAGGTTCTGGAGAATGAAAAAGTCAAGATCTTGTGGGACTTCAGAGTTCAGACGGACAGGCATTTGGCCCACAACACGCCTGACATAACAATAGTTAAAAAGAAAAAGGTTTGGTTCATTGACACTGCAACACCTGGTGATGCACAAATTGAAGACATGCAGCAAGAAAAAAATCACAAAGTCTCGGGACTTACAAAATGAAGTTGAGCCACTTTGGAAAAAGAAATCATGTGTTATCCCAATTGTAATTGGAGCCCTTGGAGCAATACCTAAAGGGCTACCTGGCTATTTGGAAATTCTGAATTTATCAGACTTGAATACCCTGATTCTACAAAAAAAGCCACCCTACTTGGAACAGCTTGTATCCTCTGAAGCTACCTGAACGGTTCCTAGGTCCTTGGTTAGGACTCGAGCTGTTGAGCTACCAACCAGCTCCAAAGACTGTGAATGTCACTAAATATTTAATAATAATAATAATAATAATAATAATAATAATAATACATTTTTAAAAATTGTATTCCCTGCTTCAAAACAATTGCAAGATGCCAAACAATGATTTATATCTACTCAGATCCCACAAGTATACACATAAACATACTCTTAAATTAAATATTGATAAGCCTTTTTTCCCACTTTGACAATATAGCTGTTTTTTTCCCCTTCATTTATTTGTTTACAATATGTTGACTTCCTTCTGCAACTGAATTCTCCTGGGATACTCACAAAAAGGAAACCAACATTTAGGCATTTCTTTCTTACCATGGTGCTGTCAGCAGAAATTTGATGTTGGAGCTTTCAGATGCACCATAAAACTTTACTGAGAATGTTTAACTTTAGCTACGAAATGCCTGTAAAAAATTTCTCTCTCTTTTCTCACATCTGTGTGCTGGCTGACTACAAATTTGTCTTCTGATAAAGTGATAGGGAGCAAGCACCGTTGGCAGGAATTTTAACCGGAGGGACTACTAGCTAGTAAATTATTAGATATATATCCAGAGGTCTATATTTATCCTCTGCTTTAGTGACAAGAAGATTAAACTGACTCTTTGACAGACATGTGGGTTTTTTTATTATTATATGATGGCTATTTAATTTTATTATCTGTTCGGAGAGTTTTGGCTGTTTTGTGTCATATGGAAACCCTGCTGGTTTGGGGTTTTTTTTTCACACTGAATCAGGCCATTATCTGGTGTTCACTGCCTTAAGTGGCTTTAAATAATGATTCCCTGGATAATCCCATTTCCAAAACTGTTCAGATGTAAAAGAATCTGTTGTGTGTGGGTTGTTGTTGTTTTTAAAATTAAGCTGGTCTTGTAGCCTGCTTTTCAAAACGCTTGACAGATTTGCTTTTTTCTAGCGTTCACAAATAGGTATATCGGCAAATGAGATGAATTATTAGATGCCTGAAGATTAACACTCAAGTCCTATCGGTTGTATGTGACATAAGACACGATAATCAGGACAGGGTTGGTAGACATTCTAGATGGAAACCGGTGTGCACTTCCTGAAGCAAGCACATGTTCGAACCTCTAGTTAAGGGTGACTTGTGATATTTATTGTGGTTGATGAGGCAGACTGAGGGATGTGCAATAACTTGCCATGGCCAATTCACTGCCGGAAAATTCGCCGTGGCCAACTTGCCCAGTGGTGGTATGCTGCCGGTTCGCACTGCTTCTAGTGACCAGGTAGTGCTGGTCAGCAGATAGACCCATGATGGCAAACCTATGGCACGACAAAGTTACAGTCATACAGTCACAAGTGGGAGGGGATGGGTGATAAGGAGTGATGAAAAGATTTATAGTGATAGTAGTGCAGACTTTGTAAATAGTTGGACACTGTTGTGGGAATTATTTGTGTAGCAGAGTGATGGCGTTCAGGAAAAAACTCCCCTTGTGTCTAGTTGTTCTGGTGTGCAGCACTCTATAGTGTCGTTTTGAGGGTAGGAGTTGAAACCGTTTGTGTCCAGGATGTGAGGGGTCTGTAGATATTTTCACAGTCCTCTTTTTGTCTCATGCAGGATACAGGTCCTCCATGGAAGGCAGGTTGGTAGCCATTGCTTTTTCTGCAGTCCTAATTCTCCTCTGGAGTCTGGGTCTGTGCTGGGTTGCAGAACAAATAAATACCACACACAACAAATAAATAGCAGTAAAGAAAGAATAAAGAATAAATAAATACCAACAAAAAATACCACTGCCCATCAACACCCCAATCAACAACTAAAAAGCCACACACAACTAGGCATCACAAAAGTATACCACACACAGAATAGCCCAAAAAGCACCCACTCTGCTAGAGAGAAGTTCCCTGAAGATGGGCACCTGCACGAGTCCAAAAGCTCGAAAGACAAAACCTCTGGTGCAGCTAACTGACCCAGATTGGATCCTGCAACATTATCCTGGGACATGTTCTATTCTCCTTCCTTCAGAAATGAAAAAAAAAAAATCATCGTAATAATGAAAAATCTCAGCTCCGAAAGCACAAATTAACATGGCGGATGTACCCCTCTTCCAAGTTTGCCGTGCCAAAACACGGTGTGGTGTGATATAGAAGGTCCTTGTTTTATTATAGAGCACATTTCAATGCAGCAATCATAAATATTGCTAAGGTCTGTGCCCTGTTGAAATATGACCTATATACTCTTGATGGTTTGCGTTACTTGATTTGTCCTGACACCCATTACGTTCTGGGTAATAGGAGCCATTTGTTCCTGCACACACCAGGCCCGTTTGACAAAAAAGGAAAATAGGCGGCAATAAAAAAGCTATCGTCTGAATTACATGTGGCGCAGTGCTGCAAAGCTCAGAGTTTGTGTAAGTGTGTTAACAATGCTCTCAATGCTGCCTCTTGTCAGCTTTCAACCTGTAATGGCCATCTGTCCTTCCATAAATCTGTCAAACTCCAGGAAGGTTCAAGAGAGAGTAGAGATCATATACCTTGCGCTCTCTCCATGCAAAAAAAATTTTTTTTACCATGTTTGCTGGCAGGAGAGGAAAAAAATCAACCAGGGTGAAATAATCTGAAAAGGCCCCGAATGTTTTAGCACTATTGATTTAGGATCATGCCATGAGTATGGAACTCAAGATTGCTGTGATTTGAGGGAAGGCAAAGCACAACGGCTATTCATTGTGAATAAAGAGAGGATTAATTTTCCTCAAGTTCCGATCCCAGAAAGCGGAAAGGAGGGAATTGGAGAGCGAGAGAAAATACCTTATTTAAAACTTCTTTTGCCATTCAATATCATCACGTGAGTTTTGCCTATTCCCATTTTCCTTTTTTTTTTAAGGGGAAAGTTGAACTCAAGTCTTGCTGGCTCTGTAGATAAGTTCAGGTTGAGAGTATAGAACTGGTTCATTTTTCATGTCTTTTCATTTTCAAGTTCTTGATTTCGCTTAGAGCTCTGGTGTTATCTGCTAGTCCTTCAGTCCAAGTGTTAGTCACCGTTGACCTTGTTTGGGGTACTACAACAGAAGCATAAAAACATCAAACTGCCTGGTACAAAAAAAAATAAGAGCAGGGATAGAGTTCAAAAGTGCTACGAGTTTATTTCATGCTGCCTATGTACAAGAATCTTATCTACTAATGGTCAAGGCAAATTGGGCCTAGATAAGAGTCAACAGAATTCACTGAGGGCTGGACCCAGCTGTCTTGCGACTCCAAACTAATGACGTGTTTGACCCTGACCTCAGCTCAGCCTGGCCATTCCTACAGAAACTCAGTTTTGCTCATTCCATTTGCAAATACAAATTTAACACAAACCTCGCTTTCAAGGCCTTTAGGTAAGACGTGTCATATGGAAGGGTGTACCTTAAGTTAAAAGGTTTCTTCAAACAGAAAGCAAAAATTGGTGACAAAGTATTAATTTGAAAGTTTTTCTTATTGTGTTATCTTTTTATTGTGTTGTGTCTCTTTGTGTGACATGCCAGATAGATGATAGGAGAGAGAGAGAGACAGAGAGACAGAGAGAGAGATGAATAGAGATAGATAGATAGATAGATAGATAGATAGATAGATAGATAGATAGATGATAGATAGATAGATATGGATGGATGGATGGATGGATGGATGGATGGATGGATGGATGGATGGATAGATATAGGCATCCTCTGTTGATCTTTCTAGCCCTCTGTATGGTGTTTGGAGTAGCACAACCTAATTGTGTCTGTCTGTCTCTCTGTCTTAGGCCATATGTCACCTGAATGACAGTTTCCTGAAACTGTTTAGTAAACATTGGACAACAATGTTGTTGTTGTTTAAAGATGGTTGTGCCGTACAACTTTCTCAAATACCATAGTTGAAATTTTTTTTGTGGGTGGCAGAATAAAAACAAAGAGCCAAACTCTGCATCGGTTAGGTCATTTTGGAGCCAAAAGCAGGAAATATCTACGTTTTCTGGAAAAATGTTGCAGTATTCTGTAAGCATTTCCCCTCATGACACTTTATGAGTCTTCTTCAAGCACACAAACAAACATCAGGGCATCTCATAACTGGAAAGATTTAGTTCCCAACAGTATGGAATACAGAATAGCATACAGAAGAGAACTGGAAGGAACCTTAGAGGTCTGCTAGACCAACCTCAAGCAGGAGACCCTATACCAGTGATGGCGAACCTTTTCGACACCGAGAGCCCAAATCAGAATGCTCATGCATGCCAGAAACCCAGAGACCAGCTGGCTGGTGTGCATGCATGTGGCGGCAGCTGCTTTTCGGGTTTCCGGCATGTGCATGTGCACTGGCCAGCTGCTTTTCGGGTTTCCTTCTGTGGGCATGTGCACTGTCGCCAGCTACTCTTTTGGTTTCCGTTCGTGTATGCGCGCTGGACAGCTGGTCTTCGTGCGTGCCGGAAACCTGAAGACCAGCTGGCCGGTGCGCATACATGTGCCAGCCAGCTAGTCTCCAAGTTTCTGGCGTATGCAAAGACCAGCTGGCCGGCACACATGCATGTGCCATAAACCTGAAGAATGGCATGCGTGCTCACAGAGAGGTCTTTGCGTGCCACCTCTGGCACACATGGCATAGGTTCGCCATCACAGCCCTATACTCTTCTGGACAAATGGCTGTCCAATCTCTTCTTAAAAACCTCCAGGGATGGAGCACCCACAACTTCTGAAGGCAAGCTGTATTACGTTAGAATAAAAAATTAAAAAATGTGTCTGTGTGTGAGCCAGGGAATGGGACACCCTCTTTGATAAAATCAGAAAGGAGTCAGAAGGGTTGCAAATACTTCCTGCACACAACTAAACCTTGGAGACGAAAGCTTTGACTTCTTTCGTTTGAGGATTTCGGCAAGGCTGTGATCTTTCCTCTCTACAAAGAGATCTCTCCGAGGAAATTAACATGCTGGGAGGGAAAACCCCTTATTGATCTGACATCTGTCTCCCCTTTTATTTACTTAAGCCTCTATTTGTTAAACGGAAGGTAAATTTCAGCTTCTCTCTTGTGATGCTAAAGGAGTACTGGGGCAATTTAGGCGGCTTACCTGCCGTTTCAATTTCACGATCATTTTTTTCCTCCTGCACACAGTTTTCTTACAAAGTTGTGGTGCCACAAGTGTGTGTTCTGCACAGGGTAGCAGTGGGTGACTGTCCATTAACCTCCCAACCTGTGATTGTGTAAATCATTACGGCTGTCTGTTGGTAGCATAATGTTTCCATCTATATGGCATAACGTTTTGCGCCTAGCTGTCTCTTTCAACGGCGTATAGTTAATGTTTTCTTTCATTCAAAGCAGATTGGCTATTTTTGGGCAGGTTTTGTTGTTTGGATTCCCTCATCTGGCTTTAAAAAGAGCGAATCAGCGCCAAAGGCTACATATCCCTTTAACGTGTAGATTTACAGTTTTCCATTGCACGGTAGCTGATTCAGTTTCATTGTTTTATTTATAAAATTGTAGGATCCACATTGCATAAAGATGGAAGGTAAATAAATCAAATGATTTCAAAATACCGTGGATACTGAGCAAGAGATGCTACTAGCTTTAAGCATTTCGATACTCTGAAAATTAAAACATTGAAATAGCAATAGCAATAGCATTTAGACTTATATACTGCTTCACGGTGCTTCGCAGCCCTCTCTAAGTGGTTTACAGAGTCAGCCTCTTGCCCGCAACAACCTGAGTCCTCATTGTACCCACCTCGGAAGGATGGAAGGAGGAGTCAACCTTGAGCAGGTCAGGATTGAACTCCTGCCAGTGGGCAGAATTAGCCTGCAGTACTGCATTCTAACCACAGGGAGGGAGGGAAGGAAGGAAGGAAAATAGCGATAGCACTTAGACTTATATCCTGCTTCACACTGCTTTCCAGCCCTCTCTAAGCAGTTTGCACAGTCAGCCTCTTGCCCCCGCCTCAACAGTCTGGGTCCTCATTTTACCCACCTTGGAAGGATGGAAGACTGAGTCAACATTGAGCTTGGTGAGATTCGAACTGCCAAATTCCAGGCAGCCGGCAGTCAGCAGAAGTAGCCTGCAGTACTGCACTCTCACCACTGTGCCACCATGCAGTAAATACAGTTAAAATGAAGATCTAATGTGGGTTAGTGGTTAAGGTATTGGACTAGCCCTCCCTTGGAATCAGCTGAGTGGCTTTTGACTTCCGTCAGCTGTAGACTGGGATGCTGGAGAGAATCACATTAAGTGAATCACTGGATTTGTTAGTAACATGGTTGTTAAGTGAATCTGGCTTGCCCATGGACCATGCTTGTCAGGAGGTCACCAAAGCCAATCACATGACCCCGGGACGCTGAACCATCACAAATATGAACCACTTGCCGAGCACCAAAACTGTTGTAAGTTGAGTACCTATATTTCAGTGTGTGGCAGAAAAGAAAAAAAGAATAGAGTAGAGGAGCGGAATGGAATGGAATGAAATAGAATATTGGAATAAAGAATAGAATAGAATTTAGAATAGAGTAGAGTAGAGTAGACCTTGGAGGTCTTCTAGTCCAGTCCTCTGCTCAAGCAGAAGACTATACCATTTCAGATATGCGACTGTCTAGACTCATCTTAAAAGCCTCCAGTGATGAAGCAACCACAACTTCTGAAGGCAACTTCTATTCCACTGGTTGATTGTCCTCCCTGTTAGGAAGTTTCTCCTTAATTCCAGGTTGTTTCTCTCCTTGATTAGTTTCCACCCGTTGTTTCTTGTCCTGCCTTCAGGTGCTTTGGAGAATAGCTTGACCCCCTACTCATTGTGGCAGCCCCTCAAATACTGGAAGATTTCTATCATGTCCCCCCATTCCTTCTTTTCTCTAGACTGGCCAAATCCTGCAACCGTTCTTCGTATGTTTTAGTCTCCAGTCCTTTGATCATCTTAGTTGCTCTTCTCTGCACTTGTTCCAAAGTCTCAACATCTTTTTGTAGTATGGTGACCACAATTGGTTGAGTAGTGGTATGCTACCGGCTCGGACCGGTTCAGCTGAACTGGTAGTAAAAAAAAAGTCTCCCACGATCAGCTGAGAGGAGGAAAACAATTCTCTGACAATCAGCTGAGAGGAGAAAGAAGAGAAAAGCTTAGGATTAGCCCTCCCACTCATCCCTGTGCTTTTCTTTATCCTCTCAGCTGATTGGCACTGCAGGCCTCAGCTGGTGTGGGGAAAGCTGTGTGAGCGCGTTAGGTGCATGCGCGATCATCGAACCAGTAGTGGAACAGGTAAGATCCTGCTGCTGAATTGGTTGCAATATTAAGTGTCGTGCCCCTGTTGGAATCTGATTCCAAGGGGGAGGTCGAGCAGCTGACAGGGAGTGGGAGTGTGGCTCCGGTGGCTGTGGAAGAAACTGGGGAAGGGCCAGAAGAAGACCCAAGGCCACCCCCTCTTCATCCTAGGGCATGCAGGGAGAAACAGAGAAGGGAGCAATGTGGGTTATAGGGGAGAAAAAGGCCCTGATTCCCTTCATTAGCTGCAGATGGGAAAACAGGATTTAAAAAGGGCGTTTGTGCACAGCACCTTGCTGGAAGCAAAGTGTGAATTATCTTTGTTTGTCAAGTCTTATCTGGGTTCCAGCGTCTTCCCAACTGTGCGTGTTTCATTATCTTTTGAAGTCTGCAATTCCTTATCCTGCCGTGTCTCATTAATTGCTGCAGCGTGGTTTGTGTTGGTTTTTCTTTATAACCTATATATACTTTGGGTTCAGACTGAATTTCTTCCCTTTAAAAACTGTTCTTGGGAGAGTTTGTTCTCCAGCCAATGATAACTGGACATTGGGGGCCAAATTAGAGGAATTAAAGGGACTTTACCTACTTTTGTGACTTTTGTGCCACGCCCCTGTGGGTCATCACATTAAGCATGGATTAACCTGTGTTTCTCCCCCCTCTTCCCCCCTTCCTTTTGTATTTTAGGCCTAACTCCACCTACCACCCCTCCTCATAAGTCCACCCAAGACAACCCTTTTAGGACTTCACCAAAGCCCAAGGCGTCATGCCAGACTGTTATGCCACCTTCCCCGAAACCTCGTTGCAGTGAGTCTTCCATCTCGCAAGGACACAATTTGTTCTGGAAGGTTCCAGAGCAGTCGGAGCTGTATGCACAGCTGAGCAAGACCAGTGGGCCACCCGTGGGACAAGAGGAGAGGAAGACAAGGCTGCTTGGATTGAGACTGTTCGGTGACCATGATTACTGTCAGTCAGTCCTTTCCAAGACAGAACGATGCCTCAACCGTTCCTTGGAACTGCAGAATTCCAGTCAGGTGGAATTAACAGGCTGGTGGTGTCCCATTTGTTCCTCCTTGGAGCAAAATAACCAGGAGGATGAGAGAGAAAGTTGGCAGGCGAGAAAGCTGGACTTACCATGCAACAACCGGAAACAGCTCCAAGACCAGGAAATCCGGGCTGAACTCAACAAGCATTTTGGTCCCCCCAGCCAAGCTGTTTTTGATGAAGAGACCAACAAGACCAGCGATCTGAGGGACTACGGTCATTATAGCGATGAACAGTTCTCTAAGCTTTCTATGTTTATCAATTCGGGGCTAGCAATGGAGGGTTTCTTGGAGGACAGCGAAGAGGAAAATGAAAAGATACCAGGCTACACCTTATTTGATTTATCACCTTCTGGCTCATCCCTGGATTCTCCGTGCAGAGATTCGGGGTCCCCCCCCAACCTGTTCACTCAACGGTTCCAAAGGCTATGCTCTCAGTCCAGATCCTTCCCGCAGTGCAGGCATTGTTCCCACGCTCCGTCTTCCCGGTCGAGGTCGAGGTCGCCCAGCAAACGCTCCAGGTAACTGGAAGGGAAGCAGGTTTCACTTTGTGAAAGGCAACTCTCGCTTTCGGAAGGTTGGAAAGCCTGCATTCGTCAGTACATTTCTTTGGTAGGAAGCAGATTCCAGTTTACAAGAGGGGGGGCGATGGGTTAGGTTGCCAGCTGGAGAGTTGGCAGCTTAGGGTTCGAGACCCGAGCAGCACGTGGTGGGTTGAGATCTTGTGACTTGCCCCAGCTTTCCACCTAGCAGTTTGAAAGCATGCAAATGATGAGAGAGGGAGGGAGGGAGAGAGGGAGAGAGTGGGAGAGAGAGAGAGAATGTAAAGAGAAAGATAGCAATAGAGTGAGACAAACAAATGGATGGATGGATAGATAGATAGATAGATAGATAGATAGATAGATAGATATAGGGAGAGAGTGAAAGAGATAGTGATGGATGGATGGATGGATGGATGGATAGAGATAGACAGATAGTGAGACAGATAGATAGATTTACAGATAGATATACATAGATGGTATATATAGAGATAAATAGAGATGGAGTCTGAGATAGAGAGAGATGATACATAAATGATAGAAATATAGAGAGAGTGTTAGAGAGAGAGATGATAGATAGTGATAGAGAGATAGATGATAAATATAGATAGATAAATAGAAATAGGGAGAGAGTAATAGAGAGATAGTGATAGATAGAAAGATAGATAGATAGATAGATAGATAGACAGACAGACAGACAGACAGACAGACAGACAGACAGATAGATAGATAGATAGATAGATAGATGAGATGAGATGGAAGCATTCAGACAATAGGAAAGATGACAAGGATAATAGTAACACAGCCTTTCTATGTGGTTTGATATCCCAGGGCATAAGACAATGTTGTGGGAATTAGTTGTTTAACAGAGTGATGGCAGGAGGGAAAAACTGTCCTTGTGTCTAGTTGTTTTGGTGCGCAGTGCCCTAGAGTGTCGTTTTGAGGATAGGAGCTCAAATTGTTTATGTCCAGAATGTGAAGGATCTGTAAATATTTGAGGGATGATATTTGATATGGGAGGGGTCTATATTTGAGGATATTTGAGGTATCGGCAGATGTTTGATATGTGAGGGGTCTGTAGATATATGAAGGTAGTACACCTAAGTTTGCTTTGTTTTGCATATGCCAAAAAATAAAGTAAATAAAGCCAATAGAGCACAAAGCATGAGGCCGGCTTTGTTCATTTGCAACCTTGGAGAAACTTGGGCCTTTGATTTCAACAATTCACACTTGTTTCCTAGATACAACAGCTACGAGGAATATCAGCACGAGAGGCTGAAGAGGGAAGAATATCGCAAAGAATATGAAAAACGAGAATCCGAAAGGGCAAAGCAGAGAGAAAGAGAGCGGCAGAAAGCAGTTGTAAGCTCTATACAGATCACACTGTTATTTTAATTCAATAGGATAGAGCTGGAAAGGACCTTAGAGGTCTTCTAGTCCAACCCCCTGCTCAAGCAGGAGACCCTATTTCAGACAAATAGTTGCCCAGTCTCTTCTTAAAAACATCCAGTGATGGAGTACCTACAACTTTTGTTCCACTGATTAATTGTTCTCACTGTCAGGAAGTTCCTCCTTAATTCCAGGTTGCTTCTCTCCTTGATGAGTTTCCATCCATTGTTTCTTGTCCTGCCTTCAGGTGCTTTGGAGAATAATTTGACCCCCTCCTCTTTGTAGCAGCCCCTCAAATACTGGAAGATTGCTACCATGTCACCCCTAGTCTTTCCTTTCTGTAGACTAGCCATACCCACTTCCTGCAACTGTCCTTCTTATGTTTTAGTCTCCAGGCCTTTAATCATCTTAGCTGCTCTTCTCTGCACTTTTTCCAAAGTCTCAACATCTTTTTCGTAATGGGGTGACCAAAATTGGAGGAAGTATCCCAGGTGTGGCCTTACTAAGGCTTTATAAAAGAGTACTAACACTTCATGTGATCTTGATGCTAGGCCTCTGTTTATGCAACCAAAGATTGTGTTAGCCTTTTTGTCAAGGGAAAAAAAACATACAAGGACTTATCCAGGCAGCCATCAACACTGAGTTGAAGGCACAAAAATAAAAAATGGGGAACTTCATATTCAGAGCTAGTGTATCGTCTGATCGATTCTTGTGCTCAGATAGGAGAGACTGCAAAGAAATACGATTGGTTTGCCTTTTAAAGAAAGAGCGAGTTCAATGCTTCCTGTGCTTTCGAGGATATACGGTGCCTTTCGGTGTTAGATTTCAATTTCTACATTTGAGCTCTTTGACTCATTCCTTTCATTGTGCTTTCCCCAGCTTTTTTTTTTCTTTCTTTAAAAAAGAAGAAGAAGAAGAAAAAGCAGAGTTGGGTTTATTTCACCCCCCTCTCTAAACAAGAGAGAAAGCCCAAAACATGACAAATTTCATGGAAGCATCTGGGAGGAGCTCATTGGCATCACATAGCTCCATCACGTTCTCTACGTTGGTGTGTGAGACTTTATGGGTTTTCTCTCTTCCTTTCCAATTTTGGCATTTTATCGGAAATGGAGTATATGAGAAAAATCAGGTGTTGTGCTCCATCTGGTCAGTCATTTAGGTTCAATAGGCTAGCGTCAACCGAATTGTTTCTTACCAAGAGGTTCGGCAGAGTTAATTCTTTGTTTTGGTGAGACATTCAGGGGAGAAAATATATATTGCACTGTACAGGAGCCGATCTTTACTGTTTCCAGATTTATGAGCTGAATCCTCCCCTATTTCAAGGTATTTTTAAGAAAATAAAGACGAAAAGATTCTCTGTCTATCTGTCTCATTAGCTCGGCTGTGTCTAAACAGCACTTCCAAAGCTGCAGAGATCTGGCGTAGAAGAATCTCAGGATGGCCATCATTTTAGGCTCTAAAACCTGCGGCACTTTTAACTAAGAGTTGTAAGAGTGTCTGTTTGTATGTTTGGAGTAGTGCTTTGGGATAACAGCTGAGCCAGCCAAGTGAGAAACAAGGAATCAGGGACAAAACCCAAGTATTATGAAAACACAGCGAGGTACCATTAACAGCCCAGCTTGAGAAATGCAATACAAGATGTCAATAATAACAATAACAAGGAGGAGGAGGGGGAGGAGAAGAAGAAGAAGAAGAAGAAGAAGAAGAAGAAGAAGAAGAAGAAGAAGAAGAAGAAGAAGAAGAAGAAGAAGAAGAAGAAGAAGAATTACTTAAGGGATGTATATGCTGACCTTCATCCCTACAGCTATTTACAATCTGCAGTAAAAGCAATTTATTTACTCAGGCCATGCCCTTGACATTCTGAGAGAGCTTTTGAGTACTATTTTAGTTCCTAGAGAAAGAGAGAGAACAAGAAGAACCTCAGCAGCCACGGAATAAGCCTGATACCGTTAAGCCTTTGAACCTAACACTAAAACTTTTGCTCCTTGAGTTTCTCCTTGGCTACGATCTGACTATTTTTATTTAACCGGCCTGTCTTTAAACTTGTTCTCCGGATGACCGGTGGCTTAATAGCTGAGGAACGCTTGTAATTCTTCAGAGATAAAATTGCAGGTTGTTGTTGTGGTTTTAAAGAATTGTTCCATCTTTCACTTCTCTCCTCGTATCTTAAAGTGGTTAAAATATTCAGAATGAGATTATCACTTCCAAGTAAACATGCCAACAAAAATCTGAACAGGTGTCCAGGCCCAGAATAGAGCAGCTAAATAGTTAAATGACTTGGAATATTGCATCCAGTTTTGGTCGTCATAATGTAAAAAAAAGATGTTGAGACTCTAGAAAGAGTGCAGAGAAGAGCAACAAAGATGATGAGGGGACTGGAGGCTAAAACATATGAAGAATGGTTGCTGGAATTCTTCTTCTTCTTCTTCTTCTTCTTCTTCTTCTTCTTCTTCTTCTTCTTCTTCTTCTTCTTCTTCTTCTTCCTTTCCTCCTCCTCCTCCTCCTCCTCCTCCTCCTCCTTCTCCTTCTCCTTCTCCTCCTCCTTCTCCACATAGTTTAGCCCTTGCAGGTGGTAGAAGCTGTCTTCCAAACTAGAATGAGCTGGATTTCAGGATTAACTTCTGGAAAGCTGCATGATCTTAAAATGTTCGGTTGGAGGGGAGCAGAAGAGAAGTGGGATTATTCTGAAGGAAAGAAGTTTTCTAGAACTTCTGTGTCAGGAGTAACCTATACTTGCTATACACACTTCTTCCCCGCCCCCAACTATTCATATTGGATGTGGAATTAGAGTCTTGCAACCTCTTAACTAATGTTCTAAATAGAATATGCAGAACTCCGATCAAATATTTCTGGTCTTGCTTGCTGAAAACCCATAGGATGCCTTTGTCTGGATTAGAATTGGGAATTGGGTGTGTCTAGTTTAATGAAAAGAAGGACTAGGGGTGATAGGATAGCAGTGTTCCCATATTTGAGGGGCTGCCCCAAAGAAGAGGGAGTCAAGCTATTCTCCAAAGCACCAGAAGGCAGGAGAAGAAAAATGGATAGAAACTAATCAAGGAGAGAAGCAACCTGGAATTAAGGATGAACTTCCTGACAGTGAGGACAATCAACCAGTGGAACAGAAGTTGCCTTCTAGAAGTTGTGGGTGTTCCAAAACTAGACATTTTTAAAGAAGAGATTGGACAGCCATTTGTCTGGAATGATATAGGTTCTCATGCTTGAGCAGGTGGTTGGACTAGAAGACCTCCAAGGTCCCTTCCAATCCTGTTATTCTGTTAAATCAAGTGGATGGATAGACCTATGCCAAAGAATCTGAGGAACCAAAAATGAATCATCTCATTGCTGAACACCTTTAGGGGATTTAGGCAGTGTTGTGGCTACCACATCAATACTAAGATGCCTTACTTCTCAAGGGCATCGCTCCTTTATTTGAGGACATGGGAAGACTGAGAAGAATCACCTTAGTTTTATGTACTTGTGGAAATACTCTACTATTTGGGGCTAACTTATGTAGAACTTCTGTACTGCTTCTTCTTACAAACAGGAAGAACGTCGCGTCATCTATGTTGGTAGACTTGGATCTGGTACTACTCGAACAGAACTGAGGGACCAGTTTGAAGTTTTTGGTGAAATTGAGGAGTGCACACTGAATCTACAAGATGATGGGTAAAATTACTCTTCCTCTCCCCTTTGGCTCCTTTCACTCAGAAGAGGAAAAAGAAAACACACTAAACCCAGAGGTCTGTAGAGATTCTCAGTCTTCCAAGTCAGGGTTGTCCCAAAGCTGCTTTTTTTTTCTCAGGAGGCAACTGGACTTTCTGGTTTTTTTCTTTTGAAGACGTTTCGCTCAGTGGTGGGATTCAAATTGTTTTACCACCAGTTTGGTGGGTGTGGCTTGGTGGGCGTGCTTTGCCTAACGCCAGCGCACAGCTTTCCCCATACCAGCTGAGACCTGCAGCACCAATCAGTTGAGAGGATAAAAAAGAGAAAAGTTTAGGGGCGAGCTGGAGGGCTGATCCGGAGCTTTTCTCTTCATTTTCCTCTCAGCTGATTGTTGGAGGATTTTATTTCCTCGTCTCAGTTGATCATTGGCTTTTTTTTTACAACCGGTTCAACTAAACCAGTCTGAACCAGTAATATTGGTTTCATTTCTCATCCAAGAAGCTTCTTCAACTCTGACAGGATAGTGGAGAACCCAAAGATTTGAAAAATGGCCATAAAAATGCAATAATGTTCAAACTATGGTTTTCTCTTCTCTTTCCTCTTCAACCCATGTTTATGAAGTTAGCTGTAGATGAGATGAGATGTTCCATCAATAAATATGTCAGGGTTACTGTGAGGGTTTGAAATTTATTTATTATTTATTCAGTCAATGACCAGCAACATAAAGTAATAAAAAGAGAGATAAATGACAGCAATTACAATCAGAAAGTGAGTACAAATATATATTGGCAACTGTAAAATAAATCAAATATGGTATATTCTAAACCCCTCTATTACAATAATGTCATCTTCATTTATCCAACACTAACAAATCTCTGTTATTCCGTATTCGGTAAATCTAATATAATAAAACCATACATCAAAATATTAAAATATACTTGCAAGATACATCCCTCTAAGCTGCTGTGAGGATAAATATCCCACCAATTTTTCATTTCTGGCCCATGATCATTTTTAGAAATGTGTCAGTGAATCATTTTTGCAACCATGTTATGTCATGGTTTATAGTCAGTTTGTGTGATTTTCTTGCATGAACTGGACAAGTGTGTATGGAAAAATCTCTGTCATCCAGGCCATGGTTGTCCCAAATGTGCTTTTTCAAAATGGAACTGGACTTTCTGAGAACTGAAGAAGCTTCTTGGATGAGAAGCGAAAGATATTCAAGAAAAACAAACAAACAAAGTCCAGTTCCCTTTTCAAAAAGCACCTCTGGGATTGTATGATCTATTGTTTCATTTTCCTCTTTGAAAAAGCTGCATTTTGATGATTTTTTTCAATTCTGGCCATGTTAGTTTGAATAGCTTGCTCTTGAGCAGCCAAAATCAAGCCTTCGGTTTCTTTTTTAAATGTTCTAGTTGTAAGGCATTGCCAGCTATTTATCTTTTATCCATTTTCCTCTCAGTCTTTACCATGTAATGTTTTGCCTTGCCGGCATTCTGTTCATGTTTTTATTACATTATTTCAATGTTCAGTTTTGTTAGACTTGAAGTAAACCTCTCCCTTTATTTCTGTGGGGAGGTATACTCTTAATCAATATCTCTACAAGGTTACAACACATTAATGTTCTTATTCTTTTCAGAGATAGCTATGGATTCATCACTTACCGCTATACTTGTGATGCATTCGCTGCACTAGAAAATGGAAATACTCTACGCAGAGCCAATGAACCTGCCTTCCAGCTGTATTTTTGTGGACAGAGGCAACCCTGCAAGACTAACTATGCAGATTTTGGTATGATGTTTACTATTAGCTGAATGTAGTAAGACTTAGTTTTGGTCTGCCAGAGGGCTTTCTGTGTCAGGATTCCAGCGATCGCCCTTATTAAATCATGAGCCTTGAGCCAAACTTCAAAAAACTTCAAAGAATTCATTAGGAGCGACATACTGGCATGACCTGTATGAAGCTGATTCTGGCATACATAATTACAGTCACCTGTGACCCTGCTTCCCCCCTCCCCCGTGGGTGTGCCATAAATCAGTTTCTGCAATTAAGCACATAAACTGGCTAGGTGTCATCCATCATATTCTCCAATTAAAGTTTTTCGCAGGCAAAAGCTTCAGTCGCTTAGCTACAATCTTTTTAAAGATAAAGTTGGAATGTGCTTCTAAGTTCATTTGCTGTATTCTTCTCCAGTTGACATTCTGATTTTTGAGATTGCTCTGCTCCTAACCCCCCTAAGATAACATCTTTTAAAAATACACATGGTTCAGGAATTATTAGCCTCTCTTAATGATTTAATTTGCTTCTGGAGAAATGGTCAAAATTAAGATCTTGGTCTGCAGAATGCCATACTTCTGTATGTTCTCTTCTGCCTCTGTTTTGCACGCTCCAGGCAGTGGTGGGATTCAGCCGGTTCGCACCAGTTTGGTGAACTGGTTGTTGAACAGTTTGGTGAACTGGTTGTTGAAAGAAATCATTAGGGCAGAGAAGCAGTTGTAAATTATTTGAATCCCATCACTGGCTCCGGGGGAGTGAATACACGAGTTTTCCCTAAGCCTCTGACACTTTCTCAGAGTTGCAATGATAACAGCAATATGCATTTGTTTAAAGTGAATATGCGATCACTCACTGGCTAAAATAGATAGCTGTAAAGTTGCAGAAAGCAGGGAGATAGAAGCCGAGTGAAAATCTCAACATTAACAAATCATTTGCTGCAACGTTGGCTGATAAAACTCAGCAAAGACGGATTGAAGTCCTGACTTGATTTGACTTATCTTCCTCGTTGATGAAGGCAGGGATGTTGCTAGTATCTCAAAACATCTAGGATATAAAATAAGTGGCCTGACAGCGTCTTGAGCATTATTCATTACTGAGAGTAGGCTCTTCTTAGCTCTCCAAGCCTCTTCATGGTGTTTTCTTCACTGTTATACTAGAAATGATCAGGCCATCGCTCTGTAGGAAAATGTCTACGGATGTCTGGGGAAATTGTCAGAATCCTGACTTTCAAGTGGTAGGGAATAAATAAATTAAACAGGGAAGAGGAGGGAGGCCCAGCTTATGGAGAAAAAAGCATCAGGACATATTGTAGATCAGGGGCTCCTGAGCTCTGTTTTTGGCTGTGATGGCCTGCTGCAACCAGAGGTGGTATTCAGCCGGTTTGGAACAGTTCTGGCATACCGGTAGCAAAAATTTTGAATAGTTTGGAGAACCGGAAAATACCACCTCTGGCTGGCCCCGCCCACCTGCCCCCTGCCTTACCTCTCCTATATTCCCTTGTTTTTTAGCTCAGCTGATTTGTGTGGCAGAGTGCATTGCCGCACCTCAGCTGAGCTAAAAAAACAGCACTACTCACCAGCGTTGATACAGAAGGTGATTGCTGGGGCCTGCACACACGTGCGCAAAGCACGCTTTCCAAAGTGATAGGAAACAATTTGGAAACCCACCACTGCCTGCAACCCTCTGCCAGGAAAAATGGAGCTCGAGAACTCCCGTGGGCCTTCAGTTTGACTCCCCTCTTCTAGATCAACCCCAAACAGCTAAACACTAAACACTAATTAAAACTTATTTTCTTCTGAATAACATTTTTAGAGAAACAATGTGGTTACTAGGACTGTCTGGGATGACATTAGAACATTACCCTGCTCCATTGGGAATTCATCAAAGAGCTTATATAGAAATATAATAATCCATAAGAATGACTTGCAAAAAGAGAATTTTTCAATACAATACAGAGTACAATACAATACAACTGCAATAAGAGTATCAAAGAACTTTCAGAAGGATTGCCGCCAGTGAAACCTGTAAAATTAAAATTAGGGTCTACACTAATTTTGCCTAGTGATACAAAAATGTCCTCCTACTATCACTCTCAATACATGTCATTCGTGTGGATCATGTAACTATAGAGGTAGTCTTTGACTTACAACAGTCCATTTAGTGACTCTGTCAACTCATAAAATATTTCTATGGTCTTTTAGGGTTGACAACAGAAAGGAAGGGGGCAGCAGTGCAGCAGCTTGAAAACCGAAACTGCATTCCATAAATGTTTTCAAAGATAGTAACTAGGTGACTGAAGTTTCTGCCGTGCAAAATTCTAACTGGAGAGCATGATTGATGACTCTTGGCAATGGATGTGTCCCATTGGAGAATATGAATTATGATACACCCAGGGGGTGGGGTGGAGGGTAAAACCAGGGTCAAGGGTGACAATGAATGATGTGTCTCAGAGTTGGCTACACCCAGGCAGTGCTGAACATGTTAATTCCCAATAAATCCTTTGGAAGTTTTGGAAGTTTGGCTCGTGACTCATCATTTAAATGGGGTTAAGTCCCAGAATCCTGACAGACTCTTTGAATTTACAACAGCACTGAAAAAAGTGATTTGGGTTTATTTTTCACACTTACAACCGTTGCATCATCCCCATGGTCACGGGATCAAAATTCAGGCTCTTGAAAACTGACTCGTACTTATGATGGTTGCAATTTTATAACAATCGGTGAGAGAAAAAATGTACTGGAAACACATCGTGTTACGTAGGGAGTCCTTGGCTTCCGACCACAATGGAGCCCAAAATTTCAGTTGTGAAGTGAGACATTTGTTTTGCCCCATTTTACGACTTTTCTCGCCACTGTTGTGAAGTCACCCTGCAATTGATAAGTTAGTAACCTGGTTGATAAGTGAACCTGGTTTTCCCATCAGGTCGGTCGCAAAAGGGGATGACGTGACACACACACACACACACCCTGGGGACATTGCAATCATCCTAAATATGACCCTGTTGTCAAGCATCTGAATTTGGGTCACCTGACCATGGGGATATTGCAACAGTCGTAAGTGTAGTAAATGATCATAAGTCACTTTTCCCCCCAGTGCCATCATATCTTTGAACGGACCCTAAATGAACTGTTGTATGTCGAAGACTACCTGTATCAGCATTTTTCAAACTTGAAATGACCGGACTTCCAATTCCCAGAATTTCTCGACATGTTGGCTAGGAATTCTGGTGTCAGCCTTGGAAGCCATATTTAACTTGGAAGCTTCGAGGCTGCCACATTTAGAGCCTGGGAATTTGGGAGGGGGGATTTCATAGGAAGGTGTAAGATTAGACTCAACAACGTTGTTTCTCAGGGAGTCAAGGACATGTTGCTCTGCACCTGGAGGGGAGTGTCTGGAGGGATGTCTCCAGTGTCAGGATTCTGGTGATCACCCTAATTAAATCATAAGCCTCAAGCCAAGCTTCAAAAAACTTCAAAAGATTTATTAGGAGCAACATGCTGGCATGACCTGTATAAAGCTGACTCTGAGATACGTAATTTACAATCACCTATGACCCTGTCTTCCCCCCACCCCCCTGGGTATATCATAATTCAGCTTCTCCAAAGAAACACGTTCATGGGCTGGGTGTCATCAATCACATTCTCCAATAAAGGGATGAAGATTTGATTGGGCCAAAATTCAAAAGGATTTATTGGGAGTTAAAAGGTGCAGCATTGCCTGGGTGTAGCCAACTGAGACACATAATTCATTGTCACCCTTGACCCTGGTTTCCCCCCCCCCACCGCCTGGGTGTATCATAATTCATGTCCTCCAATGGGACACATCCATAGCCAAGAGTCATCAATCATGCTCTCCAGTTAGAATTTTGCTGGGCAGAAACTTTGATCACCTAGTTACTATCTTTGAAAACATTTATGGAATGCACTTTCAGTTTTCAAGCTGCTGCACTGCTCCCCCCTCCCTTTCCGTTGGCAACTCTAAAAAGACCATAGAAATATTTTATGAGTTGACAATGGACTGATGGACGCAGGGGATGGATCTTTGATTTCTTCTTTAGGAAGGCAAAACCAGGAACTCTCAGATTTGGGTTTTCCCAGATGTGCCAATAGGACAACTCTAATAAAATGGAATGTTGAGGAAATGTTTGTCTTGGAGTTTATTGCTTTTGGAGCTGGTTAGTTGGAACACTGACATCTGGGAGTTGAAAGTCTATCTGTTTTGAAAAAGAAAACCCTGAGCTGGTAGGGTCAGGTTGTCAGGAAGAAGGACCCCTAAGTCTGCCTCAAGAAATTTATTTTACTTCTAGATTCAGACGATTTCGATCCTGCTTCTACTAAGAGCAAGTACGACTCCATGGATTTCGATAGTTTACTCAAAGAGGCGCAACGGAGCTTCCGAAGGTAACGTTGGCCGTGGCGAAGGAGAGCGGGAAGTTGGCGGAATACCTCACCAAGCATCGTGCCGTTCGGTCATAGCCCGTAAAGAAGCCATCCTTCACCTGCATCTCCTCCCTCTGCATTTCTCCCTTACAAAAAATGTGGTTTGCGCGGACACAAGTCGAGGCAGACGAAGAGAAGGCAGCTGGGACTGATCGCGACATGAGTGTAATCTCTTTTTAAAGTTACGGTGCTGCTTTTCCAGGGTGAAGGAGGTGGTTGGGTTTTTGAGAAGGGGCAGCAGTTCCATAGAGATTGAGTCCAAACTTAACTTAGAAAATATGTACATAATGGCACATTTGTTTGTTTTGTTTTTCCCGAATGGAGCAAATCGAAAACTTTTAGCTGCTGGCATCTGAGATACACAACTGTGTTTGGGTGCTTTATTTTATTTCATTTCTTTTTTTTTAATTCCCGTAAAGCAAGCTTCTCACACCAGGTTGTTTTAATAGGATGACAATCTCAAAAGAGAACGGCGGATACTGCAAAGCAACCCACGCTCCGTTCTTGGGTTGCTTGTCAGGGGAGAAAAACGAAACAGTGGAAGGTTGAAAAACATCCTAGAGGGTTTTAAATGTTTGCTGTTTTAATTGTGACTTCCTTTTTTAAAATTTTTATTTTGTGTGTGTGTGTGTGTGTGTGTCCAAAACAGAGTGATCTAACATAGGGAAATTTCAAGATCCTCCTTATTAAAACATCAGCGTGTGGGATGGTTTCTTTTCCTTTTTCCTTGATGAACCCAATGGTGTTACTCTACAGAACCATTGAGGGTAACCTTCACGGAGGAAAGGAGAAAAGAATGTACCCGACTACATTTGAGAATGCAGTTGAAGTATTTATACTTGTTAAACGGAGCATTTTTATTTCATGTACATAGTGTATGAGAGAAAAAAAAGGACGCTATCTCTCCCTTTTTGTTAGAGCTATGCACTGTAAATGCAGCGTTCTTTTAAAAAAACAAAAAACAACTGCTGATTTTTTTTCTTAATCGAGACTATTCAAATGTAATTAATGATACAAGGCGAAACAATATTGTACACTACTGTATTTAGAAAGCTGAACTTTTAACGCTTATCTATATTTGATTGTTTTCAAAAAAAAAAAAGGAAAAGTAAAGCGTGCAAATGAATGTGTGAGTGTGTGCACTGGATGGGAAAATGCTGATCCTTGAGCATCTTCTTTTCTTTAATGATCAGAATTCAGCCAAAGTTAAGAATATTCAAAACCTCCTTCGTGACACAATTAGCAGAGGTGCCTCTTAATCTTTTTATCACTTTTATCTCAGCCAGTGGTATCTCTTGCAATATGATTGTTATTTGTGCTGGTAGTGTTAAGGCAGGTTGAAAGAGATGTAGCAGGTCATAGATATAGATTAGAGATTCACAAAGACTTCCCTCCTCCTTCTTCCTCCTCCTCCTCCTCCTCCTCCTCCTCCTCCTCCTCCTCCTCCTCCTCCTCCTCCTCCTCCTCCTCCTCCTCCTCCTCCTCCTCCTCCTCCTCTACACAGTTTAGCCCTTGCAGGTGGTAGAAGCTGTCTTCCAAACTAGAATGAGCTGGATTTCAGGATTAACTTCTGGAAAGCTGCATGATCTTAAAATGTTCGGTTGGAGGGGAGCAGAAGAGAAGTGGGATTATTCTGAAGGAAAGAAGTTTTCTAGAACTTCTGTGTCAGGAGTAACCTATACTTGTGTATAACCTATACACACTTCTTCCCCGCCCCCCAACTATTCATATTGGATGTGGAATTAGAGTCTTGCAACCTCTTAACTAATGTTCTAAATAGAATACGCAGAACTCCGATCAAATATTTCTGGTCTTGCTTGCTGAAAACCCATAGGATGCCTTTGTCTGGATTAGAATTGGGAATTGGGTGTGTCTAGTTTAATGAAAAGAAGGACTAGGGGTGATAGGATAGCAGTGTTCCCATATTTGAGGGGCTGCCCCAAAGAAGAGGGAGTCCATTTATTTTACAAAGCACCAGAGGGCAGGAGAAGAAATAATGGATAGAAACTAATCAAGGAGAGAAGCAACCTGGAATTAAGGATGAACTTCCTGACAGTGAGGACAATCAACCAGTGGAACAGAAGTTGCCTTCTAGAAGTTGTGGGTGTTCCAAAACTAGACATTTTTAAAGAAGAGATTGGACAGCCATTTGTCTGGAATGGTATAGGTTCTCCTGCTTGAGCAGGTGGTTGACTAGAAGACCTCCAAGGTCCCTTCCAACTCTGATATTCTGTTATTCAGAATAAAAATGTGCTTTAAATCCAAAATACAGTCTGCTCAACAAAAAAGAAGAGAGCATTCTACAACTTCCCGGACTACAAATGTCCTGTCTTGAATTAGTGAAATTACTGGGTGATGAAGCTCAAAGTGTTTCCTGAAGAAATACTTCTAGTTATTTACAAATGTCATTAAGGTTGTTAGGAAAGTGATTTCCACTAATATGACTAGAGGATTTTCTAGAAATGACATCTATGCATTCAGAGACAAATGGCCGACCAATCTTGATACATTATCAAGGAACCTAACTTGATATACCCCAAGTTAGTAGTTTTGTTATCCACTATTAGCAAGAGGCTCTTGAGAACTAAGATAAGAACTAACAAGCAACAGAACGACTGCCAGAGTTGTCAGAATAACTAACAAGGCAAGACAAGAAACAATGGATGGAAACTCATCCAGGAGAGAAGCAATTTGGAACTAAGGAAAAATGTCCTGACAGTGAGGACAGTCAACTAGTGGAACCGAAGTTGCCTTCAGAAGTTATGGGAGCTTCATCACTGGAGGTTTTAGAGAAGAGACTGGACAGCCACTTGTCTCAAATGGTACAGGGTCTCCTGCTTGAGCAGGGGGCTGGACTAGAAGACCTCCAAGGTCCCTTACAGCTCTATTCTGATGGATTGAGAAGCTTTGTTGTGGTTGGTTTAACTTCTTTTAACTATTTGGTATTCAGCCCAATAGATATCAGTGAGATGGTTTAGCAGAGTTTGCAATCTAGCTTGGCTGAGCTTAACACTGCAGTCCTGTTTACATTCTCATTTAATGTGTTTTTTGGTGCAAATTTGTCTGGGGATTGGATTTATCTTAACTTTGCCTGTATCCTGAATTTTTTTAAATCTTAATCACCTAGGTATAACTAATATCTCTATTTTTCCTTCCTTCCTTCCTTCCTTCCTTCCTTCCTTCCTTCCTTCCTTCCTTCCTTCCTTCCTTCCTTCCTTCCTTTTTTGCATATCTTTAGTGCTTTTATATACATAAAATTTATTAAAGTGTGTGGGGGGGTGGCAGATATTTCTCATTATTTTTTTCTAGGAGATCTCATTATTTTATTTACTGCTTCTTAAAGTGTAATCAAGATCAGTTTTTATTTTATGTATCGATAGTTTCGAAACTAGAAGTCAGAAATCTTTATAAAAAAATTATGCTTTCTTTTCACTGCTGTGACTTTAATTTGATAAAAAAAAATGAATTGTTGTGGTACAGAGCACAGTTCTGCTTTTAAAATAATTCTGTGTTTCTGAACACTCTTCCTTGAAGCCAGTAAGCTTTTCATTGGCGGCGTTCTATGACTTTAAATGTATACATCCTGTATAAACACTAACTTTCATTCCTTTGTTTACTGAAAAGAGGCATATTTATCAGTTGTGATTAACTATTTATTATAAATTATGAGGTGACTAAAATAATAAAAAAGGCCAGTGGAAATTTTATACCTAAGATGCACACCCTATTGTAAGGTTGTTAAATGTATATTAAGGGTTTTTTTTTAATGTCCTTTTTTTTCCCCCCTTACGAAACAGTGGCTCTTTCCTCCTTCTTTATTATGATTTAGCTATGCACTGTTATGGCCTTAGGAGCCCCCATAAATCTGTGGGAGCTTTCAGAATTGTAGAGTCCATTTGTAAGTTTCTGGGCTGACCTAGTACAAGCTGCTAAAAGAAGAACAAATTTGTGCAGCCCATCATCTCATTTCACATCGTGTCTGTCCCAAGTCATCATTGCCATTGCTTCCCTGGATCCCAACTCCACCCACACCATTACAAGAGTCTTCCTGTTACGTCTTCCCATTCATGGGGTTGAGACAGGTGGAGGCCATCTCTCCAAGGTAGGCAGGGCCAATGAGGGTTTGGGGAAGGAGTTTCAAAGGATGGAGGAAAGGGTGGTATTCGACCAGTTCTGACTGGTTCAGATGAATCGGTAGTAAAAATGCTACTGATTCAGCCGAACCAATTGCCCAAGATCCCCCCAAGCCAAAGAAATCCTACATTTTGGCTCCACGTGTTAACTGCCAATGGAGATTCTCCATCATGCAGTTCCAAAGGTGCTTTTTTTTTCTCCAAAAGGCAACTGGGCTTTGTTTTTTCCTTGAAGATGTTTCGCTTCTCAACCAAGAAGCTTCTTCAGCTCTGACTGACACATAAATCTTTCCGTTCTCCATCAATTTAGCCAGAACTGAAGAAGCTTCTTGGATGAGAAGTGAAACGTCTTCAAGGAAAAACAAAGAATGACCAGTTGCCTCTTGGGGAAAAAAAGCACCTCCATTATTGATGCCTCTTAAGAGATCACAAAATTGGTAAAATGTTCCCATTTTTCTTACAGCCCTAATTTTTAGGGCGTTTGCTGCATTTCCAGAAAATGCCAGAGTTTCCTCTGAATGTGTCAGGCTCTAAGAAACCGATGCTAAGCTACCTAATGGCCTCCAGATACTTTAGACCAGGGGTCTCCAACCTTGGCAACTTTAAGACTTGTGGACTTCAACTCTATCCCTCTTGGTTAGTCAAAATAGAACAACAAATGTCTTTTATCGGCATTTCTCTACCTGCTTATGCAGCAGAATTAATTGTTCAAGTATAATTAAGCTTCTCTTCACATGCACGCTGAAAGATAGGAGCTTGTTCAAACACAGCCTATAGATTTCTGAACCAAGATATTCATCTCCAGGTATACAAAAATTATACATTTTTACCTGGTGGCGCAGTGGTTAGAATGCAGCATGACAGGCTAACTCTGCCTAGTGTCCAGAGTTCAATCCTGACTGGCTCAAGGTTGACTTTGCCTTCCATCCTTCCGAAGTCAGTAAAAAGAGGACCCAGATGGTTGGAGACAATACACTTAGAGAAGTCTATAAAGCACTGTGAAATGGTATATAAGTCCAAGTGCTATTGCTATTGTTAATACATTTTTGTGAGCCATGAAAGAGGGAACACTTTATGAGTTGTGTGATAAATTATGGCATCTTTGCACACTCATATAACAGGAAGAGATATCTTCCCTGTAGTGGAGGATAGAGGAGAATTGGATCATGTGAATAAGGTTTTCTGCTTAGGTCTCTTGTGTTAAACTTTCTCATCTCAATAGAAGAAAACACACCATGATCTGTAGGGGTTCCAAAGTTAGATGTTCAGGGAGATAGAACCCATGCTAAGCTACCTAATGGCCTCCAGGTACTTTAGAGCAGCGGTCCCCAACCTTGGCAACTTTAAGACTTGTGGACTGCAACTCCCAGAGTTCCTCAGCCAGCTAAGATCCCACCCACTCCAGAGTGCACAGGTAAAAATTAAGCAAGGGTGGGGATGGGGGGATGGAGTTGCCCTACTACTTACCTTTGGATAGTTGTAGCCAGGCCTCGCATACCCTGACACCTGCCTTGCCGGCCCATTTCTTCTGCAGCCAGCAAGGCTGGCAAGGCTTACCTGAAGGCCTCTGGAGCTGAGAACAAAGCTCTGGATCAATCCAGAGCTCAGTTATTGACTGCAGAGACCTTCAGGAAAGCCTTGCTGGCCGCAAAAGAAGTTCCTGAAGGCTTCTGACAGCGAAAAGGAGGCCGAGGGGTGACGCACGCAAGTGAGGTTAGTCAGTGGATGACATCCCCGCAAAATAAGACCTGGTCCCTTTTTTGGTGGCAAAAAAAATGATAAGACAGGGTCTTATTTTTGGGGAAACATGGTATAATATGGTCTACTTTTCCCAAAGCAGTCAACCTCTGAACACAAATCACGTGATTTGCAGCAAAAAAAAAGTCAGAATGTCTGTTTTCTCCAGATGCAGTCAGTCAAGGGCACCGTTCCAGAAAGCAGCCATGGTGCATTTGGCTCCCAGGGGTGGGTGGGCTGAAATCACAGGAAATCCCATTTAATTTTGGGAGGATAAGATGGGCACAGTTCCTGTGGGTTTTTTTTCCTTCTGCCTTTCATTCAGAGAGACTATATTGTGATCAGGTAGCATCTGGTAGAACCAAGCACCTTTGAAAGGGTGAAAGTTGAATAGCAAAACCTTTTATGACAGCACACACACAAGCTCTTACAATTACAGGTAGCCCTTGGAGTTACCACAGTCCGTTTAGTGACTGTTCAAAGTTGCGATGGCATTGAAAAATGCAACCATCTTTCACACCCCCATGGGCACGTGGTTGAAATTGGCAATTGACTCATTTATGATGATTACAGTGTCACGGGGTCACATGATCCCCCTTTTGTGACCTTCTGACAAAGTCAAAAAGGGAAGCTCGATTCACTTAACAACCAGGCAGCTAACTTATCAATGGTCATGATTCTCTTCACAGCTGCAGCAAGGAAGGTCGTTTAAACAGGACAAAAAACCTACCCTGACCAATGTCTCCCTTGACAATGGAAAATTTGGGCTCAATTGTGCTCATAAGTCGAGGACCACCTTTAAAAGGGCATTGAAACCCAGAATTCAGAAGGTGTTTGTTAGCAGTGGAACACTGTTTCATTAAAAGGTATAATGCAGGGGTGGGATTCTACCGGTTCAGGCCGGTTCAGGCGAACCGGTTGCTCCGAGGATCAGCTGGGAGTGAACCATTCAGTTTGCTCCAAAGATCAGCTGTTGGGCCCACTCAATCGCCCAGGTTCTAGGCTGTGCTTTATATCTTGTTTTTCAAGCTCAGCTGATTTGCATGGCACAGCGGATTGCCGCGCGTCAGCTGTGTAACACACAGTGATTGCTGGAGAAGGTCAGTAGCAAACTGGTTGTTACACCAGTTGAATCGCACCCCTGCATAAGCGGTTGTGAGCTGCAGCTCATTCCCTCCGACGCATTGGCTGACGAAAGCTTGTGCCTTTTAATAAAATTAAACCCTGGTTGCTAGTCTTCTTTTGACTTTTCGTTGCCCTTGTTCTCCTCCTACAAATAATTCAAATGAGTAATTCATTTTAAGCAGGGCTGAACTGGAGTGCACTTAATTGCTGGTTGTTTGGCATTTATCACTTGGTTGCATCCTCACCTGTCTCAATTCTCCTCTTTCCTCTTTCTTTGAAGTATCAGAGAACCGATTTCTCCGATGGTCCATGCAGGCAAGCCTAATAACTCCCCTCATTCTTCCATCACCAGCATTTTATGTTCTTGTAGACCCCACTGTGTCTTGTTCTGTGTCCTGTGCTTGCTCTTTCTGCCTCATTTTGTCTTTGTATTTCGAAGTAGGTAGATAGCAATAATAATAATAATATGAATAACAATAATAATAATAATAAATGAGAACTTTTTCACGAGTTCTGTTTGCATACTGTAGCACCCGTTCGATCTCTGCAGCTCTTGCCGTCAATTGCTTTGTAGGTTGAAGATACAGGTATTTTAACTTTTGATTGTGTGAATGCCAAACTAAACGTTTACAGCTTTCTTTCTTTCTTTCTTTCTTTCTTTCTTTCTTTCTTTCTTTCTTTCTTTCTTTCTCTTTCTTTCTTTCTTTCTTTCTTTCTTTCTTTCTTTCTTTCTTTCTTTCTTTCTTTCTTTCTTTCTGGATTTTGAGTGTCTTCTATTGTAATGGGGAGAAAAAAAAGCAATAAATTATTTTTTAAGAAACTATTGCTGAGTGTTTCATGTGTTCAAGAACCAGTCCCCAAACAAAATATAGCCTTTTATAGATCATGATTTCTTTAAACCAGGAAACCCCAGAACAGAACCTCAGTAAAACAAGAATTGAGTTTACCTGTAGTATTAATCTTATTATATGCCACACATGTGGGATATAGCTTGTTTAGTTTGCCATCTTGGGTAAATTCCACCACCATTACAATAATTTATTCAACTAATAATCATTAAAAAGCAGTTCAATTCTAGCCACTTTCTACCTTTCCTGATTCCTTAGAGAAGAGCTTCCATCTAAAATCCCTGGAAATGCTTCTTAGTTAGAAATTGTGTTGTTTTAATTCTGAATATTAAAAAAAAATCCTACATTTTCTCACCAACCCAGGTAACTGATTTTACAGACGTTGCTGCCCATAAAACCAAGCAAAAGAAGGTGCAAACTGTCTCTTAAGACTTGACTGGTTTTTATTATTTTTGGTCCTAAAAAGTGATTAAAAATTATTGCTAAAAAAGAAGAAGAACCAGATACAATGCTGACATTTGCTTTCAAAAAAAAAATCAAGGGATTTTTTCCTCAACCTTGTCTGGGATTGCAGGCATGAAAAACATGGGTATTTTTACTACATCTTTCAAACATCCCTGGGTCAAAAGCCTTACTTCTTCCCAAACCTCCTTCAAGTTATCACACATTGCATTTCACATTTCCAAATTGCAGGATGGTTCTCTGACTTTTAGGTAACAGCCTGCGAACTTTGTTAATACAATGGGATGAGTTTGGCATCTACCAGGAGAATAGAATTAGAATTAGAATTAGAATTAGAATTAGAATTAGAATTAGAATTAGAATTAGGAATGGAATAGAATAAGAATAAGAATAGAATAGAATAGAATAGAATAGAATAGAATAGAACAGAACAGAACAGAACAGAACAGAACAACAGAACAGAACAGAATAGAATAGAGGAATGAATAAACAATAGAATATGGTAGAATAGAATAGAATATAGAGAATAGAATAGAAATGGAATAGAATAAAATAGAAATGGAGTAGGAAAGTGAATAGAATTAAGAATAGAATTAGAATAGAAGTATCGAAAAAATAGAATAGAATAGAATAGAATTCTTTATTGGCCAAGTGTGATTGGACACACAAAGAATTTGTCTTGGTGCAGAAGCTCTCAGTGTCCATAAAAGTACATTCATCAAGAATCATAAGATACAACACTTAGTGATAGTCAGAGGATACTAAATAACCAATCAAAATCATACTAGGAAACTAAATAAAACAATACAGATTATAAAGATACAAGCAACAAGGTTACAATCATGAGTAGAAGGAGACAGGTAATAGGAAGGATGAGAAGAATAATAGTAATACAGTCTTACTAAATAGTTGGACAGTGTTGTGGGAATTAGTTGTTTAGCAGAGTGATGGCATTCGGGGGAAAACTATCCTTGTGTCTAGTTGTTCTGGTGTGCAGTACTCTAAAGTGTCATTTTGAGGATAGTTTAGTTTAGTTTACTTTATGGTCATTGCACCTCGTACGACGAAATTAAATGCTGTCTTCAGTGTCCATGATGACTATGAAAATAAACACAAACACGCATCCTTCACATTCTGTGCAATTGAATTGAAACCTCCTGATATTGCATGAATAGAAGTCGAAACAATTCACATCCAAGATGTGTGGCATTAACAAACCATCACCACTATAACCAAACCATTCCTTTCTAATGCCCAAAAGACTAGTAACTAAGGAAAGGGCCACCTCCAAATTGAGGATAAAAATAGCAATTGGTCCCAAATATCTACTGTATAACCCACTCCAGGCTTGTGAGCGGAGATTGTAAGGCAGGGAAGAGTCATTTCTGCTGCTAGCAATCCAGTAATTTGGGACAGTTTGGGGGAAGGGAAGAAAAATAAAATGAAACCCTAATATCCCTTTAGAGATGAGCTTCCAATAGGCCATGATTATCTCTCTCCTTTTGGGGATAGCGGTAATGAGTTACTGTAGTAGAAATCCAATCTATAAATGACCTAGAATAACTGTGTAATATGATGACTCTAAATTTGCCTCGATGTGACCAGCATTTTCAATAATGTGAAACCACTGATTTCCTGCAACTGCTGGGAAATATACTACAGGGAGAAAGACATGCTGCAACAGGAAGGATAAGCTCTCCAGGCAGACAGATTCCTGGGTATTCCTGCCATCTTTGTCCTCTACACCGTTACGAGATTTTCTTCTTCAAGGCTAATCGTAGGACAACAACCTATGATTTTCCCCCTTCTTCTTCTTTTTTTAAGTGCAACATTCATCAGGCTCGCAGGACAAAATAAAGGGATAAAGAAATGTTTCCATCTATCTTCTTCTTCAACCTAGAACTAAGGAGACATTTCCTGACAATTACAACAATTACATCAGTGGAATGACTTGCCTCCAGAAGTTGTAAATGCTCCAACACGGGAGTTTCTAAGAAGATATTGGACAATCATTTGTCTGCAGCGATGTAGGGTTTGCTACCCAAGCAGGGGGTTGGACTAGAAGACCTCCAAGGTCCCTCCCAACTCCGTTATTCAAAATGTAGAATCTGTACTCTAAGACTTTGGGGGATTTTGTGCAAGTATAAAAAACCGTCTAATGGAGATTCTCTATCATTCAGGCCATGGTTGTCCTAAAAGTGGTTTTTTCCCCCCCTCCAAAACCTGGACAATCTTGTTTTCTGTTTTTCTTTGAAAATGTTTTCCTGGTCTCTCTCTCTCTCTCTCTCTTAATAATGCTTTATTGAGTTTTTTCCATTTATACATAATACCAATAGTTATTAAACATCGCTGTGACGTTATATATACATTTATGTGTCCTATCAAAATTTAAAATACACAGTACTTTCATACCCTCTTATCTATTATATACATTATTTAAATTTTCTATTCTTATATCTATTATCAATCCAAATAAATCATGTTTCCCAAACTACATTGTATTCTGTGTCTGTTTTCCCTTTTAATTCCATAGTTAATTTATCCATTTCCACACACACTTAAATTTTTTTTGATTATTAAGCCTTCAGGTGGTATGGAGTTTTTCTTCCAGTACTGAGCATATAAAATTCTTGCTGCTGTTAATATATGTAATACAATATAAGATATTTTGTCTTTCTGTTGTAGTTTTTTATTATTCCTAAGAGGAATAATTCCAGGAGAAAATCAATTTTGTTTTTAGTTTATTATTTATTCATTTATTGCTTGGACTTGTATGCCGCCCTATCTCCCGAAGGACTCAGGGCGGCTCCCATCATAAAACCCCACAATACAAAATTTAAAATTTGTTAAAAGTTATTAAAGCCAAGCCAAACAATATCTAAAAACTCACAAAAAACATTAACATTTAAAACATCTAAAAAACCACCCCCACTCAGTCCAGGCCAGCTTGTTCGAATAGCCACATCTTCAGGCTGCAGTGGAAGGAACGGAGGTCAGGGGCCAACCGCAGCTCCAGGGGCAACTGATTCCACAGGGTGGGCGCTCCCACAGAGAAGGCCCTACCCCTGAGGGTCGCCAGCCAACACTGTAGTTAACTCTTCTAACCACATTTGAATCATTTTCCAGTATTTTTTCACTTTGGGTCATGTCCACCAAGAATGAAAGAAGGTACTGAAGAAGCTTGGATGAGAAGTGAGACAAGGAGGGAAAAAAACCAAGAGTAGCTGCCATTTTGGGGGAGGAACACCTTTGGAACAAATATAGAAAAAATAGGGGAGGTGTCAACTTGTAAAACATTCCTATGCCTGTTTTCAAGTTGCCATAAACAAAGTGGGGGAGATCTAAAGGAGCATTACGGCACTAAAACCAGAAGTACATTCCACCATTATCTTTAAAAAGACTGTAGCTAGGCTACTGGATCTTCTGGCTGGGAAAATCCTTTATTGGAGAACGTGATTGATGACACCTGGCCCGGGGGAACGTGCTTCATTGGAGAATCTGATTTATGATACACCCAGGGGGTAGGGGAAACAGGGTCACAGGTGACTGTGAATTATGTATGCCAGAGTTGGCTTCCTTTAGGTTAATGCCGGCATGTTGCTGCTAATAAATCTTTTGAGTTTTTTTGAAGCTTGGCTCGAGGCTCATGATTTAATTAGGGCTATCGCCGGAACTGTGACAGCAAGCCAAAATTTTCCAAAACAGAATATTTCCAACAAAAATTGCTAGAGTCTACTACTTCCATCGGAAAGTGTCCTAAAATTTCTAATTCTAGTTCTAAATAGAGGGAAGCTAAGTACAATATTAGGGACACAGTGGCTCAGGGGCTAAGATGCTGAGTTTGTCGATCAGAAAGGTCAGCAGTTTGGCGGTTTGAATACCTAGCGCTGCATAATGGAGTGAGCTCCTGTTACTACTTGTCCCAGCTTCTGCCAACCTAGCAGTTTGAAAGCACGTAAAAAAAAATGCAAGTAGAAAAATAGAGACCCCTTTGGTGGGAAGGTAACAGCATTCTGTGCGCCTTCGAAGATGTTTAGTCCTGCCAGCCACATGACCACAAGATGGCTTTGGACAGCGCTGGCTCTTTGGCTTTGTAATGGAGATGAGCACTGGCGCCCCCTAAAGCCGGAAACAATTAGCACATATGTGCGAGGGGAACCTTTACCTTTACCTAAGTACAAGATGGGATAGGGAGAAACCTGGGCAAGATTTCAAGATTTGGTTATGCTACCTTACTATGGGATACCGCATTTCTGGAATGGCAGCTGTGTCTGATCCTTCACCTGGATTAATATGAAGAAGTAAAATGGACATCATTGTCCTTGCAAGGCAGAAAGCAGGGACGGAAGCAATCCAGAATTTGCGACTGTCTTATCTTCCCTCCCACCTCCGCTCTCATTATACCTTATTTTCATCACAATCAAATTTTCTGGCATTGGCAGTGGCACAAGGATGTAGGAATAACCTTGACACCAAAGCATGGAAGTGGAGAAACAGCCACCAAAAAAACCAACAACCCAGGTTTTATTTTCAGGGGATGTCCTCCACTGACTAACCTCGCTTGCGTGCATCGCCCCTGGCCTCCTTTTGTTGTCAGAGGCCTTCAGGAACTACTTCTTCTATGGCCAGCAAGGCTTCCCTGAAGGTGTCTGCAGCCAATAAGAGACCTCTGGATTGATCCAGAGCTTTGTTTTCAGCTCCAGAGGCCTTCAGAAAAGCCTTGCCAGCCTTGCCGGCTGCAGAATAAATGGGCAGCAAGGCAGGTGTCAGGGTGTGCGAGGCCTGGCTACAACTGTCCAAAGGTAAGTAGTAGGGCAGCTCCGCATACCTATCCCCACCCTAGCTTAATTTTTATTCATGCACTCTGGAGTGGGCGGGAGCTTAACTAGGGCTTATTTTGGGGGATAGGGCTTATATTAGGCTCACATTTAAAAATCAAGCTAGGACTTACTTTTAGGGTAGGTCGTATTTACGGGGAAACAGGGTACTTTGTTAAAACCATAGTCCAGGGATCTCCAAACTTGGCAACCTTAAGGCATGTGTGTTATGTATGCAGGTTTGAAATCATTGGTTTAGTTTGAATTGTTCTTGTAAAGTGTTGGAAATGATTGGTTTAAAAAGTGTGGGAAAACCCTGCTCTCTGATTGGCTGTCAGCTGCGGCTGCCGGCTATAAGTAGCAGCCGCAGCAAAGCCAGTGGGGTCCGTTCTGAGTTGAAGTCACAATAAACTTAAGAGCTGAAGCACTCTGTGTCTGCCTCTCTATGCAAACTTAACAACGTGGACTTCCACTTCCAAAATTACCCAACCAGATTCTAAAAAGCGGGATTAAAAGTCAAAGAAGAGAAATGCACACTTAGAACTGACAAAGTAGAATTCTTGGGTTACATGATTGACAAACATGGTATCCACCCCACAGAAGCCAAGGTTCAGGCAATCAAAGAAGCCCCCAGGCCTAAATGCAAAACAGATTTGCAAGCATTCTTGGGACTCATTAACTTCTATCACATGTTCCTACCTCAGAAGGCAACCATTGCAGAACCACTGCATAGATTACTGGACAAAAAATCTGCATGGGTCTGGGGCAGAAAGGAACAAGCTGCATTTAACAATATTAAGAGGCAAATCACGTCTGATTCTGTACTAATACAGTTCTCTGAGAATTTACCTGTTGTACTGACTTGTGATGCATCCCCTTTTGGAGTGTGGGGGTGTTGAGCCACATGCTTCCCAGCGGGAGGGAAGCCCCTATTGCATTTTACTCTCGCACCTTGACTAAAGCAGAGAGAAATTACAGCCAACTGGACAAGGAAACCTTGGCAATTGTTGCAGCTGTCAAGAAATTCCATGAGTATTTATATGGGAGAACATTTACTATTGTCACAGATCACAAACCTCTGTTAGGCATTGTGGCAGGGGACAAACCAACGCCCACTATCCTGTCACCAAGAATGCTGAGATGGACTGAATTTCTTGCTGCTTATTCATACAAACTCATCCACAGGCCTGGAAAAGACATTGGGCATGCAGATGCTTTGAGTCGCTGCCCACTTCCTTCACACACTGAGGACCCTGCTCCTGAGACTTACACCTTTTTTCAAGAAACTGTTGCCAAGCTTCCAGTACATGCTCCTGAAATTGCAAGAGAGACTGCCAAAGAGACTTTATTGGCTCCTGTTATAGGCTGGATTAAGAAAGGTTGGCCACTTCAAGATCTACCTCAACTTGCCCAACCTTTTAAATCCAGGCAAACTGAATTATCTGTATTAAGAGGATGTATTTCGTGGGGTAACAGGGTGGTTATTCCTGCAAAACTACAGAAAGAGGTTTTGGAAATGTTACATGAGGGTCATCCAGGAATTGTCAGAATGAAGGGATTGGCCAGGAGATATGTATGGTGGCCAGGTATTGACAAAATGGTTGAGAACTGGGTTGCATCCTGTCCCAACTGTCAGGTAGTCAGGCCTGCCCCACCTCTCGCCCCAAAACAGGAATGGGAATGTCCTAGGGGTCCATGGTCCAGGATTCACATTGATTTTGCTGGCCCTACCAGAGGGCACACTTTTCTTATTATAGTAGATGCATATTCCAAATGGCTAGAGGTTATCCCTATGGCATCCACCACAGCTGAAGCTGTCATCAAACAGCTTAAGAAACTTTTTGTAACTCATGGGTTACCTGATGTCCTCATTTCTGACAATGGTCCTCAATTTACATCCAACCTTTTTGAATCATATTTAGCACAGCAGGGTATCAGACACGACCTGACAGCCCCTGGGCATCCTTCGGCTAACGGCCAGGCTGAACGCATGGTACGATTTACTCAGCAATTGGGTCCTGGGGACATCACTGAGAAAGTTGAAAAACTACTCAGTGTCCAACATATCACTCCCAACCCCTCAACTAACTTAACCCCAGCCGAGTTATTGATGGGTAGGAAACTCAGATCTCCCCTTGACCGCCTTCATCCCACTTACGCACCCAACGCACCACTAGATTCCACTAGCAAAATTCTCACATTCACTGTGGGTGATTCTATTTATGCTACGAACCTTCTGGGTGAACCATTATGGATTCCTGCTGAGATAACCCAAATCACAGGCCCCAGGTCTTACAGGGTACAAATGGAGGATGGTGTCCTCTGGAGCAGGCACATTGATCAGTTAAGATCCAGATTGCCTCAGGAGCATCGCCCTTCCTCCTCTCTGGTCCCCATACCTACTGCCTCTTCTAGGTGGGAAGGGGAGGATTATGAGGGTAATCAGCAAGCAAGAATCAACCCTATGTGTAATGAGCTAACACAACAGGAACCATTCCAAAACCTGTCACAGTGCCAACAACCATTTTCACAAATGGAAGATTGCACATCACTACCTGACTTAGGTGCTGACATTGGGTTGGAGATGGATTGGGAGGAGAGACCAGGTTGTAGTAACCAAACAGGTTCTACCATTACTAGAAGTCCAAGTAAGGAAATGTCAACAGACACATTTCTTTCCTCACAAGGTGAGAACCCTAAAACACCTGAACCATGTAGGTCTCAAGGTACATGTAAGAGCCCCACCTATTTAAAAGAATACATTAGATAGATGGGGTTTTGAGTATGAACTAAACCTAGTGGGGAGGGGTGTTATGTATGCAGGTTTGAAATCATTGGTTTAGTTTGAATTGTTCTTGTAAAGTGTTGGAAATGATTGGTTTAAAAAGTGCCGGAAAACCCTGCTCTCTGATTGGCTGTCAGCTGCGGCTGCCGGCTATAAGTAGCAGCTGCAGCAAAGCCAGTGGGGTCCATTCTGAGTTGAAGTCACAATAAACTTAAGAGCTGAAGCACTCTGTGTCTGCCTCTCTATGCAAACTTAACAATGTGGACTTCCACTTCCAAAATTACCCAGCCAGCATGGCTGGCGAAGATATTCTGGGAGTTATAAGTCCCACAAGTCTTAAAATTGCTAAGTTTGGTGACCTCTGCCTTAGTCCAATGTATTTACAAAGGAATTTGAGTAGGAAAACCTGTTTTAGCACAAACAAACTCTCGTAAAAGCCACTGGGTTTTAGGTTTAACACAAAGGCAGCGTGTGTGGCTCTGATTGCGTTCAGTGAACATTAATCTTTCCACAGAGCACTGTTATGACGCAAGCAGGTTGTGTCAACTTGGCCTCAACATTGATATTCTTGGTTCACAGGCCCCCGACTCTGCTGTGCCACAAATCAATTTTCTCTACTTTATCCAACAGCAGAAAGTAATAGAGGAGTTCACCAACTGTACACCAGTTCCTTGGAGGTTTGTAACTTCATGATTTAATTTAAACCTCCCCAGATTGAATCAAAGGTGGAATTAATCCCTTAGGGAAGCAATTCTATATAGATTCTATCACTAGACACCAAACAGCTCATCACGATGGACAGGAATGTGGTTAAGACATGAAGCCAAGGTCCCTTAGAGGGGGAGCTTCCTAATGCACCCCCAGCAGAGCAGTTTCACTCGGTTTAACTCCTGTCCCATGGGGAAAATACTGTACCCACAGTGGTATCAGTTTTGGGGTTTGTGATCATGTAAACATGTGTAGAGTTTGGGGACAGTTTGAAACTGTTTGCCAGACAGGACAGGAACTTGCTGAATGTTTCTTTCAGAAATGGCAAAATCTATCGTTTCATCATCATCATCATCATCATCATCATCATCATCATCATCTCTCTCTCTCTCTCTCTCTCTCGACATACATACACACACCCTCCTCTCCTCCTTTTCTTCCTCTTCTTCTTTTCCTCCTTCTTCTCCTCCTCCTCTCCTCCTCCTCCTCCTCCTCCTCCTCCTCCTCCTCCTCCTCCTCCTCTTCTTCCTCCTTCTTCTTCTTCTTCTTCTTCTTCTTCTTCTTCTTCTTCTTCTTCTTCTTCTTCTTCCACCCTTTCTTAATCAGAGAAACAATAAATAATTTCATGTCCTTTGCACCTACTTTGTTCCATCATCTTTGAGAAGCTAACACTGTATGGCCCCAAAGATATTCAGAAGAGGTACCAGTATTTCATGTTCAGGATTTTTAGGATCCTTTATTTTAGGATTTTGACTTTTCTCTTCAAGAAAACATTCCCAAAACTGAGCATCTGTGACAGTCTGAAGCGGCACAATTAACCAGTGGAACAGCTTGCCTTTGGATGTTGTGAGTGCTTGCTTCATCACTGGAGGTTTTTAAGAAGAGAGTGGATTGTCTGAAATGGTATAGGATCTCCTGCTTGAGCAAGAGGTCTGGATTAGAAGACCTCCAAGGACCCTTCCAGCTCTATTGTGATTGATGAACAAAATGGAGACACTCAACAATCAGCCTGTGTTTATGATAGTTGCATGCGATCACCGCTTGCAACCTTTGACAAGCAAAGTCAATGAGGAAAGACAGATAATGATTTAGTTAACAATTGCAGGGATTTTCTGAATAGCCATGGCAAACATTCCATAAAAATTGGGTGCCAGTCACTTAACAACTACTTTGCTTAACAATGGAAATCCTGGTCCCCGTTGTGCTAAATCAAGGAGTGCCTGTATGGATCAGGGGCTAAGACGCTGAGGTTGTTGATCAGAAAGGTTGGCAGTTCGGCGGTTCAAATCCCTAGCGCTGCATCACGGAGTGAGTTCCCGTCACTTGTCCCAGCTTCTGCCAACCTAGCAGTTCGAAAGCAAGCAAAAAATGCAGGTAGAAAAATAGGAACCCCTTTGGTGGGAAGGTCACAGCGTTTTTGCATCTTCGAAGATGTTTAGTCCTGCCGGCCACATGACCATGGAGACGTCTTCAGACAATGCTGGCTCTTCTTTGGCTTTGAAACGGAGATGAACACCGCTCCCTACAGCTGGAAACAACTAGCACATATCTGCAAGAGTAACTTTTACCTTTACCTGTATCACTGTGACCTCCTGAATCTGTCTCTCTTTTTGTGTCTTCTTGCCTTGCCAGCTCAGTTTCCTAGTTTTGCCTAGAAGCAAGAAAAATACCACCTACCCTCTTGAAAACTGTTTTTCCCCTTACCCTTCCAGTAGTCCATGCCATTTTAATTTGAACTTTCTGTAGCATGAATAATGTGATATATTAGTTAGACATAGTCTTGGTTGGGCACTCCAGCTAGTGAGTTCTGGAGGGTAGAAGCTATCACTGAATAATGATTAATTACACTCCCTCCTGGCCATACTTACTTTAGTAAACTGGTTGTACAGCATGTTACATGGGCTGTATCAGCTCCATATGAGATTGTTCCCTCAGCGACGCACATCACAAATGTTGTTGGCTTTCTATTTTGCTGAATGAGAGTTTTGATGGTAATTCATTTATCTCTTTATCGGAGCTGCCAGTTGGGATTCATGGGTGCCAACTTGAAGCCTAGAACAGAAGTGTTACTGAACAGGTTCTTCCCAAGATGTCCTTCGTGAAAATGAAGGGAGGAACTGAATTGTTCCTCTTCCTTTCTCAGAAAACAAAGTCAATGAAAAAGACAAAGAAAATAAGAGTTAAGAGCATCAGGGTTAAAATAAGTGGTAGATGCACATGGATCAGTGTTGTTGGTGTCCAGTCAAGATGGATATCTTCAGAGGTCTTCCAAAAATAAACTGTAGATATATGAGATACACTGTCAACTCATAACATATTTCTATGGTCTTTTTAGAGTTGCCAAAAGAAAGAGAGGGGGGAGCAGTGCGGCAGCTTGGAAACCAAAAGTGCATTCCATAAATAGTTTTCAGAGATAGTAACTAGGTGACTGAAGTTTCTTCCATGCAAAATTCTAATGGGAGAGCATGATTGATGACTCTTGGCTATGGATGTGTCCCATTGGAGAATATGAATTACGATACACCCAGGGGGTGGAGGGAAAATCAGGGTCAAGGGTAACAGTGAATGATTGAGGCAGTGCCAGCATGTTAACTCCCAATAAATCCTTTGGAAGTTTTGGAAGTTTGGCTCGAAACTCATGATTTAAATGTCAGATACACATGAAGTCATAGGGATGGGAAAATCTAACTTCCCTAACATCTGCCAAGCATGGTCCTTCCAGAAGATTCCTTGGTGTTGCTGAGAACTTGTGTCTTTCAGAAGATGGAAGAACATGCAAGAGAATTGGTTGTCTTTAACTAGAGAGACATCAATAGGGAAGATCAATCAATTACATGTAAATTAGATGAACATGGGGAGAAATTCCTGATGTAATCCTGGAGTTCTTGATCTTCAGGAAAAATGGAATTGATCAACCTGACTTCAAAAAAGCAAATTTTAATAGAACAATGACAACTGAGCCTCCATAGCAGAAGAAACTAATGTGAAGGGAAAGCTATGACAGCTAAGAAATTCTTAAAAAGGAGATATTAGAAGCACAATAGTAAACAATTTCAACAAGTACAAAAATATATCTTTTTTCTATTTTCAGGCAGTTTATTATTTCTTTGGTGGTGTTATTTATTCTTGGCATAAAGTATAATCACTGTTTATAGAACTCATTGGAAATAATCTGTTGGAGGAAGGATAGAACTGATTTTCAAAATGCTAGTTAATGCAGGAAAGCCCAATTAATACTGAATGATTTTAGCAAAAGCTATTTGCTCTGAAGGATTACCTGGGAAGAGAGCTGTTGCATATCTTATGTGAGATGATTTCTCATTCACAAAGGCCACAAACAAATGCAAATCAAGACTTCCCAAATCAACCCCAATAGCAACAAATATTGTTCTTGAATTACAATAATGATCAGGTTCTTTCATATGTATGAACAGGAAAGCAAATTTGGGGTTTTTCTGCATAACTCATCTGCTTGCGGCTCACCGAAGAAGAGAACATAATGGGAAAAAATTTCAAAGAACACAGGAAACTTGAAAAGGAATTCTGGTTTTTGCTTAAATAGCTAATTTCTATCTTATGATAGATGCCTTTTCTGTTCATTTTACATAGGTAATATTTCTATCCATTTTTAGCCATAGGCTGAACTGGAAAATTATGAAATAACAAGTGATAACCACTTCAGCTGCCATTCACAAAAGAATAAACAGAAGAAAGAAGGAAAGAAAGAATACAAGGGACATATTCTGAGATGGTCACAGATCCAAATGCATCTCGTAGCACCGAGATGGCACAAATGTCTCTTCTTCCTTTTTTAAAACCTTAAAGACATTTCGCTTCTGATCTGACAAACTTCCTCAGTTCTGACTTGATGGTGGGGAAGGGAAGGATTTATACTCCTTGCAGACAGCTGGTCATTTGCATCTTTTTGAAGAGTCATTGAGGCCACTTGGTGGTCTGTCTATGTCTTCAGGCTCACTTGAGTGGTGCAAATGGGTCTCCTTTCAACAGTTCCAAGAAGACTCTACACCCATTTGCACTACTCAGGTGCTCTTGATGATGCTATCAGGGTAGTGATTTAAGAACTGACCAGCTGATGCAATGATGTAGTGATGGGAATGAGTCAGCAAAATTTTTGGCTGTTATCCCTTTAACAGCCTGTATAATAATAAGAGGCCCTGTTAGGACATCTCTTTCTCTCACTGTGTGTTCTTCCCTACTGTAATTTGCAGCTTGTTTGACCTCTGTCTGTAGTACATGTATGTATAGTATATATTCTTTTGTAGATAAAACCACTATTTATTACAAACCTCTGTTTACTGTTATTGTTCCTACGTAGTCAACCTATGCGCACTTTGATAGACACAAACAAATCTCCAAGTGGCCTCAATGACTCTCTAAAAAGAACGCAAATGACCAGCTGTCTGCAAGAGGTATAAATCCTTCCACTCCCCACCTTCCTGTCAAAGCTGAAGAAGCTTCCCAGGATGAGAAGCGAAATGTCTTCTAAGAAAAACAAGAAAGTCCAGTTGTCTCTTGAAAAAAAGCACCTTTGAGACATATGCCAGCCCCTTGTTCTCCCTCAATCATTGGTTCTGTTTTCAACAGAGTAGTCTTCAGTCTACCATGCCTTTCCTGGAAGTGATCTTATTTCCCCTTCCCTGGTTATTAACATTTTAACTCAGAACTTTGGCGATCAATCAGATTAGAGGTCTAATTAGCAATAACAGCAATAGCAGCAGTAAAAACAACAGCAATCTAAAATATCTTAGACGACGTGTAACCAGTAGCAAGGGATTAAATTTATAGGCGAGATGGAAAGCATGGACAAAAATAAACAGGACAATTTCCCC
The DNA here is from genome assembly GCA_009733165.1 of Naja naja. Taxonomy (NCBI): domain Eukaryota; kingdom Metazoa; phylum Chordata; class Lepidosauria; order Squamata; family Elapidae; genus Naja; species Naja naja. The sequence continues at coordinate 58,783,253 of CM019151.1, read as the reverse complement.
AACCCGTCTTTTTTTCTTTTCTTTTTCCTACAAGGATAGTCCAATGAAAGCTTGCCTTTGGCGCCAGTCCTGCAGATGTCATTTTCAATCTCCCGTCATAAAACAGACATCTTGGCTATTTCTGTTCATTTCCTTCACTCTGTTGACAGGCCAAAGATTTATTCCAGCCCATCGATGGGTTTATTTATCTAGGACATTTCTCTTCACTCATCATTAAGCCCAGGCATATATACTTTAAATGGTAAGCACAATGTGTAACTAGGAAAGGATAGAGGTCACCTGGCCCCCGATTATGAGAAGGAAAAACGCTGTCCATTGGCTGGATAAATGATATAGAAAGACTCCAGATGCAACTTTTTTTAAAGTGTCCTGAATGCTGTTTATTGCCCTGTCACATTTCATAATTTTCTGTAACTTCTGCTAATGAAGGTAGACAGTTTTGATCATGAAGGCAGTTCGCTTTGAGAATGGGGATGGGTGACAAAATGGAGGTGGTGTTGGTTTTTTACTGTGTGTGTAGTTTTTTTGTGTGTGCATAAACTCATAACTTAGGGAGGGCTCTGCAATTTGATCAGTCTTGTGTGAACTCAGACTCAGTTAGAAACTAACTAGGATCGATCCTGCTTAGTAAATAGAAGACTCTTGGGTACAGCTGAATCATAGGATAGAATGGGGTCTCAAAACATTGAAAGATGCCAATGGCAGACAATTTCCAATTTTTTTATGGCCAAGAAGACTATAAGTGGGAATCAAATTCAACGAGGAAGAATAACAACAGAATAACAGAGTTGGAAGGGATTTTGAAGATTTTATTTATTTTATTTTTTATTTTATTCATATTTATATCCCGCCCCTCTCCGGAGACTCAGGGCGGCTTACAATTTTTTTTGGAGCGCAACCCAATGCGCTCAGCAATAGCCTTCCTTCCATTGTATATGCCTTCTTATTACTAAGCGGCATTTTTACAAAGTCAGCTTATTGCCCCCAACAATCTTGGGTCCTCAGTTTACCTACCCCGAGAGGATGGAAGGCTGAGTCAACCTTGAGCCTGGTGGGATTCGAGCCTGCAATAATTACAGGCAGCTGGAACTGAGTGCTAGGCTATTAACAGCCTGCACCACCAAGGCCTATAGAAGATCTTCTAGTCCACCCTTTGCTCAAGCAGGAGAACCTATATCATTCTTGACAAATGATTGTCCAATCTCTTCTTAAAAACATCCAGTGATGGAGCACCTACAATTTCTGGAAGCAACTTATTCCACTGATGGATTGTTCTCACTGATGGGAAATTTCTCCTTAATTCTAGGTTGGTTCTTCTCCTTCATGTGTTATTTCCCGTCCTGCCTCTGGATACCTTGGCAAATAGGGTGAAACCCCCCTTCTCTATGAAGCCCTCAAATATTGGGACTACTATCATATCACCCCTAGTCCTTCTCTTCATTAGACTAGACATATCCAATTCCTGCAACCATTCATTGTATGTTTTAGCCTCCAGCCCCCTAATCTTTTTTGTTGCTTTTCTCTGCATCCTTTCTAGAGTCTCAAGATTTTTTTTGAATCATGGTGACCAAAACTGGATTCCAAGGGTCGCCTTACCAAGGCATTGTAAAGCAGTACTAATTCACATGATTTTGATTCTATCTCTCTGTTGATGCAGCCTAGGACTGCATCGGCTTTTTTTTGGTAACTGCAGCACACGGCTGGCTCACATTTAAGTGGTTGTCCACTAGGACTTCAAGATATCTCCTACAGTTACTGCTGTTATTTTAACTTTGTGCCCACGAAAGTCATGGGGTACTACCAGCAGAGGCAAAATATTTCCATAGTCCCTCCAAATCCTTCAATGGACCCTGTTATCACCATTGCCTCTATTGTCTCTACAAAGGAGATGACAACACAAAGAGAATTTGGTTGACCACAGAATGATACTTCCTTGTACTGTACTTCACTCTGAAATGCTAGGTCATTCCATTAACTTCTAAAAAGTTTAGAAAAGTTCAGCCCCACTTACATTGTTAGGCCTACAACATATAATTCGTGTATACACTGTTATTGTTCACTGGCCCCATTTAGTGGTCAGAATCAAACACCAGTCTGTATGGTTTGGAAGCTGAGCTGGTCCTTTAAGGATTATCTACCCACCAACCCTCACTCCAAAAACAAACGCATTCTGGGAAACCAGATTTCATTTCCTTTATCATTTGGAAGGAAAGAGAAGTACCAGCCTAATCCATGTTCATTTGAGGACAAAAACCCACATCCCATACACACAGCATCGCTGGTGAGATTCATATGTATCTGTATTTGTTGATTGTTATGTTCACCAGCAACTCAACACTGTTTATTCTGTATTTGGGTTCTTACTGTATGTATTTCTATTTGGTTGCCATGATGTAAAAAAGATGTTGAGACTTTGGAAAGAGTTCAGAGAACAACAACAAAGAGGATTAGGGAACTGGAGGCTAAAACATATGAAGAACAGTTGCAGGAACTGGATATGTCTAGTCTAACGAAAAGAAGGAATAGGAGAGACATGATAGCAGAGTCTTCCAATATCTCAGGGGCTGCCCCAAAGAAGAGGGAGTCAAGCTATTCTCCAAAGCACCTGAGGGCAGGACAAGTCTCAATGGGTGGAAACTCATCAAGGAGAGAAGCAAACTGGAACTAAGGAGAAATTTCCTGACAGTGAGAACAATTGATCAGTGGAATGGCTTTGCTGTCAGAAGTTGTGAATGCTCCAACACTGGAAGCTTTTAAGAAGAGATTGGATAACTATTTGTCTGAAGTGGTGTAGGGTTTCCTGCCTAAGCAGGGGGTTGAACTAGAAGACCTCCAAAGTCCCTTCCAACTCTGCTATTCTATTCTATTCTATTCTATTCTATTCTATTCTATTCTATTCTATTCTATTCTATTCTATTCTACTCTACTCTACTCTACTCTATTCTCCAAAGCAAACAGTTTGTCTTTAGGGGCAGCTGCAAAAAATGGGGTACAGAGAGACTGTTTTATGTCCTGGATGTGGAAGGGTCTACTTGGGTATGTCTAGTCTAATGAAAAGAAGGACCTGGGGTGATATGATAGCAGTCTTCCAGTATTTGAGAAGCTGGCCGAAAGAAGAGGGGTCAATTTATTTTCCAAAGCATCAAAAAGCAAGATGACAAGCAAGAAATGGAAACCCATCAAGGGAGAGAAGCAACCTTGAACTAAGGAGAAACTTCCTAACAGTGAACCAGTGGAACAGAAGTTGCCTTCAGAAGTTGTGGGTGCTTCATCCCTGGAGGTTTTTAAGAATTGACTGGACAACCATTTGTTCAAATGGCGTAGCATTTCCTGCCTGGGCAAAGGGTTAGACTAGATGACCTGCAAGATCTCTTCCATCTCTGTCATTGTTACTGCTGTTTACACATTTGTGAATGCAAAGGCACCTTGAAATGAGCCTACAATATTTGCTTAGTACCTATTTTTGTAAGGGTAACAGATTAAGCAGATTTCTATGAAAGAAGCATGGTTTCAGCACTTAAGTTAATTGAAGTGTTACAAACCATGAGTTTGTAATTGCTTCAGTATTCCAAGTCACCACATGCATGCAGATTTATTTATTTTTTGGGTTTTTAAGAAAGGTAGGCCAAGTGGTGCTGGAAATGGAGTTATTACTCATGCAAAAGTGACATTTACATCTGGAACTTGATTGCTTTTGTGCTAGGTGAAAAAAAGGCCTTAAAAAAACGATTGTGCTGGAACCTTTGGACTATATAAATTAGTAGGTATTTATGGTAAGCTACCTTTAAAGAATAAAATGCTTTGTCTCAAAATCTTAGTGTAGAAAATAGTCTTGCCTGCGTTGTTTTGGAGGGAATTTAAGAAGATTGTTTTTGGAAAGAAGGAGTCTCTCTGAGGTTTACTCTTTGGGATTTTAGATGAATTGGGAATTTAGATTACGTTGGCCAAGTCTAACTAAGTCTAACTAAACTGAACAGAGATGAGCCAATGTTTCTATGACCAGGAGACAAATAATAAACTTTACTTTCAATGTCTCTTTCTTGTTGTTAATTGCAAAGTCATGTCCAACCCATCACGACCTCATGGACAATGTTCCTCCAGGCCTTCCTGTCCTCTACCATCTTCTGGAGTCCACTTAAGCTCATGCCAACTGCTTCAGGGACTCCCTCCAGCCTCCTCCTTCTCTCCCGTCCCCTTCTTCTTCCTCTTCCCAGCATTAGGCTCTTCTCCAGGGAGTCCTTCCTTCTCATGAGGTGGCCAAAGTCTTTGAGTTTCATCTTCAGGATCTGGCCTTCTAAAGAGCAGTCAGGGTTGATCTCCTCTAAGATTGACCAGTCTGATCGCCTTGCAGTCCAAGGGACTCACTCGCAGGAGTCTTCTCCTCCAGCTCCAGAGTTCAAAGGCCTCCATTCTTTGGTGCCAAGCCTTCCTTATGGTCCAATTTTCACAGCTGTATGTTGCAACTGGGAAAACCATAGCCTTGACTCTACGCTCTTTGGTTGGCAGGGGGATGTCTCTGCTTTTTAGGTATGCAAAAACAAGTCCCTAGGAGAAAGAAAATCAGTGGCTGGTGAACTTGTTCCCTTACACAAAGGGAATTAATTGACTGATCTTTAGACTTTCGAGGGTCTGGGATTAGAACATAAAATGTAGAATAATAGAGTTGGAAGGGACCTCGGAGATCTTCTAGTCTAGCCCAACCCCCTGCTCAAGAAGGAGACCCTCTACCATTATAGACAAGCGGCTGTCTCTTTTTGAAAGCCTCCGGTGATGGAGCACCCACAACTTCTGGAGGCAAGTTGTTCTGTTGCTTAATAAGGAAAAAGGATTCCAACAAATCCTTAATAATAAGGATGAGGAGTAAATATTACCAATTCATATTAAGAACGAATAAATATAAATAAAGAATAATGGATTAAGGACTCCAACAGAAAATGATCAAGAATGGATGTTGTAATATATAGCTTCTCACAATCGATGTAGTCACTTTGGAAGGGAGGTGTAGGTAGATCTGAAGTTAAGTTTTGTTAACAGGTTATTTTTTAAAGGATATGTTAATCAGATCAACCATGCAAAGAGAGCAAAGTGGTAGCATCTGTGCTCTGCTTCTAAATCTGTATTGTTAATAAGCTACAGGTAAACATTTAACTTGTAGAAGTACAGTTTGTCAGGATTCCGGCAGTTACCCCAATTAAATCATGAATCTTGAGCCAAACTTCCAAAACTACAAAGGATTTATTGGGAGTTAACATGTCGGCATGACCTGGGTGTAGCTGACTCTGAGACACATAATTCACTGTTATCCTTGACCCTGGTTTTTCCCCCATCCCTCTGGGTGTATCATAATTCATATTCTCCAACTAAACAAGTCAATAGCCAAGAGTCATCAATCACGTTCTCCAATTAGATTTTTGTGTGGCAGAAACTTCAGTCACTTAGTTACAATCTCTGAAAAACTATTTATGGTATGCACTTTTGATTCCCAGCTGCTGTACTGCTCTTTCAAACCCCTTTCCCCCCTCCCTTTCTGTTGGCAACTATAAAACGACCATAAAAAATGTTTTAGGAGTTGGCACAGTTCTGCCATGTGGTGTGATCCTCATTCCTCAGAAATCTATTAGATAGTTCTTTTTAAAGTTAGTGGGGATGTGCAGTGGATTTGTTGAATTACTTGCTACCCAAATACTATAGATTAAGGAGAATTTGGGTTAGGATCAATCAGGGGGGAAAAAATCACTGGATTCACCAGAATTTCTGTCTGTAGAATTATGTCTATGAAGATTTTCAGTCTTCCAGGTCATGGTTGTCCCCAAAGTGCATTTTTCAAGATGCAACTGGACTTTCTGGTTTTTCCTTGAAGACATTTTGCTTCTCTTCCAAGACGCATCTTCCATTCTGACTGGATGGTGGAGAAGGGAAGGATTAATACTCCTTGCAGACAGCTGGTCATTTGCATCCTTTTAGAGAGTCGTTGAGGCCGCTTGGACCCCAGAGGACACAGATAAGCCTCCAAGCAGCCTCAATGACTCTCTAAAAGGATGCAAATGACCAGCTGTCTGCAAGGACTATAAATCCTTCCGGCCCCCACCATCCAGTCAGAGCCAAAGAAGCTTCTTGGATGAAAAGCGAAATGCCTTCAAAAAGAAAACCAGAAAGTCCAGTTGCCTCTTGAAAAACAGCCCCTTTGGGACACTTGCTAATAACTTTAAAAAAAGAAAAGAGAATGTTTATGTTTGTACATGGTGTCCAGTATAAACCCCAATGATGTGTTGCCTGCATCATGTCCCCTTTGCACAACCGAACATATTGTGACGTAAGCAGCATCCTTTGCCCACCCTGTGATGTGGATGCTCATGGGCCCTCGTTTATTCGACCTGTATGGCCACCCAACTCCCAGAACAACACGAAGAGGCTGGAATTTAGAAACCATCCCCAAAACAAGACATATCGGTGCATGAAGCTGTTTTGTCTCGCCCGAATTGTGACAGATGTGGGGAAAGTTCCTGGCGAAATGATAGCAATTTTAAAAAGCAAATAGGTGTTGAGCCTCAAAAATAAATTTTAATCTAACTGGAGTTCATGGTTCAGCATCTTCTTGTGTTATTGATGAGATGCACAATGCACGAACGGGAGGATGGGCATTTTCTCGCGCACTACATGGAAGGGAAAGGAAAGGGCAGCCTAAGAAATTAAAAAGGAAGATAAAGCACATTGCCTGGGCTTGTTATGAGTCCCCCACACACACTTCCCCTCCTAATCCTCTCAACAAATTGTTTAAGAAGTGCTAAATATGACTTGAATAAATTACTTCCTGCCCAAGCAGACTTCATGCGAAGCATTATTGTGGAAAACGGATTGGAAATCAAGAGAACACAGGCGTAAAATTTGGGCTAGCACAGAGGTCTCCAAACTGGGCAACTTTAAGACTTGTAAACTTCAACTCCCAGAATTCTCCATCCAGCTGGCTGGAGAATTCTGGGAGTTGAATTCTAAATCTTAAAGTACCAAGAGCTAACATCATTATTTAGCCATTGTCTATCCACTGCCTCTTCCACATGTTCCCAACCAAGACAGTCCCATTTGGGTCTCAAAGATTAAAACAGCAGCAAGGTAGGAGTTTCATTCCAGTAATTTAGAATAATTATATTAGATAGACAATGCCCATCATGGAGGTGAAGTCCCAAAAAAATCCAGATGAAATGATGTTTGCATATTTTAAAAATCCTATCGTTACTTTTTTTGGACCCCCTCCAATATAGATGACCCTGAAAACATCTGAAGACATGTTTTATTGGTTTATTAGATTTTTATCCTGCCTTTATTGCTTTATTGACCTCAAGGCAGCAAACATATGGACACTCCTCCCTTGTCCTATTTTCCCCACAATAACAACCTCGTGAGTAGGCAGGGCTAGAATTCACAAGCGCCTGGTGGTTGGCTCAAAGTCACCCAGTCCATTTTTGCATCTAAGGCAGAACTAGAACTCAGAGTCTCCTGGTGATTGGCCCAAAGTCACCCAGCCAGCTTTCACACCCAAGGCAGAACTAGAACTCTCAGTCTTTTCGCCCAGCCTCTTCACCTACACCAAACTGTCTCTTTTCAAAATTTCAAGCATTTTAAAAGCCATATAAAAATGAAGCTTTTAATGGAAAAGATTCTTCCTCCTTTTGAAATATACGTATCAGCACCTTTGGTCCCATGAAGGGGTGGGAGGAATTCAATACCCAAGGAAGGCATTTAAAATGCCAGGGCAGAAAGCCTTTTCTATTAAACAGTGAAAATCACCTAATATTCCCCGTGCTGAGTCTTAACTTTTGAAACTTTTATCAAAATGTCTCCTGCTATCTTCCCTTAACAAAGCTTGTATCACTGTAATGTCTAATCCATATAAAGATCACACACAGCTGCTAATTACAGACCTACCTCATTATAAGGGTAGTATCGCAAGACTATCAGAGATTCTTGCTCACCTGCACCTGAAGGTAATGGGCAATTTTAAAGCACTATCTTGAGCCAGCAAAATTTACTCATCAGAAACAAGGATCTGATAATCAGAGATTAGTGGCAAGTCATGTTGCTTTAGCTAGTGCCAAAAATGGAATCTGCTGTAATTATTTCATTTGTTGTGAAGAATGGGATTGTTCAGGTTGATGGTGTTGATATGGTACAGCCTCAGTTTGGGGGATGTCTATATGGCAGCCTTTGAATGCAAAACTCCACATTTCTAGGGTGATTCTTCAATTTATAATCCGAATACCCTCCCTCCTTCCCTCCCTTTCTTCTTTCCTTCCTTCCTTCTTTCCCTCTCTCCCTCCCTCTGTCCCATCTTCTTCTTCCTCCCTCCCTCCCTCCCTCCCATCTCTTCCCTTCCTTCCTCCTTCCCTCCCTCCCTCTTCCTTCTTTCCCTCCCTCCCTCCTTCCTCTTCCTTTCCCTCCCTCCCATCTCTTCCCTCCCTCCTCTCCCTTTTCTTCCTTTCCCTCCCATCTTTCCCTCCTTCCCTCCCTCCCTTTCTCCTTCCTTCTTCTTTCCTTCCCTCCCATCTCTTCCCTCCTTCCTCCTTCCCTCTCTCCCTTTCTTCCTTCCTCTTCCTTCTTTCCCTCCCTCACATCTCTTCCCTCCTTCCCTCCCTCTTCCTTCTTTCCCTCCCTCCCATCTCCTCCCTCCCTCCTTCCTTCCTTCCCTCCCTCCTTCCCTCCCTCCCTTCCTATGCCCAGAAATGGAAAAGGATGAATTAGACTTAAATTACTCATTTATAATTGCTAGTTTCAGTCAATGACCATTTTTAAAACATTAGATATATTTCTGAGCTGCTTGTCCAAAACAAAGAGAGATCTTGCCGTTGCTGGCATTCCTTGAGGTTTTTTAATAAGCTCAGGGTCAGCGATGGGAAATAAGCAGGAAGATGAATAGGATGTCAGAATTAAATTGAGTTCCAGAAGAGTTCTCCCACACTCTGAAATAAAAAGATTGCACCAAACTTTGTCATAGGGTGGATGGTTAGCCAGTGATTCAACATCAACAACACTTGGAGATCATCTCGTACCTTTGGATTCTAGGAGATGAAGAGGAAAAAAATTCTTTACTTTCGTGATGATAATTGATGATGCTTCATGTTCCTTGGTTTCTTTTTCTCTTTTGTTTTAATAGAAGAAACCAGTTGGAACGTTAACTCCATTAGGTTTGCTGTTGTTTTAAAGTTTTTAGAGATGAGGTGAAAACAACTGCCTTTCTTTTCTCATTAAATGTTAGGAAATATTTATTCTCCTTCTGTTTTCCTTCCTGCTCTTCCAACAGCCATTGCTGAAAGTTCTAGGAATAAAGTCCATGCGCATGAAACTATCATGTTGGGGAAAATCATTCTGTATATTTTCCCAAGTTCCAAAATTCTATAAATGCCAATTGGAAATTAGATTTTGTGTGTCGGTGTGTATGTAGTGTCAGAAAATGTGCTTGGTTGCTGGAAAAGAATATCCAACTTTGTTTTGATTTAATTCAAATTTCATTTATTTACTTAACACATTTATACAACCGTTGGGTCCCTCATTAAAAAAAAGCCATTGAAAACCTACAACCTTCCATTAAAGTTCTTTAAGTCTCACTCAAGGATAAATACTGCATTTACACCAAATGAGGGTGACTCTGAATTTAAGATAGTTCACACCATAACACAAAGTAAGAGCTAAATGAAAAATACCTATAAACACAAAAACCAACCACTTCCTGATATACCAGTTTAAGATTGCACACTTCAGCTATTAGCAAACCTGAAAAATCCCTCTCCTGCTTAAATGTATTTGTGGTGCAGTGTATTGTCCAGAAATTACACTATAAAAATGATAGGACCAGAAGAAAATAAATCAATTAATAACAATATTTATTAGAATTAATTGCCTCTAAAACAAGACCTAGCTTTTAAAATTAATGGTTCTCCATTTGCATATACAAATCCTCTCTTGCAAACTCCACATACGCTGAGAAACACATGGATATATTATCCTGCCTCCTTCCAGTAGAATTATCCTAAAAGACAATAAATAACATGAAGGAGAAAGGAAAAATGGCAGGGAAGGGAAGGGAGGAGGGAAAGGAAGGGAAGGAAGTAAATGAATGAAAAAGGGAAGGGAAGGGAACAGAAGGGAAGGAAGAAGAAAAAGAGGGAAGGAAAGGAAAGAAGGAAAGGAAATAAGTGGATGATGAAGGGAAGGGAAGAGGGAAGGGAAGGGAAGGAATGGAAATGAAGTAAATGGATGAAGAAGGGATGGGAACGGAAGAGAAGGAAGGAGAAAAGGAGAAAAGGAAAGGAAAGAAGGGAAGGAAAGGAAAGGAAATAAATGGATGATGAAGGGAAGGGAAGAGGGGAAGGGAAGGAAAGGAAGTAAATGGATGAAGAAGGGAAGGAAACAGAAGGGAAGGAAGAAGAAAAGGAGGAAAGGAAGGGAAAGAAAAAAGGAAATAAATGGATGATGAAGGGAAGGGAAAGAAAGAGAAAGGAAGAAAAGGTAATGGAAAGGAAGGAAAGGGAGGGGAGGGAAGAGGAGAAGGGAAGAGAAGAGAAGGACAACAAAACTAGATGTGGCATACTAGGAAGCAGTACCAAAAATGGAAGCCAAGGAGGAAAAAAAAGAATAGATGACTATAATTAAGAGTCATAAAAGAGTTAACTTCAAGGCAAACTTCTTTTTTTTGCCTAGTTGGTACCTTTCAGCAGCTCCACTGAAACTGAGTTGCTCATTCACCCTTTACTTGTTACTTATTAAATTGTTTTCAGTGCTAACGGTGGAAAGTAAGGCGAGTGGTCTTTGGAACTTCCTGCCACTTGAAAAAGTCAAAATTGCAATGAGGTTGTGTTTGTGTGTGTGTGTGTGTGTGTGTGTGAGAGAGAGAGAGAGAGAGAGAGAGAGTGAAATGGCTGTTACCACATTTCAGAACAACCCACAAAACTGCCAAGGACATATTCAATATAGTCACGCTGGAACAATACATTCCTAACTCTTGATAAATGTTCCTGATTTCAAGAAAAGTCAAATATTCTGCAGGGCTGCTCAGGAAGTTGGCTGTTTACCCTGGTAATTTGAAATCTAATCACCCTTGTCCCTAATCCTGTTTTCTTTGGAGACACTTTATCTCTTGTGATAATAATGTAAGCTGCACTTGTGATAAGTAAACTTGGTTCTAAGTGTGAAGGGCAGAAGGGCAGAGTTAGAAAATGTCTGGCAGCATCCCATAGGTATGAGCCTGAAGCATTGCATCATGAAAACCAACAAATAAAAACCTAAGCCACATTTGCTTCTCCAATTTCATGTGCAATGGCACCATCGTTTCTAGAAGTAGATTTGTCTTCTCCATCTCTTCCAGCAATGTCATGTGGGCTCAGGAACTCCATTTTTCTAATCCTGAAGCTTTGGGATCCTTTTTCGGTCCTCGCGGTGCATGTAAAGGAATTTTGGTTTCTTTGGGGAATTATTGTACCTTCTTTTACCTCAAACTTCTCAGCTAAAGTCCAAGAAGCTTCTTCAGCTGAAGGATGAGAAGTGAAACCTCTTTGAGGAAAAACCAAGAAAGTCCAGTCGGAGCTGAAGAAGCTTCTTGGATGAGAAGCGAAACAGCTTCAAGGAAAAACCAAGAAAGTTGGTTAGATCTAGATTGGTGGACATACACTGTCAGCTGCTCCAGGGGAGCCCTAGAAATTATTTAAGTGAAAATGAAGCAGATATGTGGTTGATTTCAAAGGTTCTTGATGGGTCACCTACCCACTCTCCATTCTGATGGCAATTATTCTCACCAAGTGCCTACTTTCAGCCATCGACTCTTCCCAACAATGTAAGGATATTTTGGTCTTCCCAAAAATTGAGATGCCTTCAGAGGTGGGGGGGGGGCAATCAAAGCCTGCACCCCCAGGACCCAAATGTACGATCCTCGTTGTAACTTCTTTCTTCTTGACTGATTGCATAAGGACATTGTCCATAAGGACAATGGAGCAGATCTGACAACACCAGAGCAGAAAATACATCACAGTTTCACACAAAGTTAATTTCCTCTCCTCTCTCCTCTCTCCTCTCCTCCTCTCCTCTCTCTCCTCTCCTCTCCTCCTCCTCCTCTCCTCTCTCTCTCCTCTCTTCTCTCTCCTCTCCTCTCCTCCTCTCCTCTCCTCTCTCTTTCCAAAATGTGCAGAATTACAAACAGAGAAAGACAAATTACAGCAGCAGCTCCAGTAAATGCTGAAACTTTCACATTTCTGTGGGAAGCTACAGAGAATGTACAATTCTCCATCCCATCTGCTTAATAACTGCACATTGGCAAGAAAACCATTCCTTACAACTTGGCTCTATTGTGTTTCATACGATGGAATTCTAAAGGACTTCTTTCGTGTAACTATTCTTCCCTTTTTTCTTTTTTCAGTGTGTGTGTGTGTGTGTGTGATCTTTCGTACTTATGACCCTGTTCCCTTCACACAGTTACTAAGTCTCTCTGTTATGGTCACCTGGGATTTACAGTATTTGACTTTGGGGATGTGAATGAGATCTGAACTCTGCCAATATGGGCTGGGCCATCCTTGCTCCAAGAGAATATTTGTAGCTTAGGATTGGATGGTGGAGTCCTGATTGCTCTCTGAGCTTGGATGTTTTCTTGCAGATATTTCACTACCCAACTAGGTAACATCAGCAGTGCTAGTAGTGCTAGATAATGGAAGTAGGGGGAGGGGGAGGGGGAGGAGGGAGGGAAGGAGAGGAGGAGGAGGAGGAGAAGGTTTTAATGGTGCTTAAATATGTACACTTCCAAGAATCCTAGGACAGAGATGACATAGAAATTGTCTTGAAGAAATAAATGTTTTGGTAGAAAGATGGTTGAATACATTCCACCATTTAAATGAATTTACTGATGTGTGCTCCAGACTTACCTGGGAGGGAATAGGTGGTACCAAGAACCCCCTTGTTATTTACCAGTAAATAACAAATAAACAGAGTTGGTTTGAAACACCTGGAATCATGAAGAAACTGTGATTCTCCAATGGAGTCTGCGGCCTAAATACAATCAAAGTTCACAAACTCCCAACTTTACCCCAACAGCCCATTAAAATTAACCGGGTTTCCAAAATGTTTCGGTGAAGATGATACCCAATGCCCTGATTCTGCAGATTCGGGGATCACTTGGATTATAACACCAGCTTTGACTGGATTAATTGATTTAAGCATACATATGGCGGCTTAATTGATTCATGGACTGACGGTTTTGATAGCCGAGAATCCAATGCAGTGATTAAGTATCATCCCGCAAGATTGTATGGCCTATTTATTTTTATTTATTTTACTTTTATCACTATTTCCATTTATGACCAATGCATCATTCTTAATACTCAGTGTAGGAATGAATGCGGTTTTCAACTTTCTGTCCCAGGTTAATATCCCACAAAATGTAACGTTAGCTGTTCATGCTTTTTTTTTTTTTAACCATCCAGTGATGTTCATCAGTCAAGGTCTTTCTCCATTATCTAGCTTTTGGCATTAAACCGGTGAAAAATGTTTTGCATGTGGAGCTGGCTAGATATTTTATTCTCTATAATTACACCTCTGTGATAGATCTGTGGCAGATCACGCTGTCAAAAGGCTTCATCTAGTCAATATTATTCATGATTTCCAGACCTATGAGTTGGAAAGTATTCCAATTTGAATGGTATGGAAGGAGGACGTTCTCCTTCCTAGATACGAAGAATTACAGATCTGGAAAATGATATATTTATTTACTTGAATGACCGGAAATCCGATGGCCAAGAATACCTCTTCCAAGATTTAGTTGGTACAATTTCTTCCAGGCAAAGACAGTCTTATCACTGCATTAAATAGCCTTGTCATCTCATAGGCGCAAGGTTGGAAAATTGTAATGGCTACTCTAGAGAAAAGAAGGACTAGGAGGGACATGATAGCAGTCTTCCAGTATTTGAGGGGCTGAATACCACCTCTGTATATAAGTCTAAGGGCTATTGCTATTGTGCAGTTCTAGGGTTTGTCAGCTGTCCAGAGCTGTGCTCCAAAATGGGCAATCCTACCAATCTTTTCAATAAAGCGATACTAAAATAAATAGGGAAATAAATAAATAAATCATTGCAACTTAGAGTATCTAGCAGGTCTTCCTTTCTCCCCCCTCCCTTCGCCTCTCTGATTTCAAAGAAATAAAAGGAAGTAAGCTCATTATCATACAATTATAAACATGGAAATGAAATTTCCTAATCAAGGATGAATAGCTTGTGTAACAATTAACCACCGCATCCCGAAACTTTATGCTGCTTTGCACTAAGCGATTTGTTAGATGAAATGGGGCAGCTTATTTAAACCTTTGCCCAGAAATATTAACTTGAAGTTAATGACAAATCTCTTAGCCCAGCGTTCATATTCTTCCAAATGAAAGGGCTAGTTACGCAATAAAACTGCAATTATTATTCAACGGTTGGCAGGAATCTCGGTGTCAACTTTAATGGGTGATGTTAATGACAAGGATAAGGACACAACTGCACACAGCCACTCTGAATGGGACACTCTGAGAAATCTAAAATGGCTGCCACAAGATCAGAAAAGTTGGTTGGATTCTGGTAGCTCCAGAGGTGGAATTCAGCCGGTTTGGACAGGTTCTCAAGAACTGGTAGTGGAAATTTTGAGTAGTTGGGAGAACTGGCCAATGCCACTCTGACTGGCCCTGCCAACCCCATCTCTTCTCTGCCTCCCATTGAGTCCCAGCTGATCGGCTGGGTCTTCTTTGCTTGCCCTGTGCAGGAGAATGGGGCTGGAAAGCAGGTTAGTGGGGTGGGGAGGGAATGGGGATTTTGCAGTAACCTTCCCCTGCCATGTCCACCAAGCCACACCCACAAAGCCATGCCATGACCACCAAACTATGCCCATAGAACTGGTAGTAAAATATTTTGAATCCCACCACGTTGCTCAGTTCTGAAAAATTGTCCCCTGACTTCTGAAATAGTATATGACAATAGTACCTGTAGATGTCAAAATGCTGTTGAAAATATGATTATGATTTGAGTTGTAATGGTGGAAATATAATAAAAACCTATTTTAAAAAAAGGAAGCCAACAAGGTCTCTTTAATCCCGGTTTTATTGCAGAATCTCCACTCTGCTGGATCTCTTAGCCTTCCACAACAACAACAACCCGTCATTCAGGGTTTATATATGACACGGTTGGTGATGATACCTTAACCAATAAGAGGACAGTTCTTTTCCGTTCCAATGTTTTGAATCCTTTTCTGCCTTTCGCTCTCGGGATGTTTCCTGACGATGCTAAAGCATTCAGTCTTTAGTAAAGGAGGATATTTGTAGCTCAGGGTTGATGAGAGAGGTCCTTGGTGCTCTCTTGGGCTTAGTGGTTTTCTTACAGACATTTCATGACCCAAACTACCATAGGTAACGTCATCAGTGCTAGAAGGAGGTGGAATTTGCAGAAATGAGGAGGAGGGGGAGGAGGAGGAGGAGAACTGTGGAGTTCTTGGGGCTCTCTGAGCTTGCTTGTTTCTTGCAAACATTTCATGACCCGACTAGGTAATATCATCAGTGCTAGAAGGGAGAGAGTTTGTAGAGAGGAGGGAGGAGGGAGGAGGAGGAAGACTATGAGGTCATTGGTGCTCTCTGAGCTTACTTGTTTTCTTGCAAACGTTTCATGACCCAACTAGATAACATCAACTAGGTAAAAGTTTATGTAATCCCACTCCTTCCTAGTGTTATGTATGCAGAGTTTGAAATGACTGGTTGTTGTTGTAAAGTGTTTGAATTCATTGGTTGTAAAAGTGTAGGAAAACCCTGCACTCTGATTGGCTGACAGCCGCGGCAGCCGGCTATAAAAGGCTGCCACGCCTGAGCCATTTGGGTCCGTTCTGAGCTAAAGTCACAATAAACTTTGAGCTGAAGCACTCCGCGTCCTGCCTCTCTATGCAAACTTAACACTGGCAACGAGGGTGGGATCTCCCTGAAGAGAAGGCAACACGGAACAGAGAAGACAGGATGGCTGCGCTGAACACCCTCCCAGCCCCATTCGACCTGAAGAATGAAGACTGGGAGTTGTATGCAGATTGGTTTCAGATGTATTTGGAAGGAAACGATCTGGCCGCCATTTCTGAGCAGTGGAAGAGGGTGGTTTTTCTCACGTATTGCGGTCCGGCAGTTTTCAAGATGGCGAAGGCATTAGCTGGCGCAGCAGATGTGAAGGTAATGGCATGGCCTGATCTGGAGAGGTTTTTAAGGGCACACTACGCGCCCCAAGTATCGTGCCTCGTTAAGAGACACGAGTTTTATCGCCGCGATCAAGGGGAAGATGAAAGCGTAAATGACTTTGTGGCAAGTTTAAGAGACATTGGGGGTGCGTGCGAATTCAGCAGTCTAGAGGAGGCCATGTGCAATCGTTTTGTATTGGGCCTTAAAGACAAGGTTTTGCAGAGCAAGTTACTGATGAAACCCAAGATCACGCTGAAAGAAGCCATAGAGGAAGCATCTTCACCAGAGGCCACCAAATCCTCATCAGCAGCCATGAGAAAGATGAACAAGACTACAGGCCATTCTGATGGGGAAAAGACCACCACAACCCATTTTGATGAACTGGAATCTGAGTCAGAATACAGTGGAGAAGAAGAAGGAATTAACAGACTCAGAATGGAGCAGAAACGAAATGACCTGAGAAAGAAGAGGCGTGATTTCCATTGCATAGGTTGTGGGGGAAACCACCCCTGCACTGAATGCAAGTTCCTGGACACCATTTGCCTCCATTGTGAAAAAAGAGTGCACATTGCAAGAGTCTGCAAATCATCCAGAACTCCACCCAAACAGAAGGAAGTTTGCTGCAAACAGCAAAGACAGAGAAGTCAAGTCAAACAACATCAGCGAGAAAATGGGGCGCAACACAGATGCAAATGGAAGGAATGAAACTCATCAAACAGTAACTATTGGCCATTCATCCTCTTTAAATAACAGAAAAGTGCATGTCAAGGTATTTATTGAAGGAAGGCCTTGCCAAATGGAAGTGGACTCAGGTTCTTACCTATCCATGGTGTCATGGGACACTATTCAAAGACTGATACCAGACATTCAGAAGACTCAATTCAAAAAGCAGACATTAACTCTTAAAGACTACCAAGGGAACAAGATTCCAGTAGTTGGAACAAGAGAATTCAACGTGAAATTCAAAGGCCACACCAAGTGCCTGCCATTAACCATTGTAGGTAAAGATCACCCAAGTTTACTGGGACTGGAGTGGTTCAGCCCACTGGGAATTGAAGTGACTGGCATCAATCACGTGAGCAACACTGAGTGGGAAGAGTCCTTGAAGTCTGAGTTTCCAGAGGTCTTCAGCGACGGATTAGGCAAGTACTTGGGGACCCCTATCACTTTTAACCTAGATCCCAAGGTACAACCAATCCGTTTAAAACCCAGAAGGGTACCATTTGCATTGAAGGAGAAAATTGATGAACAATTAGATAAACTGATAGCCCAAGGGGTATTAGAGCCCACAGACCACTCCAGGTGGGAGACACCCATAGTCACACCAGTCAAGGCGGATGGCTCGGTGAGAATCTGTGGGGATTACAAGGGGACATTGAACCATGCGCTACAACAGAGTGCATATCCGGTTCCAGTGGTTCATCATTTATTACACTCTCTTGGCAGGGCACAGTCTTTGCAAAGCTGGACCTGGCCCAAGCATACCAACAGTTAACAGTAGATGATTTAACTGCAGAAGCCCAAACCATTGTAACCCATCGAGGTGCTTTCAAATGCAAAAGGTTACAATTTGGAGTAAGTGTGGCACCAGGCATTTTCCAAAGTCTTATGGAAAGGATGCTACAAGGGTTACCAGGGGTGGTGCCTTATTTTGATGACATTTTAATCTCTGCTGAAAATGACATTCAGTTACATGAGAAACTCAGAGAAGTTCTAACCAGATTCAAAAAAGCGGGGTTAAAAGTCAAAAAAGAGAACTGACAAAGTAGAATTCTTGGGTTATATGATTGATAAACATGGCATCCACCCCACAGAAGCCAAAGTTCAGGCAATCAAAGAAGCCCCCAGGCCAAGATGCAAAACTGACTTGCAAGCATTCCTGGGACTTATTAACTTCTATCATATGTTTCTATCTCAGAAAGCAACCACTGCAAAACCCTTACACAGATTACTGGATAAAAAATCTGCATGGGTCTGGGGCAGAAAAGAAGAAGCTGCATTTAACAACATCAAGAGACAAATCACTTCTAATTGTGTACTGATACAGTTTTCTGAGAATTTACCTGTAGTTTTAACTTGTGATGCATCCCCTTTTGGAGTGGGGGGGGGGTGCTGAGCCACATGCTTCCCAGTGGAAGGGAAGCCCCTATTGCATTTTACTCTCGCACTTTGACCAAAGCAGAGAGAAACTACAGTCAGCTGGACAAGGAAGCATTGGCTATTGTGGCAGCAGTCAAGAAGTTCCATGAGTACATATATGGGAGAAGATTCACCATTGTTACAGATCACAAACCTCTGTTAGGCATTGTGGCAGGGGACAAACCAACACCCACTATCCTGTCACCAAGAATGCTGAGATGGACTGAATTTCTTGCTGCTTATTCATACAAACTCATCCACAGGCCTGGAAAAGACATTGGGCATGCAGTTGCTTTGAGTCGCTGCCCACTTCCTTCACACACTGAGGATCCTGCTCCTGAGACTCACACCTTTTTTCTAGAAACTGTTGCCAAGCTTCCAGTACATGCTGCTCAAATTGCCAGAGAGACTGCCAAAGACACTTTATTGGCTCCTATTGTAGGCTGGATTAAAAAAGGTTGGCCACTACAAGATCTACCTCAGGTTTCACAACCTTTTAAATCCAGACAAACTGAATAATCTGTCTTAAGGGGATATATTTTGTGGGGTAACAGGGTGGTTATTCCTGCAAAACTGCAGAAAGAGGTTTTGGAAATGTTACATGAGGGTCATCCGGGTATTGTCAGAATGAAGGGATTGGCCAGGAGTTATGTTTGGTGGCCAGGTATAGACAAAATGGTAGAAAACTGGGTTGCACCCTGCCCTAACTGTCAAACAGTAAGGCCTACTCCACCTCTCACCCCCAAACAGGAATGGGAATGTCCTAGGGGGCCATGGTCCAGGATTCACATTGATTTTGCTGGCCCTACCAGAGGGCACACTTTCCTTATTGTGGTTGATGCATACTCCAGATGGTTAGAGGTTATTCCCATGGGTTCCACCACAGCAGACGCTGTTATACTTTTTGTAACTCATGGGTTACCTGATGTGCTTGTTTCTGACAATGGTCCTCAATTTACTGCTAACCTTTTTGAATCATATTTAGCACAGCAGGGTATCAGACACGCCCTTACTGCCCCTGGGCATCCTTCGGCTAACGGCCGGGCTGAACGCATGGTACGATTTACCAAGGAAAAACTCCAACAATTGGGTCCAGGGGACATCACTGAGAAAGTTGAAAAACCACTCAGTAGCCAACACATCACTCCTAGTCCATCCACTAACTTAACTCCTGCTGAGCTTTTGATGGGTAGAAAACTCAGGCCTTCACCCCACTTACGCACCCAATGCTCCCTTAGATTCCACTAGGAAAACTCGCCAATTCTCTGTGGGTGATTTTGTTTATGCTAAAAACCTTGTAGGTGAACCATTATGGATTCCTGCAGCGATAACCCAGGTTACAGGCCCCAGGTCTTACAGGGTTCAAACCGAGGAGGGTATCTTGTGGAGTAAGCACATAGACCAGTTACGGTCCAGACTGCCTCTGGAGCATCGCCCTTGCTCCTCTCTGGATTCCAGTCCCTCAGCCTTTTCTAGGGGGGAAGGAGGTGATAATGGAGGTAATGAGCAAGTAAGAATCAACCCCATGTGTAACGAGCTAACTCGACAGGAACCATCCCAAAACCTATCACAGTCCCAACAACCATCTTCACAGATGGAGGATGGCACACCACTATCGGGTTTAGGGGACAACACTGGGTTGGAAATGGATTGGGAGGAGAGACCAGGTTGTAGTAACCAAACAGGTTCTACCAGTACAAGAAAACCTAATAAGGGAATGTTGTCAGATACATTTCCTTCCTCACAAAGTGAGATTCCCAAAACACCTGAACCACGCAGGTCTCAACATACCCGTAAGAGCCCCACCTATTTACAAGAGTATATTAGATAGATGGGGTTTGAGTAAGGACCAAACCTAGTGGGGAGGGGTGTTATGTATGCAGAGTTTGAAATGACTGGTTGTTGTTGTAAAGTGTTTGAATTCATTGGTTGTAAAAGTGCGGGAAAACCCTGCACTCTGATTGGCTGACAGCCGCGGCAGCCGGCTATAAAAGGCTGCTGCGCCTGAGCCATTCGGGTCCGTTCTGAGCTGAAGTCACAATAAACTTTGAGCTGAAGCACTCCGCGTCCTGCCTCTCTATGCAAACTTAACACCTAGCACTGATGATATTGCCTAGTTTGAGTTATAAAACGTCTGCAAGGGATCAAGTAAGCCCAGAGAACTCCAAGGACTCCTCACATTTGGTCTTTATACTGCTGTGTGCCGAAGCATATTGAACAGCCAAATCTTGATAATATGCAGTGATTTAAACAGCATTTGGGATTTACAATGTCTTTAGAAACAGTAATGAGCATTCAAGCCACTTCCTCCGTACGGTCTCAGTAATTTGAACAATATTATTATCTCCGTATTGCATAGGGGAAGAGGCAGCAGGCTAAGGCTGAGAGGGAACAGTTTGCCGGGAGCCATATTCCAAATTTCATGCTTAAAGTAGAAAACCATAAAACAGTTCACTGTTCCCAAAAGAAGAGCAAAATGGACACGGGGAGGATGCCAACCAATGCTAGGCACAGGGCTCGTGGATGGATCTTGCTCTATTCTGGAAATAATAATTAGAATCTATCAAAGCCTGGGAGGCATTAAGATGTACAGTAACAAGCAAGTCCTGCTTCAGCAAAGGAGTGGATTTGAATGAAGGAGAGAGAGAGAGAGAGAGAGAAAAGCAACAGAGGGAGAGAAAGAGAAAATGAGAGAGAGAAAGGAAGGAGAAGAGAAAAGAAACGAGAAGGAGGGACAAGAGAAAGAAAAAAGAGAAGAGAAGGAAGGGAGAGGAGAGGAAGGGAGGGAGAGTGAGAGCAATAAGGAGAAAGAGGAAGAGAGGGAAAGAGAGAAAGAGAGAGGGGAGAGAGAGATAAGAAAGAGGAAGAGAGGAAGAGAGGGAGGGAAAGCGCACATGAGAGAGAGATAAGGAGAAAGAGGAAGAGAGGGAGAGAAAGAGAAAGAGGAGGGAGGGAGAGAGAGAGAGAGAGGAGGAGGGAGGGAGAGGGAGAGGGAGAGAGAGAGAGAGAACAAGGAGCCAAACTCAAATTGTATAACCAAAGAGAAAGTTAAGTGATTTCTTCAGAGATGCCTTCATATCAATAATGAGAAGGGATGACATGAATGTGAATTTTTCCACTGAAAAGATGCTAGCAGTCAAACCAAACCAGCACTCTATGGCAAGAGGCCATTCTGGGCTAAATGCAGCACAAACAACGGCTTTTAGTGTGGCAACGTACCAGAGATGAGTGGAGTTTGCAGAAAACAAAAGACAATCTCTGTACATGTCAATATGTCTGCAATGCTATTTCTTCCTTCAGCAGCATAAGTCACATTGATTACAACGTCTCTGCTTTGCAGTAAACAGCCTGCCCACATCGAGACATAAAACATCAATGTAGCTTATGTCCAAGGAAGACTTTATCTTGGAATTTGTGCCATGATGTTCTCTTCCCTCTCTCTCTCTGTCTCTCTGTCTATGTTTCTCTGTCTGTCTCTGTCTCTCTCTCCTTCTTCACAGCTAGAGAGTAAAACACAGAAAGACACATATACAAAGAGAGAGGGAAGGAGAGAGAGAGAAATGGAGCTCCTTTTTCATGGGACTGCTCTAGGATTTCATCTTTGTCCCCTTGACTAAGATAAGTTTATTGTATAGGATCATAGCTAATGAGAAGTGTCCAAAAATGGCAAATGGCCAGACGCTATGGGGTGGGGTGTCAAATGGCAAAACAAAACAAAACCAAACCAAAAGCTGTCAGGAGAAGAAACGAAAGGCAGACTGTTCAATATGATTGAGAGGATCACAAATTCTGAACACCTGGTTAAGGGATGGATTTTATTTTATTTTATTTTATTTTATTTTATTTTATTTTATTTTATTATTTTATTTTATTTTATTTTATTTTATTTATTTTCTTTATTTTATTTTTATTTTATTTTATTTTGTTATTTTATTTTATTTTATTTTGTTATTTTATTTTATTTGTCAAACACTTAAAATATAATAGAAATAAGGATAAAAGTAAGTATAAATACATGAAATAGGTACGATTAAATGGGGACAATAGGACAGGGATGGTGGGCACGAATGTGCACTTATGCACGCCCCTTACAAACCTCTTGGGAATGGGGTGAGGTCAATAGAGGTTATTGAGGGTGAAGAAGTGGGGGTTTGAGCAGGTGACAACAGAGTCAGGTAGGGCGTTCCAGGCATTGACCACTCTGTTGCTGAAATCGTACTTCCTGCAAACAAGTTTGGAGTACTTTATATTAAGTTGGTATCTGTTGTGTGCTCTTGTGCTGTTGTGGTTAAAGCTGAAATATTCATTAACTGGTAAGATATTGTAACAGATAATTTTATGTACTATGCTTAAGTCCAATCTTAGCCGGCAACTTTAGTTCAATGTTGTCTAAGCCTAGAATCTCAAGTCTGATGGTGTAGGGTATTCTGTTGCGAACAGAGGAGTGTAGAGTACTCTTCTTGTAAAATACTTTTAATTAACCACGACAAACCTTTATTAAGTGGGAGATACCCCCCCGCCCAAGCAGTGGGATCCCTCCTGTTCCACTACTGGTTCGGTGATTGGCGTGCACATGCACCTAAAGCGCACGTGGAGCTTTCCCCACACCAGCTGAGGCCTGCATAGCCAATCAGCTGAGAGGATAAAGAAGAGAAAAGTGCAAGGGCAGGTGGGAAAGCCAATCCTGCCTTTTCTTTTCTTTCTCTTCTCAGCTGATTGAGGATTTGTTTCCTCCTGTCAGCTGATCTTCAGAGGCTTTTTTTTACTACCAGTTTGGCTGAACCAGTCCAAACTGGTAGCATACCACCTTTGAAAACCTCCCCTCCACGATGTTAGCTAGAGGAGAAAAAGTCTCAAAGCTGGGAGACCAGAAGCATTTTAACCAAGAGAATCCTCTTCAAGTGGGAGGTCACCACACTTGCTCCAGAAAAGCCACACTCCTGCCTAAATTGAAGTGCCAACTTCAATTGATTAACATCTGCTGCGGTTTTAAATAATAAAATTGTCCTTTAGACAAAGAGGCCATTTTGTTCCTGGTACAGACAAGCTCTCAGGTAATCAAATGACACAATCAGGGCTTTCTAATTTGCAATAAATTCCCCTTTTCCTGTCACTGTGGGGGTGGGGAAAACCTGTTAAAAGGAAACACGGGCCCTCTGCCCAAAGTGTTGTGATTTTTCACTTGAACAGTGGATCAACGCTCCCACTGGAGCAGTGGTGGGATTCAATTTTTTTACTACCGGTTCTGTGGGCGTGGCTTGGTGGGTATGGCAGGGGAAGGATACTGCAAAATCCTCCTTCCCTTCCCTTCCCTCCCTACCCCACTAACCTGCTTTCCATCTCGGTTCTCCTGCGCAAGGCAACCAAAGAAGACCCAGCTGATCAGCTGGGACTCAATGGGAGGCAGATAATAGTTGGGGTTGGCGGGGCCAGTCAGAGGTGGGATTGGCCAGTTCTCCAAACTACTCAAAATTTCTGCTACTGGTTCTCCAGAACTGGTCAGAACCTGCTGAATCCCACCTCTGCCCTGGAGGGTGCGGTGTGGGTCTCTTAGTTTTAGTGTTTCCATTAGGGTGGGTTGATGCCTGGAGCCGAGATGCTAACATGCTATCAAGATTTGGAAGGGAGTGGAGCTTTGTCCCGTGATAAGAATAAAAACAACTGGCAAAATTATTCCTTGTGTTTTTCTAGCCCTACCACACCTGGGTGGTACCCAAAAAGTCTTCTAGCCTGGGCGCCAAAGCCAATAAAGGCCACCAGACACAAGGAATGACTTTTCCAGCTTCTTTGATTGGACAACTCCAGCAAAAGGGTCTCAGCAGCTAATGTACGAAGATATATATTAGACATGATTACATCTAAGGACCGATTGATTGATTGCCTATGTGCTGCCAACTGTCTGCCACCTGGTCCTTCAGGTCTTCCAGAGCACCCATCCCAACTGTAGTTGAGTCTCTCATCTATCTATCTATCTATCTATCTATCTATCTATCTATCTATGTATCCATCCATCCCTCTCTACCTCTCTATCCTCTATCCATCCATCCATATCTATCAATCCATCTATCCACCCTTCCATCCTCCCTCTCTATCTATCTATACATGTATATCTATGTACATCTACCCATCCATCCATCCATTCATCCTCCCCTCTCTATGTACCTCTATCTATCTATCTATCCATCCATCCATCCATCCCTCTCTATGTACCTCTACTCATTCATCCATCCTTTCATCCTCCCCTCTCTATGTATCTCTATCCATCCACCCATTCATCCATCCTCCCCTCTCTATGTACCTCTATCCATCTGTCCATATCTATCTATCCATCCATCCATCCTCCCCTTTTTATCTATGTACCTCCATCCATCCATCCATCCATCCATCCATCCATCCATCCATCCATCCATCCTCCCCTATCTATGTACTCTATCCATATCTATCTATCTATCTATCTATCTATCTATCTATCTATCTATCTATCTATCTATGATCCCATTTTTCTTTACACGTTTCCCAACATTACGGACTTTTCGAGAAAGCTAAGGCTTCCAAAATATAATTAAACCTAAGTATGAAAGAGTTAATGTTGCTCTGTCTAATAATTTAACAATGCAGTCACCTGATCCTTACAAGTTGATGGTGCAGGACACCCTCAAGGTTTTTAAGGAGAGAACAGGTGTTTCCATGTCACGTATCCAGCAACAATTAAGAGGAGAGGAGAAGGGGTGTCTTGTGTGAATCTCTTGATTCCTAGATTTATAATGAGTTAATTCAGAAAATGGGGCTGGGGAGAAGTTGATTCCCTCAGGATCATAGCAGCAATTATCCTCGTCAGACAATCAGTAATGGCTTCAGTTTTTGGCCTATTCCTTCTCTGTAGCAGCCAACAAACATTTTCCAATGACAAACACATTATCACCTCATTGGGAACATTGCCACTGATTTGTGATAGAACCATATTCTTCTTTCGTTTTGTTTTCCCTGAGCTAAATTAAAGCCCTTTATGGGAACAAGGTGAAGAAAAATGAGAAGGACCCTACTAAAGTCTACAATGATTTCAAGAAAGCCCTAGCCAAGCTGATGTTTAGCTTTTGTAGGAGTGAAAATTAAGCTGCCCTCAATTTCGTTCCAAGAATTGTGTTTGGATCCTTAAAGAAAACTTTCCATAATTGTTCTGCTGGAATATGATTATTTTCCACTCGGCTACACTGTTCCAATAATTGTGAAATGGGAAAGATGCTAGATGATGTAAGTGAACCAGATCTAATTCCACTTATTAATGATGTCTTCTAGGAAATACACGAGGGTTATGACCTCTCTCAGAATTGGAATTATGTTTTTTATGAAGAGCATATATTTGAACAATGCCGGGCTGGTAATTTGATTGAATGAAAAGAGGTTTTAGAAATAGCGCACTGAAAATGTTGATAATGAAAGCGAAGGAAGGTCTATAATCTTGGTATTCATTTTCTGAAATGGTGTGTGTGTGTGTTTATGTGTATACTTTTCTTCTTCATACAATAGGCATTGAGTAGAAGGTTTTCATCTCCTCTTTCTTGTCTTCCTAAAGATGAATGTACACAAAGCAAATTATACTTTTAGCCCATGGTTTCTCAGGAAGGAAAGCAAACATAAACACATCATTGGAATCGGCTTATTCATTATATAGGGAATCCTTCCTTCCTTCCTTCCTTCCTTCCTTCCTTCCTTCCTTCCTTCCTTCTTTCCCTCCCTCCCTCCTATTTAAAGAGACAAGGAAATGGAGAAGATGGTAGTACTAGGATTAGCCAAGATCAGCCTTCTGAGTCCCATGTTCTATTTAG